>CM050167.1:291277037-291827037 GCA_027410445.1 Discoglossus pictus | reverse complement strand
CTTGTATCATTTTTTGATACATTTGCCATTTACGGATTTGAAGGCAATTGCGGGCTTGTTGAATTGTTGTAATAGAATATGGATTGTGCGTCTTTAGCACTAGTAACATTTACAGGCTTGAAACATCAACGGAGGAGGTAGGACGTTGTTACGTTTTTGACATCCGCAGGGATTTTGAGCCTGTAACTCGTAAATGGATTGCGGGTATTTGGTCAATTGAATAAAGGCCAATGTCTTAAAAAAAAAACTTACAGGGACACTCCCACTCTGGGCAACAACTGTCGCTATTCACTTGAACAGGCATCCCACGAAAGCCACAGTCCGGCTTTTCCACATTTTTATGGCAGTTACTTGAAACATTGTACAGCATCCAGCCCATGTTAATACAGACATACTGACTGCATGGATCCAGGGGTTCAATATATCTTGGCTGCGAATGAAATATGTAGACAGTCATACATTTTGATAGCATTATTTTTTATGGCATTATGGACATTGTACATATATATAACACTGCAGTCTTGTTATTATAAAAAGGAGTCATAAATCATTTGTATTACTTGTGTTTACACATGATATAGTCATACGTACAAAGGTGAATGTGGAAGACTTCTGGTACAAAACGGCTGTATTACAGTTTCATATTAACAAAATTGACATTTCATTGACGCCAAAATAATCTTTTTTTTTATACATAAATTACAGATATTGTGCACCAGAGATTGGATAGAAACAAGTATCAATAACCTAAAAATGTTAGTACAAATTTATAAAAATATTTTATATTTGGCACAAAGAACTCCTCTCCAAATGGAATATATATAAGAAAATGTTGTGTAAGGTGTGGTAGAAATAACATCTTATTTATCCTGAGCTGTGTCAGACCTGAGCAATAAGCCCATCGAGTCTGCCCATTTTACCTTCTTAAAAGCGTAAGCCATGGTGTATACACATGCCAGGCATTCACACAAAACACTATCCCTCATGTGTACAGGGGAGACACAGGCCATGGGGTTAGGCATTATGAGAAATCTTCTTAGTAGATAAAATGTACACACTGGATGGACCTATCGTTCAGGATTGGCAACATTTAGCACTGCCAGATTACCTTACCATCTTTGATATCGTCTCCATCTGGGTAGAAGCCATAGAAAGGACATGAGGAAGATTTCTTTATCTCAAATATCTGAATTCTAAATACACTTTATTTAAATATTTTTAAGTTATTCATATTTTTAACATCATTTTATCAATTTCTTTACATGATCACTTATTTCTGAGGACAGAAGAATAAGTCTGTGAAAATGGCCTGTACAATCTAATCTACTGTACATTTTATCACATATTTACTGATATAATCTGCACATATAAAATAATTCAATAAATCTCACTATATATATATATATATATGTTCTATAGCTTTGCAAGTCTGTTCTAAGATAGAGAATATTGGATAATGAGTTAAAGTGTGTTTTCTTGGGGCTTGCCATCTGCCAGCCAATGAGATCTACAGACTAAAGTATACTATCTGCATTTCTTCTTAGTTTCTGTGGCTTTAAACAGGTTATATTTAATATTTTTTTCATGCAAAAAAAAACAACAGCTTTTGTTATATTTAAAATGTGCTCATTTAAATCCTTTAAAACAACTTTTGTGTACTGTGATCCTTTAATAAAGTAATATTGTCATTGTTGTATTGCACAAAACTGTTAAATAGTTCCATCTATTACACCTCTTCCAGTCTTAAGGAATGGAAACATCTGCCAAGTGAAACTGGAGAATTTATAAGCTGACACAATGCTACTAAATAGGAATAACTATCCATGTAATTCAACAATAACATGTTTTTCTTTGTCTAGCTTTGCCTAATAATACATTGGCTATTAGATAATATATTATAACAATGTAAACTAAATAATAATCGATATTGACATAGATTACGCAACAGTCTATTAAAAAATGGACTATCTGGAAAAGCACGGACAAGCCATGACAATTACATAAACCAGTGGTCATCGATATGAGGATCTGGGTCTGAATCAGGACCTTTGGGTTTTCTTCTACACCAAAACAGCATTATTACGTTTATCAAAAACCTCAAATGAAGCTTTCAAACACTGAAATAAGCTATCACTTGTATCTCTAAATCCCATTAACTATGTTAATGTCCTCCCTGGGTCGTTCTCTATGCCTTTATATTAAAATATTTGTTTGTGTATCACTAAAAATATGAATTATGGAAATTGACGTAAGGACCAATGTGGTCAGTTTTTTTCCTATATGGCTCATTGACTAACTAAAAATGATAATTAGGTTTTTAAAAATAAAGTACAAAACACAAATGCTTGCATTTTTATGTTTTATACCTAATTATTAATTACTGGAGGGTTCCATTTCTTTAATAAGCAGATCCTGACTCTTACTTTCTCTGGTGGATGTGTCCTTTTAAAATAATGTGCATTCCATTAGGTCCATATGAATGCATTGCTGGTTTTATATGCCACATTCCCATTGTGTACATAGTAACTTCCTGTGTATTCAAAGTCTCCTTGCAACTTCAACTGTAGTTATTCAAATATTTTATTTTAAATATATGAGCACACTGTTCCTTTCCTTTTCATAAAGACATTCAACCTTGGTGAATTTTGTACAAGTAATTGACTGCCATGTTAATCATAACATTTTAGAACAAAAGAGGTAATAATGTTTTGTTTGAAAGATACATTTACTTTATGTATAAAGAAAACTACAGCAATCATATTCTAACCCAGTAGGCAAAAATATGTTAATACCTAATTTCTCTATTAATGAAGGCATCAGATTTTAATATTTTGATTGAATTTTTGAATAAAATAAGTCATAAGTATAACTTGCATCCAGCATAATGAAGGCCTTATTATCCCAAGTATCTAGCAGTTTGAAATAATATAATTGTCTTCTGCCATATTGATCTGCCTGTCCCTACCTCTGCCCATTACTGTGTGAGTTGAACAGGCAACAAATTATGAATCTCCATGTAATGCACATTGCTCACTCTTGTACTATATTCTGCAAAAAGATGGGGTGTGAAACGTCATATTTTTGAAGAATATAGTACCAGAATTAGCACCAGGCATTATAAGCAGTAATATGGAGATCTCTCTTTGAGAGATGGATAGAGAATTCCAAAATGAATATCCACAGTAGCTATTCAGTTTTAATTACTAGCACCCTACTGTAAAACTTGGTAAATCTGCCTATTGGATTGCGGGAGAGAGATGGTAAAAGGGAAGCCTGTGGGGACCAGACTCCTGAGAAGAAAATGGGGAAAAAGAAGGGAGAGAACAAATAGAAAAAATAGAGGGAAATCATATGAGGGACTGCACACTCTTACTGCCTTATGCCCAGGTTGATTAGTCTTTTGCCTCTGCACTCCAAAACATCAATTATAATGTTAATCTTTCTCTGTCTGGGCAGCTAGGAACAGACATATTATTATTCCTAACTCTCATTTAGCACTAGTTGGTGGCCACACTACTTTAGATATTTGTGGAGTGCATGGGCAGTGTTCCTGTTCTCTTAGGACAGCACAGTGTTACCTGGCATACCATACTCCACAGCCTTATTACACAGATACCCACTCACAATATCAATATGCAGAGTATAAAGTACTGGCATTGTCTCTTTAATGCACTTTATATCCTAAGCTATACCATGCCACCTTTGATCAATAAGGATAAGTAAAAAGCAATCATAATTATCATTGTAAGTTTCTTTAATAATTATACATTTCTTACCATGCATTCTGAAGGACTACTTGACATCACTGTATGCACCATTGTGCCAAATGAATAATAATCAGATGAAGCTGTAATATTTCCCATTATCTTGGTAGCTGTTTCTGAAGACAGTGTTTCAGTAGATGGGCCAGAAGAATATAACATAGAATGAAATGTCCCTGAAGTAATGTTTTCTGACAGTGTTGACACAAGTTTTGTGTGTTCTGTGAAATTATATAATGGTTCCATGGTTTTTTGGGATGGAAGTTTTGTGAGATCAGATAATGTGCCATTAGTTACTTCATAAGGATAAACTGGTTTGCTTGTGATTTCAGTGCTTTTATCTGTGAGTGGAGACGTTGCTTCTCTAGATATTGACATTGGTTCTACATCAACAGTTGTCTTCCATGCTTGGCTAGCATTCAAATAGGCAACTTTGCTAGTTTCATACAAAACACTTTTTGGTGATGTTGTAAAATTCACTTTGGTTGCTGTAGAAGGAATGGCAGTTGGCTCCGTGGTCACCAATTTTGTTGTGTGTATTACTCCTGTGTCCATGTGTTTTGTTGTAGAGACAGAGTCAGTGGTGGAATCTGTGACTTTTGCAGAGCCAGCTATAGAACTAAGAGAGTAAGCAGTGGCAACTGTACTTTCCTTAGAGACTGCCACAAATGGTAGTGTTGAGTGAGTTGAGGTTGTATCTAATTCTTGCTCAGTGGGAGTAATATGTTCTGTTGATTTACTCACCAAATCTTTAATGTAAAATTCTGTAGTAGGAATTTTAGTACTTGAAGGCACTTTAGTACTGAATGGAGAAATGGTCTTTAATGCTGCCTCTGTGCTCTTTGGGAATTTTTTGGTACTCAGAGTTACAGGTGGTGTTTGAATGAGTGTTACATCGGAAATAAATAATGAAGTTATGTTTTTTGAGGAAGTCTTTATAAAGTCTCTTGTTATGGATGTAAGTGCTGATAGCTCAGTTGATTTGGTGGTTGATGACGATAAAGAGCTTGAAACTATGTCTGAAACGTCTACAGATGTGATGTTTGTAGGTATTTCTGAAGGTGCTAGGGGGCTAATCATACTAGGTAATGTAGAGAGACTAAGGTTAGATACTATAGTCCCAGAAGGCACTATAGGCTCTTCGGAAGTAAACAACTTTTGTGGTGTCTCAGTTTGGGTGACTGATTTTGAAGTTTGATGTACATCTGAAACAGTTATTGAAGAAGGTGAGGTACGTACTGATGATATATCCTTGACAGTTGTCTGTGGGACATAAGTAAACAATTGTGGTACATATGCAGATGGTGATGTTTGTGTACTTTCTGGCTTTCCAAAAACTCCCATATCTGTAGTGGGCATTGATGTTCGAGTAAAGGTGAGTGTTATTTGCTTTCCAGGAGTAGCTTTATAAGTTGTTTGCAACGGTTGACTGCTAAGTTGTCCATCAGGACTTGCTATATCAGTGGTGAAATGGTGATAAGTAGACAACGTGGAAACTGATGTAATAGAAGTAGAGACTGGTAATGTGGGAGGCATGGCTGTTTCAAGCGGTACTGTGAAGGTCGATAGGGATGTTAATAATGTTACATCTGTTAATTTAGCTACAGTTGTACTTTCAGGTATGGAGGGAGAGACTGTTATAGATTTTGTAGTCAACTGAAAATGGCCCAGTGAAGATGGACCTAACATTCTTGTTGGGGTTTTAGTCGTATCAACAGCTGGCCCTGGAGATTGAGATGTAAAAACTGTAAAGGGTGTTATTGGTTCAGAAGCTAAAGATGGCTTCATGAAGGCTGCTGTAGTTTCTAATGGAGATGTGGTTACTCCAGGAGTTACCCTTGATGTTGTTTGTTTTATGTCTAGCAAAGATGGTGATGTACTTTGAAATGATCTGGAATAATCAATAGTTGGAAGCTCAAAAGGTGATTTTGTACTATGCATTTCCGATGTTGTCTTTAGAATACCTGTAACTGATACTTCTGGGTACATTGTTCCAGTTGTGTTTGGTGTCCCAAAAAAGGAGAGGACTGTAGAATGTGATGGCGCCTCAGTGGAAACTGTTTCTAATGGACCAGAAACACTTGGCATTGTTGGGTACCCTGTTTGTGTGATACTTTTTGAATCAGATGCTGTTACTGTAGCACTTATCTTCACTGGTTTTGTCATAACAGGGAACTCTGTTGGTTTGACTGGGACACCTTTGAAAAAGAAAATAAAAAAATAAAAAATAAAAAGAGGGTAAACAACTGAAACTCATTGCTATTTACCAGAACCTTACTAATCAGCTGCTGAGACAAAATGCAAAAAGAAAAGCAAGCTTTAAAATTTGCACTTTTAAGGTGTCCTGGCATTCCTATATAAAAAAAATATGTGACATGAGTCTAAACTGCAGAAAATTCAAACTTTAATTTATTTTCCTTTCAAAATTAGAATCCTTAGTGATTAACACTATACATTACTAATCTCAAAAAGATGATTTATACAAAACATCTTAACAAAAATACTCACAGTCTTCTGGGTAGACGCATTTAAGTGTAACTTCATCAAGAATCATGTGACTTGGGCAGTATGGTATACACCCTTCTACCCTTCAAACATCAATAAAGAAAAAGGACAATATAGGTTACATAAGCAATAACGACATACAGTAAAATATATACCATAAAACATATCTAAAAATACCAGCTTCAAGTTGATGGGAACTTTTTATTTATTTATTTTTTATAATTTTAACACTTCATATTTATTTCAAAAAATGCTTTGCAGGTAGCACAGAGCAGTGGCAATGGTATGACATTCCAGAAGACATCAGTCATTAATACATATAGACATGACTATGTCTTAGTAAAATTACTCAAGTTAATAAATCTTGAATTACAGCCAAGCCTCCAAAACACCCACTATACATATACAATTGGTAGTACATAGTTACTGCTCTAATTGTGACTTTATCTGCTAATCCACATTTTATACATATTAATTTCTATAAATGTTTTGACCCATCACCTAGAGCTCGGCGTGTGACGCCATTCACACGTGTCTAATCACACACACGCCAGCCTAACTAGCTTTTTGCTCCCGCTACTACTGAAACCAATGATTCAGTCAGCACTAACTACAAGATTTTATTGCCAGCATTTAATCTGATGCAATTACAATATGTTGTTTGCATGAAGAAGTGATCATTGTACAGCAATCATTTTACCTATTCTAACAATCAATATGCAAATCAATAAAACACCAATGTTTGTAAATATTTATCACCAAATGTGTATGGTATATAAAACATTCTTAATTTGAGGGCGCTCATTATTTCATTTTACATTTTACATTTTAAAAAGGGTTTGTAGAAAAAAAGGTAACCCGATTTGATCCGCGATATATTCGTCTAAGTAAGGGTTTTTCCAAGTTACTATAATATTCTATACATGTAACTGAACTTACGGTGGTAGAAATGAGCAGGCCGTGGCTTCAGGATCACTACAGGTTTTGACACAAGGGCTGGCACAGGGTTCATATCTCCACTCACACATTCTCCTGTAGGGAACTGCTGCAACAATCTCTGAAATTCAGAATTAAACAGCTTTTTATTATCTTTTAGATACCATACATTTGCAGAATCACTGTTATGCTTGTCGAATCATATACCCTCTATAACTTAATCAAATAAATTGTTAAATGTACATGGAGCATAACGTTTCATGCTTTTAAAACAATTTGTTGTTTTTCAGGAAAATTATGAAGTAAAACCTGTGTAAACATAATTGAAACTAACAGGAGAAACACAGAGCATACTGTAGTATGTAGGTTTAATTGGCAGATGACTCGTAAGCTATATTACTGCGCATTGGCTGACGAGGCAAGCCCTCCACAGCAGGTAAATATTTGAAAAAGTTTATTGTGCTTCATTTGAAAAAGAAAACACACTGTATCACCTTAACAAATATATTGTTGCAGATGCAACAAAGACAAAAAAGTATTTTCATATCACTTTAAAGAGACGACATGGTGCTATGTTAAAATATACTTTTCTGAACTCTTCAGGTTAAACCTATTTGTTGATGTCATTTGTGATTTCAAATTACATTTTCTGACTAAAGGTTGAATTTGCTGCTGTTTTTTAATGTTATTTAATGGTAGTGAGGCGAGCCATTAACTCGGAACTTAGGCAATGAGCGCTTAAGGCGCTCATTACTGCGAGCCTCGCAAAGCGAGGCGAGCCATTAAACCACTAAAACGCGCAGCACAGGTGAGCGCCTTAAGCTGAAAGTAGTTGGGGAACGCGGTACTTAGAAAAAAAAATACGAGACGCAGGACTTAGAAAAAAAAAATACAACATAGGAAAAATATGAAGTTAACGGCCGAACCGCGCAAACCAAAAAACAAGAAACAAACATTTAGTATCTCGTTCTCTGGCTCCTCTTTCTCGCCTTGCTCGCTGGCTGGTCCCTCCTTCTTTTCATCTATACATTCTCTCTTGGTAGCCTAATAAAATCTTTTGGATTTCTGTATTATCTCTATGCAAATGACACTCAAATCTACCTCTCAGCACCAGAACTATACCCCTCTCTTCTAGCTCAGGTTGCCAACTGCCTCCCTAGCATATCCTTCTGGATGTCTGTCCATCAACTGAAACTCAACATTTCAAAGATTGAACTCCTAAACTTCCCACCCTCCTCCACAACTTCTACTCCTAACGTTTCTCTCACTATTGACAATTTGCCATCATCACTCCCACTTCCCAGGCCCATTGTCTTGGGGTTCCACTGGACCCCGCCCAACAAAAATACGCCCTCTTATATCTCTGCTCTCATCTCAAAATACTCTCCCAACCACCCTCTTCGCTCTGCTAACGATCTTTTTCTATCATCCTCTCTTACCACCTCC
The DNA here is from genome assembly GCA_027410445.1 of Discoglossus pictus. Classification (NCBI taxonomy): domain Eukaryota; kingdom Metazoa; phylum Chordata; class Amphibia; order Anura; family Alytidae; genus Discoglossus; species Discoglossus pictus. The sequence goes on along the minus strand of CM050167.1, from coordinate 291,818,389 downwards.
TCACACAGGAGCCTTTAGAGATAGCGCTTATTTTAAGCTCAAAACAGGGCCCTCCATTCTTTTGCAATTTGTTAAAACGGTTTTGATTTATACTTACGGATCATGTTGGTGCGTTATAAATAAAATATAATAATAAATAATAATAATATGTTTTATGTGCAATTATGCTGCAATGAAATCTACCATTTTGGTTTCTGCTGATACATTTCCTACGGTGGAAGAAAACTTTTAATGTAGACAGGAAGCTACTATCTGGACAATGTGAACGTCAAGTGCTTTCAATAGATCTAATGAAAAGTTAATTAGTTTATAAAATACTAATTAGCTTTTTTTATATTTTTATGTTTGAGTTTATATATAATATATGTGACCACCGTGGTCTTTAAGTGTTTTGTCATATACTGTAGGTGCGTGCAAGCTATATTTCTTATTGATGTTTGGTGAAAGAATTTACAATTTGTTATTTCTTGGATTGCAAATGTTTCCCCTCCTCCCTCCCTCCACTGTGTCTCTTTGTGCTAGTTTGGAATAAATCACTAGGCACGGTTATAGACAGTGCCTAGTGGTTTATTCCAAACTAGTACAGTGTCTCACGCTAACCAATCAGTGATCATCTCTCAGCAACATTCTTCAACATACTGCTGAACAATGGTTATTGATTGGCTAATTTGAAACACTACACTTCAGATTCCTGTCTTCACGAGCTGCATGAGCTATAGAGGTCAGACCAAGCTGGTACAATGCGCATCATTTTTGGCCGAGCCAAACAGCTTTTAAGCACATAAAATAAGTAAATACTTAGGTGTATTATATTATATACTAGTGGAATCCAGAAATGCCTCTGAAAATTATTCAATTGACTATTGTGTTCTGATCCATCACATAAAATTCAGATTAACAAAACATTGTAATGTAACAAAATATGTAAAAAGTCAAGGGGGGTGAATACTTTTGCAAGGCACTGTATACACAGCAAATTAAGAAGCTGCATGCATTATAATTATATTGCCATTGGTTGACAGATAGTCAAAGAGGTTGGTGAAGAATCTTCTTCACATCGCATGTACTCCAGCCATAAAGCACAATAAGCAGATTGATCTAAATATATATGGAGGGAAGTTATTATTAGAAGTTTTCTTCTGAATGTATAAAATCACTTAGCAATGATATTTGTCTTACTTGACTACAAGCTAGACACACTAATGAGAGGGGAGAGCTATGGCAGAGACTTCTTCAGAGAGTTCTTTAAAGAGATCTTGGAAATTAATATCAATCTTCAAAAAAATGTGTGTTTAACATAACAGGGAACCAGAGAGGTCCCTCTAATACCACTACTCTGCCTTGTTAGTGGTTGCAGCGTTACGTATTTATGTGTCATAGTAATATAACACAACAAGAAAACACTTGTTGGCCCAACTTGATGTCTCAATTTCTATACAGGCAACACAATGGACTGGCACCAGTTGGAATATTGGTATTTTACTGCCATTCCTTTTGAATTTTCTTCATAAAATCCACTAAGCAATACATTTATTTAATAACCACTGTTCAAATAAGTTTTGATTGTTCTCAACTATGGTGACATTTGCTTGAAGCAACAATGGAACACCTGAAAGCCTTGGAGAAATATACAGCCCATTGACTATATGGACTTAGCTGGGTGAGAATGGGTCATAAGGAACTGTTTGGTCATTTAGGTAGAGCTTTAGTGGAAGCTAGGCCTATTATTTTCTTTGATGGATGAATACAATGCAAGAGTGTGTATATACTTTTCCATGTCCTGTTAACTCTTATTCCACTATGGAAATATATATGGATTTGTTTTTGCTCCTGTAGTTCTTTTGTGTATTAATAGCAGTGTTATTACTTTAAAGATTTTTTTTATTATTATAGTTTTCTAAGCATCTGCCAATGTTCCTTTAAGTACTGTTTGGAAAATAATCCAAAACAATTAAAACCGAAGTGTTTTATTCCTTTTCATAAACACTTCCAATATATCCAAGATTCAATACCAATGTATAACCCAATTAAAGCCAAAGTAAATGTATACCCTATCTCACAATGACTTGAATTGGTGTGAAACAATATATATATATATATATATAACATTATTTCATGATGCCATTATGTACACCAAAATATCATTATGTGTTTTAATGCAAGAGCTAAATATACCCATACATAAACACACTTAAAAAGGCTACTGTATTCAACATTTAAAACATTATCCCAATCTCTGATAAATCTGCCAACTAAATATACATATGAACAAATTATTTGCAGCCAATATTCATTGATTTGCATAAATATTACTTAATCAATGTTGTGTTTTTTTGTTTTTATTTAAACATTAATACTGACAAATAAGAACTCACCTTCAATCTTGAAACTACTTGAAAGTTTAAACTCTTCAGAATTGTCATATTTTGATACTTTCACCTCAGAAGCGGAAAGCACGATAAAATACCCTTTCTTGCTGTGAAGTTCAAATGCACTGTAGCCTGGAATCCAAAGACCCTGGTGGTGGAAAAATGTAGCTCTTCTACGAAACAATGATTTCCTCTCCCATTGTTCCAGATGAACTGTGTCATTTTCATGTACGGACAGGAAATAATTTGGTCTTTCAGCTGACTCCAGTGACACAAGTGATAGAGCTTTTTGTCAGGGGAAAAAGAAAATACTAATAAAATAGTGTTTCTAAATGTAAAGAAATATTATTATTTATTTATCATAAAAGAATTGAAGCTCAAGCAATAATTATGCTCTCAGAACTACTGAAGAAAAAGATATGTAAAACAGGACTAAGTGTACTAAGATATATTTGATAGTAAGCATAGAATTTTACACATAAAATTCAATCTATCCACAATGAACTCTCCTCTCACCGTGGCTCACACACTTCACTCTCTCAACTAACTCTACTAACCAACAACACCCAATCTACCCTCCCTTCCATTCTCACAGCCACTCTGGACTACTTTACCCCTGCAACAGAAGATGAAGTCTCCATCCTAATATCATCCTCTCACCTCACTACCTGTCCTTCAGATCCTATTCCATCTCAGCTCATCCCTCCCCTCTCTACTACACTTATCCCAGCTCTCACACATATCTTCAACCTTTCCCTAAACACTGGCACGTTTCCATCATCTCTAAAACATGCCATAATTACACCCACTCTCAAGAAACCCTCATCCGATTCTGACATTGCATCTAACTTTCGCCCTATCTCTCTACTTCCCCTGGCTTCCAAACTGCTGGAGCGGCTCGTCTATAACCGCCTCACCAGTTTCATCTCCTCTAACTCTTCTGGACACTTTCCAATCCGGCTTTCGGCCCCAACACTCCACTGAGACAGCCCTCATAAAAGTCACCAATGACCTGCTCACCGCCAAGTCGAAAGGCCACTTTTCTGTTTTGCTTCTCCTGGATCTCTCTGCCGCCTTTGACACCGTTGACCATTCAATTCTACTCCACATTCTCTCCTCCCTCGGCATTCGAGACACTGCTCTCTTGTGGTTCTCATCATACCTCCAAGAACGATCATTTAGCGTCTCCTTCTCCGGCACATCTTCTTCTCCTCACCCCCTGTCTATTGGCATACCCCAAGGATCAGTCCTAGGCCCCCTCCTTTTCTCCATCTACACATCCTCACTCGGCACCCTAATAAACTCTTTTGGGTTCCAGTACCATCTCTATGCAGACGACACCCAAATCTATCTCTCAGCACCAGATCTATCCACCTCTCTTCTAGCACACGTCTCCGACTGCCTCTCTAGTATATCCTCTTGGATGTCCACCCACCATCTGAAACTCAACATGTCTAAGACTGAACTCTTAATCTTCCCACCCTCTACTAGAGCTTCAATTCCTCACATCTCTCTCTCTGTCAACAACGCCATCATCACTCCCACCTCCCAAGCCCGTTGTCTCGGGGTTCTACTGGACCCTGCCCTCTCTTTCATTCCACACATACAGTCTCTAACCAAATCCTGTCTTTTCCATCTAAAAACATATCCAAAATACGCCATTACCTTACACAAGACACTACTAAGATTCTAATACACTCTCTTATCATTTCTCGTCTTGACTATTGCAACTCGCTCCTTGTTGGCCTGCCTATCACTCGCCTCTCCCCACTTCAATCCATAATAAATGCCTCCGCCAGACTCATCTTCAGTACACATCGTTCAGTGTCGGCAGCTCCTCTTTGTCAATCACTCCACTGGCTTCCCTTAGCCTCCAGAATAAAGTTTAAAATCTTGACCCTAGCTTATAAAGCCCTCAACAACAGCGCACCCCCATACATCTCTGCTCTCATCTCCAAATACTCCCCCACACGCTCTCTTCGTTCTGCTAACGACCTTCTTCTTTCTACCACTTTTGTCACCTCCTCTCACTCCCGCCTCCAGGACTTTTCTCGCGTTGCCCCTATTCTCTGGAACTCCTTGCCTCGCTTCACCAGACTATCCTCCTGCCTTAAATCCTTCAAAACATCAATAAAAAAGCACCTCTTTAAAGAAGCCTATAACCTTCCTCCCTAACATGCTCAGCACTGCTCATCACTACTCTCTCCCTACTGTACCACAAACAAACTTTAACCTTTAGATTGTAAGTCTGCGAGTTTCAATCCTGCGCAGTGCTTTAGGGAAAGCGCTATGGACACTGGATTCCAAGCTCAAAGACAGGGCCATACACTCTTTGCAATGTATGAATCTTTAACTTGTCATTGCCTGTAACTTAACTTATGTATAGCGCTACGGAATATGTTGGCGCGTTACAAATAAACGATAATAATAATAATAATAAAATACAGTTTACAGCATTAGTTCTCAACATTACTTTGTTTTGGGGACTGGTTGGTCACCATCAAGTGCTCATAGAGACCAGCAGTGAGATGCAGAACATGTTTAATATGGAGATACTTCATGTGACTTACTAAACTGAACCAACTTGAATAGGTGTGTAGGTTATCAGTTTATACATTTCTTTATCATCTATAACTGTGGCTAATGTAATGGTATATATAAAGTGTTGGCTTTCCTCATCCATGAGGACCAGTAGATAAGGTCTCATTGAGAACCACTGATTTAGAGTTTGTAATGTATATGTTACTCAACAGTATCTCATCTTGAAACCCTGGGACAATTACTAAAGTAAATAATCCCTAATCCTTTCCTGGTGTCCATAAAGGGTTCTGAAGAGGTTTTAAGTTGAATGGCAGTAAAAGGTAATTTGAAAGGGATCACTGTAAATCTGTCAATAAATTAGGAGACCAAAAAAGTTTCCGTGATTGAATTAGTTTGGAAAATACTGCTCTAGAGTACAGAAATATAACCCTGTGATACATAACCACATTACCATTACCTGTACGTAAGACTTAATAAAAAGCTTAAATAAAAATAAGAATAAACAATCTTGGCCACAATCACTAGAAATGAACAGCTAGATTTAAAACTATTGATAATTATGCTCTTTTTTAAACTTTAAAATAATATAATCATTTTACTCATTCAAAGCTCAGGATTCAGTTATAGCTGAAGACGAAGAAAATACAAATATTGCACTAGCATAAATGCAGTAACTATTAATTCTGAGCCTTGTGCAAACGTAAAAGGCCACTCACAAGTGTTATTCCAATGATTATCCTTGATGTCATAAATACTCAGTACCAGTGCTAGATCTTTGAGCTAGGAATCCAATGTCCATGGTGAATTCCCAAAGTACTTAGGATAGAAACTAGCAGACTTATAATCTAATGTATAGTGAGTGGTAAAAGAGGGAGAGAGCAAGGTGATAAGTGTGTTAGGGTGGAAGGTGATACGATTACACCACTGCTCTGACCCTCCTGGATAAGGTATGTACATCTGTGAGTTTTCAATCTTGCAATGTGCTTGGGGGAAGCACTATGGACAATGGATTCTAAGACAGGGCCCGGAATATGTTAGCACGTTATAAATAAACAAATAAATTATAATAATAATAAAGAGCTTTGTATTGTACCTGTCCCATACAGCAGTGGTGCATCTGTGGCAAGCAGATCGGGATAATTTACATTTAGAGGATGTTTACGGTTATGAGAGGCTCAGATATTACAGATATAACACAAGGATGAGTTGCTTTTATTTCAGCTATCCATACAAAGGTTCAACAAGAGCAGCACGTCCTCCATTCTTTATAAGGTGTTAAGTGTGTTTTTTGCCATGTACGCAACCCCTGTACAGCGCCACGGAATATATTGGCGCGATATAAATAAAGATAATAATAATAATAATAAAAAATGTGCAATAGGAGCAAGAACACAGTTGGACTTTTAGAAATAAGCACATTTGAGCCTCTAAGCTTGAACTGTTTCACATTTTATCTTTGTCTGTGGATAAGTATCTAAATGGAAACTTATATACATAGAGGAATTGATTGCTTATATACATATGTGCATATCTTGCTTGCAGGATTCAGTTATACCTACAATAATAATACACTTTCAGAAATATTTTCCATAATATCAATATAATAGTGCATGAAATACAACTCACGCATTGCCTTGAGGTGGTGAATACCCTACATTGTTTTGTGACAATATTATATAAATATTTACAATACTCACATAAGTCTTTATCTTTGAAAAGTCCAGGTGTTATCATAAAGTTAAACAAAACATTTCCATGTGCACTTGTTCTTGGCAACGGGAATATATATTTGCTGCTAACATTTACCCCTAAAACAATTTCACTGTTGCCACAACTAGAGAGAATATAGGGTCCTTCTCCAAGTCCTAGACAAAAAAGAAATCCATTATCACAATTTTATTACATTCAGAATCCCTTCTTCTCAAACCATCCAACTGATCAATAACATAAAATATATTTTGATATTGTTTGTGCTGTATAATGTTATTGGAAGTCTATCTTACTTAGCAGACACTGAGGGCCTCACTCAATCAGAGGCCGTAACTCGATCGTAAATCGCCGATTTGCTGCGATTGGGTCACTTCCTTGTGTTACTCTACATGTACGCTGCTATTCAATTGGCCGAGCGCGCAAGTCAGCCCTCCTTCCCGCTAATTGCAAACCATGCTATCGGCAGTAAGCATTTGTGTGCTTGAACATAATCACGGCAGCAAGGCCGTAACTGGTGTTTCAAGCCCACAAACTTGGAGCACTGTAAATGCAAAAATAAATTCAAGACAGCACTGTAAAGCACTGTAAATGATGGGGGTCACATTGGGTGACTCTAGGATTAAAAGCACAACATTCTGAAGCTCGCACATCGCCAATATATAATACTTTATTTCATGTTTAATTCCCGTCCAAAGTCCTACGGGCTTAAATGACCTCCAAGCCCGTAACTCGTTATTCAAGCCTGTGGGAAAAATGGAGGTTGGATTCCAAAGTTCTACAGGCTTGGAGGTTGAAGCCCGTAGGACTTCTGATGGAAAATAAACAATAAAGTATTATATTTTGGCGATGTGCGAGCTTGAGAATGTTGTGCTTGTAATTCTAATGTCAACCACTGTGTTCCCTATTATTTACAGTGCAGGATTTTTAATTTGCTTAATAAGTGCTATGATTTGTAAGTAAGCCCTTTGCGACACCTCCTTGGTACAAGTAAGCTGTGGTTCGCGTTTAGCCATTTACGGGCTTTACGGAAGGGTAATCGGAGCAATTGAATAGCATATACGGATATTTTGCGCCCGCAACTCTCGTGGCCGCGCAACATCAAAGGCTTTGACAGAAGTAAGCTGGAATCATAGCTAGCAGAACGTAACCCGATTGGCGCAAATGTAAGGCAATTGAATAGCAACGTAGCTAGCGATCAGCATTCGCGAGCCTGGATCTCCAAAACATAGCAATAGAATGAGGCCCTGAGTCATATACATTAATCTTCAGAGAGGCTGAGAGAGGTATACCTGCCTTCTATGAAGAATTGAGCTTCTCTATATTTAATTCTCAACAGAACATAATCATCATAGGCCAATGTGTCATTAGAACATTATGTTATAGCCACAAGGGGAAATCATGAGAGTAAGAAACCTGAGCATTTAATAGACAATTGTATCAATCCAATACAGATTAGAGAGCTAATACATATTGATTCTGTTTGTAAGAATACAATGTCTCAGGAGCTGGGCAAATTATTAAATCACTTTTCTAATAAATTATGCTAGGGCATAACCTGTAGACAAAGATCTCTTATGTTTATGTACCATTTAATTTTATTTTATTTCACAGCTGTTAATTAAATTAAAATAAATCAGCTTTTTATTAGTCTGCATACACTCTAAGATCATATTTTTTTATAAAGAGAGTTAACATTATACACCGAGATGTACAAGAGTATAGCAAGTCAATGAACTCAAAACTAATCAGACTGACAGAAAAGGAACTGAGGCCTCTGCCTATGAGTTAACATTTGGTCAGTTAATCCATCGTTCATGAGCAATTCAGATTTGCTAGTAAATATTTTATTCTAGTCTGTGATGTTATACCTAATATTTAATAAAGTAACAAGAGTTAGAATAGGCTACAAAAGGAAAGATATTTCAAATTAGTCAAAAATATATGATGACGGGTAAAAAGACAATTAAAGTGCTGTTGGGTGCCAAGAACCCATGTGCTGGGCTGGCTGTTTTACTTACCTTGGTTATAATATTCACAATCAAAAGCTGAAAGAAAAATAAATATATATATATCTTATATTGAATATAACGATATAGAAGATAGCTTTACAAATGTTTGAGTTGGATTGTATAGTCTAAACGATTAAGACAGTACATTCTATCAATGTTTGATATATGCAGATTATTATGGTAATGCTCTCTATATAGGTTCTTATATATGTACCCTATCATTTTTAATAATAATAACTGAAACAGTTGGAAATATCCCATCTTGCATTAGATGGGGCTGTGCAACCAGTTTTCTTTTAAAAGATACACTTGCTACTCATTTTTATTTATTTTTTTTGAGTAAAATTTACAAAAAAAATCCCAAAACATCCTGATTACATAATGAAGAGCATAAACACACAATGTACCATAGTTCATTCTTAACATTTTATATCTGTCTCTCCTTGCTTCTGGGACCTCATTTTGTTATTATTTCCTTCACAAGGGGAGTAGATACTCTTATCAAGCACGTGAGTTTACGGGTTCACTTGCTACTCATGAGTCATGAAAGGGGGAGGACATTACCTTTAACCATTGTATAAGACACAGGAAAATAGGCCTGTTGCTCACCAGTATGTAAAAAGAACCAGTTACGGCAAATAGTAGCTCATTGTAACTCTCAGTATATATATATGTGTGTGTGTATATATACTTTAAATGAAAAATGTCCTCATATAATATTAAAATCTGTTATTGTAAATGGAGTATTACTTACGACACATTGTCGGAGATCTCCAATGAACTGCAACGCCTTGTTGGCAGCATTTGTGAGCATAAGCGGCTATACTGGTACACAGACATTCACAGTCCCCACCAAGGTTACAATTGCATGTGTCTGTATGACAGTTTTTTACAAATGATGTCACATCAATCTGCCATGAAATAAATAAAATTCCAGTCATGAAATGTATGGATAACCCTTTAGTTTTAAAACAAGTTCATCAAACTTTGCTGCAGCCATATATATTTATCTTAACACATTACTTAAAATTCATAGAATAGTTTCAACTTTACAGACCTAATTATAGATTTAAAAAAATAGAAGTGTAGCACTAATTGTAAAGGCGTTAATCACATTTCAGTTCTGCTGAGATTTAAAATTCGAACAATGCCATCTAGTGTTTACCTTTAGTGTTACAGTTGTGTGTGCCTTTATGCTTTTAGACTTGGGACCATATTAAATTCCAAGCCCGCAGAGGCCCTGGGTCATCCGCAAAATTCTGCAGGCTTGAAATTCGGCTGAGCTATTACATTTAACCATGCCGCAACCCACCGGCCGGAGCAGCAAGACCATAGACCCTGTTTCTGTATGTAAGCATTTCAGGGCTTGTTCATGCAAGACCATAGTTACTGCTACACACAGCCAATTGTAAATGAGACCATCATCAAGACATCAATAAAGCCTGTGGGATCCCCTGCAGGCTCCCTACATTAACACCTTCCTGCGGGGGTCCCCATGGGGACTCTCACTGCATTAAAATGTTTAAAATCCCCCACAAAAATAGCAGTAACTTTGTGTCATGAGGGTCCTGGAGGACTCTCAAGGCACTTATAGTGTTAATGTTGGGGTTAATAGTGTCCTATAGGGGTCTATATAGACACCTATTGGACTGATGGGGTTCAAGATAGGTTCAAGTACTTCAAGTACCCCCATGGCAGGGGTTAATTAGTAATGTAAGGTCCTTTAAAGACCCACAAGGCGGGAAATTTGAATTATACATAGGGACCCCAGCAACAAGGGGGGTTACTTTTTGGTTCTTTTGCTGCTCCTGCAGCATATGTAAGGGCTCTTAAAGCCTTTGCGTCCTATTTTGAAACCGCAATATTGTGGCAAACATTTGCCAGTTGCAGGTTTGAAAGCCATTACATCCTTTACAGGCTTTACAGATCAAAGACTTAGCGGCAACGGAGTACCGATTTTGACATGCCCGTAGGGTTTTTTCCGCCTGTAACCCACAGATCGTTTGAGGGTAGCTGTAAGAGGCTAATTTAATGTCTGTAAAGTCTAGCGGGCTCCTTTGCGGGCTACAAGTATTACCATTGGGGTAATTTAATAGGGCTGTAGGGATTAAGCCGTCAAAAGAGCCAACATTATTTGTCATGTGGTTAGTGTTACATAAGATATACAACATCTGTAATAAATATCATAACAATATTATTTAGCATCATTACATTTTAAGAGAGCAGATAATTAACGGACCAATATACAAATAATGGATGTTAAAATGAAAGTACATTCATTTGTAATGTTTCAACTTTATTACTATTATAGGTTTCTGTACTATGTGCTCTGATATCTGACTGGTAAAGATCTGAGGTGTGATACTAACTACTAGCATTGGTAACCGTGGTCGTTTAAATGCTTACATTGAATTTAGAAAAAAGCAAATACATTTGCCTGGGACATCTGCCATATTTTTTCATTAAAGTAGGTTAAATTCCATATATCAGATATGTTTATAGTTATTTCCCATCCCCTCCACATCCATTATATCTCATATTACCTACACATGACTGTGTTGTAAATATAACATAGTTTCAGATAGCACCATATTAAATAATAAAAACATTTCCAGTATGCCAAATGGATTGCGAATAGCAAAATGTAGCCAATCGAATATCAGTAACTTTTACAGGCTACATTACGGGCTCCAGTAATTACAATTTGGCCGATTGAATGGGGGCCATTGTGACCAATATCAACAGTCGTTTTTCAGTAGCTATTTTCTAGGAATGTCTCCATAAAAATGTTATTATAGTTCCTAGCATTCTTTGAGAATCTTATTGAGTCGATCATACAGTTTAGTTGCATGAGTTCCTGGAAATTGATATATACCTAGTATTGAAAAATGAACAATGTCAACAGAAAAATAAAGAAATCCAACACTGCAAAATATGAAAGTAGTGCCATGTGAATATTGATGCAGCACTTCTGGTAGAGGTGTTTTACAAGCAGCAGGATTTCTTGATTATATCCTAAATGTTCCAATTTTCCTGAACAACTTTCTCTATCTTAACATTCCTCCCGTTTCAGCATTTTACTGGATTGCTACTGACAGACTTCTCAGGTATGTCTCAATGTGACTTAATACCAGCTATTTTATCCTGCTACAAAGCAGAGCTCTGTGCAGTAAATATTATCTTACTCTGAAACTGTCTGTGGATTGTTGCAGGTGCTTCTTCATGTGTCTCTGGCTGATTCTATTCTATTGTGCCCGGGTCCTGTCTTGCCAAAATCCTTCAAGTTTTTTTATCAGCCAGTACTGGTCTCTGTTTCTGGACTCAATCCTGTTGCAGTTCAGTGATCTAACCATGTACTCCATCTTTCTGCCTCCAGTCCTATATACTTTGGGCACATTTGAACATATCCAAAAAGTCTACTACTGTTCCCTGAATATCTACTGTATCCTAATTTCCTCAGCCTGGTTCTGGACTTAGGCCAGCCCTATCATTACTACCTGCGCCATGCGGGTTTGATGTCAGTGTGTTGCATTGCAACCAACCAAGTGAGATAGATTGATGGAAGTAAATGGCCATTTAAATGTATTACTTTATTCACAGGCCAAGAACAATGTCTGATAGCAATTTGAGCATGTTCAGATCCCCATAAAGTAATTGGCAATATTTAAACTCAAGTATAAAATAAAGTGTTTTGTGGGTGGGTCTAAAGGGTTTATTGACAGGCCCAAAATATTAACTTCAATGTAAATCTACTGCTATTTAAGTAAAAAAATGAATTGATAAATGATTTGTCATTATCTATAATTTTAATCAATACAATATATGGAAGCTTTGCTGAGTCCCTGTTGTCCTAATGGGAATGTTAAACCTAGCGTTACATGTTTTTAGCACTTACCACATTACGACAAGCAGCAAACACATCACTGTAGAGAATTGAGCACTCCTTCTTTGCATATGGAAATTTATTCTGATGGACCTCACAAGGTCTCACTGTCTCATTTGAACCTTTACACTGTGATGGTAAAAGAAAATATAAATTACTTTTACTGCATTATTATTGTTTATGTTACTGGCTCAATTTCTTTCTTTACGTTTTGTCTATTTACCAGTGGATCTTTAGATGTCCTATATAACACAAACTAGCCCATGGTTGAATTTATGGGGGATCGAAATCAGCAGGAAGTGTAAATGATAGGCAACCAACTGAGACATGCCATTGTGTCACTTCCCATTGGTTTCCACAATTGGATTAACACCAAAAGGCCAATAGTTTTCATAATACCATTAACATAGTTATTTAATCACTATTACATTTTGAGACTGTTTAAAATGTGTATCAAAACATCTTGAGCATTGCTCATGTGATGTTAAACCTATCATAAGCTTGTCACTATAAATGAAATGTTTGTCCAATAAAAGAGTCATAACTGCATACTGTAATTCTCTGGTTATTCATCTAAAATATTTCATGAAATGTAATGTTTATTGATCCATCCATGTACATAGTTCTTCACTATGGCAACAACACAACTATATTAAGTTTAATTAAACACATTTAACCTAAAGGGTAAAAAGTAACTGTGCAGATGAGCATATAATTTGATAGCTTGGTAAACTATGTTGTTGGGGATGTATATACATGCAAATGGATATAATATTAGTATGTATACCACTACATCTATTAGATATATTATATATATTATATATATATAAAATTAACAGATGAGATCTATTTACAAGATGATATCAGATCAAGTATAGACATACTCATTAATGCCAATTAATAAAACATAGAATGCACATATTTGCATACCTGTCCAATTGTCCAGCTATCTCCAAAGACTTGAGCATTTCTTACTTCCATGTTGTTTGATGTAGTAAGATCATTTGATGTGTACTTGTCAAAATTTCCACAAAGACCTGCCAGTTTTCCCTGTTTTAAAGGCCAAACAAAAGTAGACATATGGATTTTTCATTAATCTTAAGGTTCCAGTGCTTTTAATCTGACTAAATAATTATAATTTTCTCTACTACACTATAGAATTGTATGGCCTTGATGCAGTGTCAGGTGCAAGAGTGAAGCGATTGTGAGGTTTTGACCTTTCTGTGGCAACAAGCGTTGTCAAAAGTAGTAACTTTGATTATTATAATGAGGTCTACAAGGTGCCATGGTCTTCACCAGCATTTTGCTATTTCTGATAGTAGCGCCCACAAAAATAAGTTGCTCAGTATGGCTTATTAATAAGTTTACTTGCAGTTTCTTATACAGTAAACAATATGTAGTGAATAGTGTATAAATATATGATATACACCTTTAACCAAGAACTGATAACCAAATATATTGAAATATACATATCTCCTATTAATTTACATTATGGGAATAAACATTTATCAAACTGCTGGAAAACATATATGAAATTAGCTTTATGACCCTGCTATGTATGTAGAGGAATGCGGCACTAAAGTTTTGCTTTCTAAAACAGTGATTGCTATGCAATGTTACTAGAGACGTCAGTGACAGAGATACTAGAATGGAATGGAAGGGAGGGCCCAAGTGGCCTCCATTGCAACCTCTCCTTATAAATGTATGCCCTTAAACAGTGTCTAGTCAATACAAAAGACAAAAGACAACAAGTTGCACTAACTTTCTTCCGCAACCAAAATTAATTAGGTTCCATATTATACTAAAAGCTGCGGAGGTATCAGTAAGCCCCATGTCTTGTAGTGGGACCCAGCACTTCCAATCTACAGAGGCTGAGCATATCTGCACTTTTAAGTGATACTCTACATGTACATTCCTAATCTGACATCAAAGAAACTTTAATGTACTAAGTGGTAAATAAATGTTAATTAATATTGCAAAATTAGAACAGGGCACAACATTAGAAAAAACAATGATAGGCAAATACATATTCTTATGATTTGCTGGTAATTCAGTGTTTACAAAATGGACAAGCCTACCTTTACAATCACCAAATTATCAAAATTCTGACTCATCAGAATTTAAGAAAGCATAAAAAAAAACTCACAAACCTGTGAAAAACAACTCAGAGACACCAGTATTACAAATATTAATGCATAGTATCCATTTACATCCAAACACAGAATGGGAAAACAACTTATCTTCACAGCAGAGAACTTGCTGATACCATAATAGACACATTTGTCAGATCCTAAACCATTATCTCTGTCTCTAATACTGAAGTCTATAATACTGCATTCATATACAAACATAAAAACACAAATACAAACACGGTGCCACACTGCTCTTAAGTTATGCCTCTCAAGTCACACTCTTCACAAATTGATTCATAACAGATTCTCACTCAGGATACAAGTAAAAACTATTCAATAAGTTATCAACAAAATGGTAATATTATCCAATAGTTACAAAAACAACTACTGAACCCAGAAGGTGCAGTCTATCTTACTTAATTAAATCAATTGAAATTGTCTTTGATATAAATAACACACATAATCATTATTTAATAAATGGGCACCATACATACATATCCGACACTGATACAGAAATGTTGTCCTATATATCACATTTACTATATACCAAAAAGATTGTCATATATCCCATTTCCTATATATCCTATATATTGCATTTAGTTCCAAATTGACAATCTGAGACACCACTCACCAAGAGATAATATCACCTGAGACTATCAGCCTTACTAAATGGAGATTTGGCCAATTGAATAGGGCTCTATATAAGCACAGAGCATATTTTTTTAAAAGACGTTCTAACTAGGACCTTCTGAAAAAAATATGCTCTGTGCTTATATAGAGCCCTATTCAATTGGCCGAATCACAATTTAATAAGGCTGTAAATGTGCATATGGCTAAATTGCGGGAATGGTTAACTAAAAATATATAATATTATCCAGATAATGTAACCTCAATTTACACTATCACTGTATGAGTAGAGGCAAATTAAAAGACAAATAAAAGTAAAAAAAATGAATTACAAAATGAATTAATGTTTTCATTTAAACATTAGTGCTGATGGATGCAACGCAACATAGGTGTTCATGTTATTTCAAACTGAACACATTGGGAAGTTGTGTTGTCAGTGATTTTCACACTGTACCTACTAGTATAGTATTGTAAAACATGTCTTAATGTCACTTGTATTAAAAGACAATTCCATGTTTGTATTTAGGTTTTACGCTGCCCTAGGCCATTCACACTTGTGAGCCCCCATGCCCCACTAGCCGCTCCTCCTTTCCCCTTACCATATCTCAACTTATACATTTCTATGTATTTATGTATATATGTGGTATTTCAGAAAGTGTCAAATACACTCACTGACAGAAATATCACAAACTAACATATTTCAATATACTGCCCTGCATCTTTAGGCAGCCTGTTGCCCCCTGATAAATGTGCTGCCCTAGGACTGGACCTCGTTAGCCAAGCAACATACCCTGGGTTATTCACTAGCGAAAGATACTCTTTAACATAAAAATATCTGCTTTCTCATTTCTTTGTACAATTATTTTTCTGGAACCTTATCTCTAAAATTTATTTTTAACAACATTTTTGTACCAACTGAAACATTTTGGGATCTATAAAATTCTTCAGAAATGAAAGTTCAAACTCTAAATTTCACTTTCTTTGAGAACTTTGAAGTCATATATGCTCAAAAAAGAAACCTCTGGAGTTTCAAATGCTCAGGTTCTCATCTACAAAAAAAATCAGTTGATCCTCCAACTTGTCCATGACCAGCTTCAGATTTACAACTTACCTTCCATCGAGGCCCTACTTTGACATGTATAGTTGTTTTCTTATCCCAAAGAACGGTGATTTCTAATTCTGGAAAGTGCACCACAGTATAAAAGCCAGCCTTCCAATGTTGGTACCTGTAGGTACTTGGATGAATTCTTAAGAGCTTCTAAAAAAAACATAATGACATTAATAAGATAATACACTAAAATAAGTAAATAAACTCTAGATAAGAAAATAATACAGATTCAATTTGTGTAAATGAAAATAATTAGAATAAAATCTGACATAAAGACATACAGCCTTATTAAATTGAATAGGGCTCTATATAAGCACAGAGCATATTAATTAAACAGAAGTTTTTAGTTAGTTAACTTCTATCCAAAAGCAAGGTCTTCACTAACTAAAAACTTCTGTAAAAAAATATGCTCTGTGCTTATATAGAGCCCTGTTCAATTGGCCGAATCACAATTTAATAAGGCTGATAGATTGCAAAACTGCCTTAATAACTCTTCTATGTATTTGTCCAATACAAAACAACCATTGTGTCTCCTTAAAGACGCCTGAGAACATCAGTGAATTTGGTTCAAACTGTCATATATAATACAGCTGAGCTATAGAATAGAAAGACTGAATAGTTTACCAACTTGTCGACACCAAGTATAAAAAGAAATAAACAAGGGAATTTTTTTATTGACATTTTTTTTTTCATTGACTAAATGAATATATGATAACCATCTCTCTTAACTAAAAGTAATTTATATTAGGTACACTTTCTGTTTAAAAATGTTTTTTTTAATTTCAAATGTTTATTTTGCATAATAAACACATTATTTCAAAGGTTTTATAGTCCTAATAGCGGCAGCTTTTGAAAATGTTTGGAACTCCGTCTAAAAATCTAATAAAATCTTTACACCCATGTGCAGTCTTACACAGACTGGACAACCAAACTGTTGAGTTGTGTTAAATCATTTACTCCAGCTGATCTGCTATGGGAATAAATCTAACCTGCAACAAACTAAGCAAGTAAAAACAAATTCTGACTAACCTGTTTATCAGATGTATCACTGAAGTAGATGTCGGTGTCACCCAGAGAGATGACAAGATTCTTTGAGCAAACAATGTCATTGTCAAAGCATTTCTTATTCTGAGCAATAATAGAGACATTGGAATTATCTGCACTCTGCAAAAAAAGTATAAATTATACACAGATTAACAATAATATATTAATTATACACCTGTATTATTATCTTGCTTGCCAAGCTCATATGGTTCAATCCTTAAAATGGGAGAAAAAACATTTTACTATGTAATAAATCCCTATGGTATATTCTTCTGTTAGCGCTGTAGAACAAAAGAATGATGGGTACTTAAGAATTTGGTACTTAAGAATGTCAATTAATTTCAGATAGCATATCTGAGAGTTTACACAGCAGATGATCTGAAGTATTGTAGGGGAATCCCTCATAATCTTATTTATACACAATGGCCCTCATTCTATTATCGGCCGTAAAACGTCCGCAAAGCTGCGATTCCTTACGGTGCTCCCATTACCTTGCAATTCAAATAGACGGCGCCGCAAGGATATCCCCTTACGGCCGGCCATATATCTTGCAACCGGCCGCAAGGTCTGAAAACTTTAAAAGCAAATATAAATTCAAGACGGCACTGTAAAGCTCTGTAAATGCTAGGGATCATAATGGGGGACATGAGGATTAATAGCAACCCCCTCTCAAGCTTGCACATCAGCCCAAATCCGAGATTTCATTAACTGTTTATTTTCCGGCCGCAGCGTGGGCGGGTCTGAGGTGCTACAAGCCCTCGGGACTTTGTCCACGGATATTTGACATAAATTAAAATAAAAATTATTTACGGATTTGAGTGTAGGGGAATGTTGTGCTATGAATGCTAACACCTACAATCACTTTATCGTCTCATCAGAGTGCAGGGTGGCTTTATTATGGGTTTATTATGTGCTTAATTGTGCGCCTGCGGGACCTTTTTGCTGCAAGTAAGCTGCGGCTCGGTTTTAGCCTTGCAGAGACGGTTCCCGGAGCAATTGAATAGCAACCGAGATTTGCTTGCGGACGAAACTCTTGCGGCCGTTTAAGATCAATGGCTTTCCTCCGGCACGTGTGGCCGCAAGGGATAACAAGGCGCCGGCCGCAAGCCTGCCGGAGTCCCCGGCCGGAAGGGAATAGAATAGGCAAATAGCCTGTGGCTGGTCCTTGCGGCCCCGCATCTCCTACGGCCGATAATAGAATGAGGCCCAATGTATTAAGGACATTTGTAGCATACAACACAGAGCAATCGGTGTTACTGATTTAAGTGGCATTAGTTACAATACAACAAAATCTACCCCAAACCCCTGTAACCTACAGACACACTGTTTCCCACATTTTCATCCACTAAAGAAAACAGTATTCTGATTTTCTACCACAACCCTTTAGATTCTCTGCCTTTTCTGTATCACCCCTTGCCTTAAGCCTCAGGGCTGTATCAAGCTTTTTGAAGCCCTTAAGCAGTGAAGTAGACCCAATTTTGCCTTTTTTGTACGTGTAAGTTCCCTTTACTGTTGTACCTGTTCTAAGTGATTACCCCCTAGTAGCCAGTCTAAGAACTGCAAAAAAAATTTTCAAGCCAGAAACCATTTTTTTAAGAGGTGGCACCCCTCACAAGGAATCGACCCTGGGCGGCTGCCTAGTTGGCCTAATGGGTAATCCGGCCATGTTAATCCTCCTCTACAATGCCTCATCTCTATCCACTGGCATCTTCACATACTCCTTCAAACCAGTTCTAATAAAATACATTAATCAAACTGACACTAATACAAATCCAATATATAATTAGAGCCAATCAGCTATAACAGCAAACACTTTTACTGCATCTTTGGCAAATACAGCACAGTAACTCACATTACACATTTTACTGATTATAGTAAAGAGCACCAAAGCAATTTAAAAGTACAATTAAATATATAATACTATTGTTGCATGGCATAAACATCTGTTTAAGCTTACAAAAAAAGATAACATTTTAGTAAAAACATAAAAAAACATTAAGATAAATATTTGATTACACTGAACAAAATATATGAAAACAGAGGACACATTATAATGAATTACCGTATATATACTCGAGTATAAGCCGATTTTTTCAGCCCTTTTTTTAAGGCTGAAAAGGGCCCCCTCAGCTTACACTCGAGTCACTCTTCTCCCGTGTCTCTCTAACCCCCCCGTGTCTCTCTAACCTCCCCCGTGTCTCTCTAACCCCCCTGTGTCTCTCTAACCCCCCCGTGTCTCTCTAACCCCCCTGTGTCTCTCTAACCGCCCCGTGTCTCTCTAACCCTACCCCTGTGTCTCTCTAACCCTCCCCCTGAGTCTCTCTAACCCTCCCCCTGTGTCTCTCTAACACTCCCCCGTGTCTCTTTCCCTCCCCCCCTCCTCATTCAAAACCACCTCCTCATTCTAAACCCCCTCCTCATTCTAAACCCCCTCCTCACTTTACCCCTCCAAAATTCCTCCCCCTCTACCTTTCCCCTCACTTACCTCATCTGCAGCTGCTCCTCCGCTCTCCAAGCTCCTTCCTGCGTCGGGACCCGGCATATGCTAATGACGTGAGGTCACATGCGCGCCACGTCATTAGCATTGGCTGGGTCAAGACGCAGGAAGGAGCTTGGAGAGAGGAGGAGCAGCTGCAGATTTAGGTAAGTGAGGGCAAAGAGAGAGGGGGAGGTATTTAGAGTGAGGAGGGGTGTTTAGTAGGAGGAGGGGTAAAGTAAGGAGGGGGTTTTAGGATGAGGATGAGGATGGCGGGTTTAGGATGAGGATGGGGGGGTTTAGTATGAGGATGGGGAGGGTTTAGGATGAGGATGGGGGGTTCAGGATGAGGATGAGGTTGAGGAGGGGGGCAGAGGACAGAGGTTTTGGAGGGGGGCTGAGGAGAGAGGTTGAGGAGGGAAGTTGAAGAGGGGGGTTTAGGATGAGGAGGGGGGTTGAGGACGGGGGGTTGAGGGGGGGATTGAGGATGGGGGGGTGGAGGTTGAGGAAGGGGGTTGAGGAGGGAGGTTGAGGAGGGGCTTTAGAATGAGGAGGGGGGTTGAGGCTGGGGGTTGAGGATGAGGATGGGGTTGAGGATGAGGATGGGGGGTTGAGGTTGAGGAGGGGGGTTGAGGTTGAGGAGGGGGGTTGAGGAGGGAGGTTGTGGATGAGAAGGGAGTTTGAGGAGGGAGGTTGAGGATGAGGAGGGAGGATGAGGATTGAGGATGAGGAGGGGGATTGAGGTTGAGGAGGGGGGTTGAGGATGGTGGGGTTGAGGATGGGGGGGTTGAGGATGGAGGGGTTGAGGATGGAGGTTGAGGATGGGGTTGAGGATGGGGGGTTGAGGATGAGGATGGGGTTGAGGATGAGGAGTGTGGGTTGAGGATGAGGATTGGAGGTTGAGGATGGGGGGGTTGAAGATGAGGAGGGAGGTTGAGGAGGGGGTTGAGGATGAGGAATGGGGTTGAGAATGAGGAGGGTGGATGAGGAAGGGGGTTGAGGAGGGTTATAAGGGAGGGGGAAGAGGCACAGGGAAGAGAGAGGGGGGAAGAGACACAGGGAAGGGAGAGGGGGGAAGAGTCACAGGGGAGGGAGAAGGGAGAAGAGACACAGGGGAGAGAGAGAAGGGGCACAAGAAAAGGGCACACAAGAGGGGGGCACAAGAGGGAAACAGGGGGCAGCACATTTCCCACCCTCAGCTTATACTCGAGTCACTCATTTTTCCCAGTATTTTGTGGTAAAATAGGTGCCTCGGCTTATACTCGGGTCGGCTTATAGTCGAGCATATATGGTATATGTTTTGACAAGGTAAGTTGCTTAATATTTAATACATTTTTCCCTACCTCTCATAGAAAAATCAAATCTTCCACAGCCACATAGTCAGTATATAAACACAACCGTGTGAGCAAACCAAGGACAAAATACAGTATACAAACTAAAAATCTAGATGTGTATTAATATAAAGTGCAAGTGGGCCCAATAATTCCATAAACAAAAATGTGATGGCTTTTTTTTCTTGGTGAAATAGCAAAACCGAAAATTATGGAAAAGTAACTTTACCATTGTATGAAATGACGGCCATTGTTTGTGGATTTTCAGAAAAAGAATGCATAAAATTATTTCGAACAAGATATCCTTTGTTTTCTTTGTTCAGCTTCACCTTGTTTATCTAACGGATTTGGCATTTCCTTGGATTACATTTCACCAATCCTGTTCTAATTAAAAATGCCTGTGATTTTCCCAAGATTAGTCTTTGAAAATGTGCAAGTATCTGTTTCCAAATGATAACAATCCATTTCAGTGTAGGCCTTTTAAATGCAGAGAGTATCCCTGATGTATCACGACAAGAACGTCTTATATTCTATCCATAATGTTTGCATAGTCTAGAATTATGAAATAATAACAGATGATGCCTGTACATATAGACGTTAATATATTTTATACTGGTAAGGATATGAACTGTACTCACATAGAAAAAATAAATAAATTGATACACGCTTTTTTATGGTGTTTCAAAATTGATGGAATGGCCATGGCAATAGAATTATCTGGAAAAATGTTTGCATTTTAATTAAAAAAATCATATTGATAAATATTAATAACTGAACCAAAATATCCTTGCTGTAATGTAAATCATCTGCTTTGTAAGATTGGTTTAACTAAAACATATTAAATGTTTGTTTAGATGTAGGTAGTGAGTAATGAGGGTGACTATGCTACTTAATGAGTGAAGAAAAGTATATCATTTATTTAACTTAGTAAGAAATAGTTATAAGCAACATGAAAACCTTTAAAAAAAGTAAGTTAATTACATAAATCACACTTTTAAAAGTATACAGCAGGTAAACTAAGACAGACTTCTCAGTCAATCCATTGTATTGAACACTTGCAAAGATTTAACGAGCAGTATCTATGTCACAAATTAATCTAATTTGGCTAATGACCTATCTGCTCTGTGATAGACCAAGACCAGGAATTTGTATGGGACACAGAAATTGCAAAGTTCCCTTTCCCCCACAGGGGTGAAAGAGTTAACTGCTAGAGTAGTTTGATTAGCTCAGCTGAGCACAGCCTTCAAATTCTGGAACTGAGAAATGGATGTGTCCCATTTTATGAGCTGCATCCTAGCAATGTGAGAGGCTAGAAGTGAGTGTCTGCAACTGAGGCAGGCTTTGTTTCGAAAATAGACTTACAGAAGTGTACAATGTTTATGAGAGCTACAAAGAGAGAAACACAGATTGGTGTTTATTGGAGCAATAAGAGAAAAGCCCAGAAAGGTGTTTACAGAAGCTGGCAAAAGGCACAGACAGACACACAGCAGTGTGGAGCGGAGGAGCAACTTACAGCCTGAATGAAAGGCTGGACTTGTCAAGGATACAGGCCAGTAATTATGAACTAAGTTTAGGACTGTTTGTTTTATTTTTGCTCCATCCAGGTTTAGCTGGATGGAAGCTCTGAGCATCAATCAATTCGGAGGCGCAATTTATGGAGGTATAGGCCATAAGTCTGCGGGCCTCCTGCGGGCCTGCAGCATCCACAACTTATGGTGCTATTCAATTGGCCGAGCCAGCAAGTTCGGGGCCGATAGCGACATTTGGAAACCATGCCATAGTATGTAGCATTTGCGAGCTTGAACATGAAGGCCGTAACTCCCAAGATAGAAACAGCCAATGGAAATAGCGATCATCATCATGGAAAATGGAGTTTTATTTCAAAATCCTATGGGCTTGAATTACGTGTTACGATCGAACCCACATTCCAGATATGATGCAATATTGATAAAGTCGTAAATATGATATTCTATTACATGCAAGTTCCATTATATCTATTAACACATTGATTGCCATGATCGATATAACACGGAAATGAAACATGAAATAAAGTATTTTTTTGGGTCGATTTGTGAGCTTGAGAATGTTGCTCTGGACATGTCATTAAGCCCTTTGTGAGTCCTCCTTGGTACCCGTGACTTATGGTTCGACTTTTGCCATTTGCAGGCTTGACGGAGTGTTTAGGGAGGGGGAATCGGAGCAATTGAATAGTGATTTGAAATTTTAGCGTTGCCAACTCTTGTGGCCGTGAAAGATCAAAGGCTTGGAGGGGCATTAACTTGCTATGTGACCAATTGCAGTGAATCGGAGGCCGGAGCCCGTAACTCTATCAGAGCACGCAAAGAGATGCCAATTGAATAGCAAAATAACTTACAGGCTACATTTTTGAAGCCTGGATCTCCTGAAAGCTCAAATGAATGAGGCTCTCTGTTAGTGAGGGATCTGTTTAACAGTGAAGGCAGTGCTCTGATGGGAGCTAGGCCTGTTATTTTCTTTATTTGTTTTTGGTGTGTCATTATGTATTACTGGTGAAATATATGAATGTAAAGCTTGGAAAAGCAGTTAACGCCTCCTGTAATTGTGTTCAATATATATATATATATATATATATATATATATATATATATATATATATATATATATATATATATATAGTTCAAATAATTAGTAGTAATTAGTAATTAATAATTAGTTTAACTTTTATACTTGCTTTTTAAAGCAGAGTAAGCAGAGTATTTTGGTGTAGTGGTAAATGTGTTGCTTTCCACTTTTTTTAGTTGACTAATGTACTAATTAACTCACATATGGTTGATATATATGAATAAATAAGTACATTAATTAAACTAAAAACAAGTGGAAGGCAAGGGAATCGAACCTATGACTTTTTTTTTTTTAAACAGGCACTTACCACTACACCAACACCCTCAGTGTAAATTGATTATAGAATGTGTAACAGACTCCAGTCCTATTATTTATGCAGGGCTAAACTCAAATTCTTGATCAATTTAAAAAATGTAAAACATTTTCCAGACAATTTTGTACCCTCTAACTAACTGATGGTGCAGAGTATGTTATTTTTTGTGGTCCTTTAACACTTTTGCTCAACATTTTAACAGCCAAATGCATTCTTTTGTATACCTTTAATTTATGCAATGAGTGTGACATTTTCTTTGTTGCTTTAAGTGTGAGTGGTTTGTTACAAACATTTGTATACACTGATTTTTTTCTAGTTTCAAATACATTTCACAAATAGTTGCAAATCATTATTTCATATTTTCCTGTTTCATTACATTTTTCCAAAAAAGTATTAAAAATTGTCCTATTTTGTGTTATGGGTGAAATGCAATACAACCAAAATGAAATGAAATGAAGTCAAGTAAATGTAAAGTATTTATTCTGCAGTAACATAACTACTAATACTTCTGTTAAAACAATGTTGAAACAAAACTTTAATTTAACACAGTTTCTATTCTTAAACATGGCTGGATGTCAAATACAACAAAGTAGGCAGATACCTAGGGGTGCCTTTCTCTAAGAGGTGCAAAGTGCCACTTAGAAAGATCTGAACAAATCTAGAAGCTTTTGCACCTTGTATTTTAATTATGCAGGTAGTGCTGAGTACTTTGAACCAGTGTAATACAGTGACATTTCCAACCATTATATAGAAGAGTAGCTGAGCAGAAGTGATAGGACAAAGGCAGAAGAAAGTTGGAGAGTCTTAACACCACCCTTAAAGGGCCACTGAAGTCATCCACATTGTTCATAAGATTATTATTATGTTTATTATCCTTTACAGGACGAGATCCGTTCCTGAAGTAGGATCCCTGATGAATGATAATAATAGTACTATATGGCTCATATGTGGTAATAATAATAATACACTGTAATAGTCCTGTCCTGTAATAATTAGTTACAAAAACTATAGGTGTATAGAGATAATTAGCGATAATTGTGGTTGCGCCTAGCCCTAATAGGGTATTTCCTAGCCCTAACAGAAACTAATTGTGCTTTTTCTTTTAATTCAAACAAAGTAAGCCTTGGGAGCCCATTTGTAATGGAGGGGTCATTTGTAAATTGGGTAATTTGTTACTTCGGGACTGCCTGTATTTGTAACGCACAACATATTCCGTAGCACTATACAGGGGTTCAACACACGTCAAAAACAATTTTAACACTCTATGGAGTGTTGGTGTTGGAAGCCAGATTGGAAAGAGTCAAGGAGGGAGTTGGAGGAAATAAATTGGGAAGTTATATGCTCAAGCAGTTTAGAAACTAGAGGAAGCGATATTTAGATGCAGAAGCTGGATCATATGAGGGTTTCTTATGGGTGCAATTATTATTTAAAGGTGATGGAAACTTGCCAATGTTTAGGGAAAGGTTGAATAGATATGTGAGAGCTGGGATAAATGCACTAGAGAGGGGAGGGATCAGCTGTGATGGTCAACAAATTGTAAGAAAGGAGGTTGATAGAAGACTAGAGACTTCATCCTCCATTACAGGGTCAAAGGAGTTCATGATGAATATGGGATTAAGAAAGGGGGAAGGCAGGTGCTATCGGATTGTTAAGAGGAGATTTTATTATGGATATTTTCAATGTTATTATTGAAGTGGCTAACAAAGTCTTCAGCTGTGAAACAGGACGGGGCAGGAGGTGGTGGAGAGCAGGGGAGAGTGTAGAATGAATGTGGCAAGCAAATGTTTGGGATTGGAGGCCAAATTTGATATTAATGATGAGAAGTAACGCTGTTTGGCAAGATTGAGGGCATAGTGACAGGAGCATAGAATAAGTACTTTAAGAACAAATCATGGAGGGTCAAGCATCCAATTAAAAAAAAAAAGTCACTAAACCTCTTCACGAACAAGGGGTGGAGATACACATTCACAATAAATGTCCCTGAAGATAGTGGGTAAGTCTGATTTTATGCATTGACCTTTTAAAACAAATTGTACATCTTTTACACTAGGTCCACTAGATTAAAGTGGCTATGGAATATGGAGAAGGGCCACATCAAATGACTCCGGGGGCCTTATACGGCCCTCTGGCCTGACGTTCCCCACACCTGCTTTAAATACACCCTATCCATCCATTTATTCAGATATATGGATTATAATAGCAATAAATGCATTATTTTGCGGTATGCTCTCTGCAACACACAGGTGTATTTTGATAAATGGCAAACTAATGTGTCTGTGATAAGCATAGCAGAATGACCCCATGCACTGTAACTACTGGATATAAGCTTTGCTTTTATTAGGGAGATACAGCTGTTCACTGGCAGTATCTCACACTCACATCAACTTTGCTTTCTAGTTCATTGGAGCAGAAATGTAATGCTTGAATAAAAAAGCTGCTTAGTAATAATGAGAAATGATAGATTGAGCATGTCTAGTCAGTGCCAAATTGAGACTGGCAAAGTGTGTAGAGACTGGCATGCGTAACAAGGAGTATTACTTGAATAGATAAAGAAATGATTCTTCTGTTTTACAAAACACTGCTCTAGGATATCAAGAACGCATTGTAAGTACCAGGAGCTGAAGAGACAGATGCAGAGTGTGGTAAAATGCAGTATCAGGTTAATAGGAATCCTGGTGAAATCCCTTACACATGCACAATGTGTTATATTAAGTTATAGGCAAATCTATATAGTTTTTATGGAAGGGAATTTGTGTACTCTTCTAACATTGAACAGCATTGACAGCATTATAGGCAATTCCACTCAAATCCCCTAAAGCCAAATTGGCGGTGTAAACACCAGATCAGTTCAAAACTCCAATGCTAGAGGTCCAATGTAAGTGTAACTTCAGTCTGGAAACAAGCAAGGTGGTAGAGTGGTTATATTACTTTCTTCAAACTGCACATTTCGCTGCATACCCCAGTCCAGAGGGCCACCCTCTCAATTTCTTTTTTTTTTTTTTTCCTCTCAATTTCTTGATCGTTTTGCAGCATGGCTGCATTTATTGAATTTCTCCTCTAGTATACCATTATTTTGAACAAACAAAATAATTACACCCATTCTTAATAAACTCTCATCTGTCCCAGCTTCTGCATTCAAGACTTCCTCTCTCTCTATATCCATTAGTTTCAAAACTGCTTGAGTGCCTCATCTAAAACTGCCTAAATATAATCATTTTCATTTCCTCCTTCTTGACCGCCTCTAGTCTGGCTCCAAACCCCAAAACTCCACAGAGAAAGCTCTCGCACAAGTAATTAATGATCAGCTTACTGCCAAGTCAAAGGCTGATTTTTCTCTACTAATTGGCTTGGCTGACACAGTTGGCCACACTCTCCTTATCCAAATTCTGCACTCTCCTGGAATCTCTCACACAGCTCTCTTATGGTTTACTTCTTGCCTAGAAAATCAAACATTTAGTGTCTTCTTCTCTTGCACCTATTCTTCCCCTCACCTTCTGAGTGTTAGCATACCCCAAGTTTCAGTCATAGGCCCCTCCTCTTCTCCATCTATACATTTACAAATCTACCAATCAGCACCAGAGTTATCCCCCTCTCCTCTAGCACATGGGACCAAGTGTCTCTCAAGCATATTCTCTTGGATGCCCGCCCATCAACTCAAACTCTTAGTCTTCCCACCCTCTATAACAGCTTCCACTCCTCAGATAACCCTCACTGTTGAGAATGCCATCATCACTCCCACGAGTCAGACCTGTTGTCTCTGAGTTCTGTTGGACCCTGCACATTCTTTCATCCCTCACTTAAAATCAATAACCAAATCATGTCACTTTTGCCTAAAACATCTCCAAAATACATCACTATCTTACATAAGATATTACTAAAATTCAAATTAATTTTCTCACTATATATCAGCTCCACTACTGCAACTCGCTCCTTAATGGCCCTCCCCATCACTCACCTATGATTTACTACAATCCATAACGAACACCTCCACTAGACTCATCTACCATTCCCAACGCTTAGTGTCTGCAGCACTGTGTCAGTCACTCCACTGGCTTCCCATAACCTCCGGAATAACATTTTAAATCACTACATTAACATATAAAGTCCTTAACAGTGCACCCCTTATATTTCTGCCCTTTTCTCAAGATACTACTATAAACACTCTCTTCCCTCTGCTAATGACATCCTCCTTTCCTCCTCTCTTGTCACCCACTCTCACCTTCAGTACTTTTCTCAAGCTACACTAACTTTTTGGAACTCCTTGCCTTGCTCCGTCAAACTAACGCGCCTACTCAAAATCTGTTTAAAGAAATTATCATCTTTAGACTTAACATGTACAACTGTTTACTCAAGAACATTGCAAAAGTTACAGTGTAACAGACAACCACCTCCACTTGGATCAGCCTACTGCCCACCCTTACCTTCTAGACTGGAATCTCTTCAGAGTACGACCATCATTTCTGCTGCAGCAAGAAGTCTGCTGATTTGTTTGTATCACATTTGCATTGTATTATACCATTACTTGTAATTTGCTGTACTGTACTTTATTCTACAGAAAACGCTGGCACTTTATAAAAAAAGAGTAATAATAATAATAATTAAAAAAAAACATCACCACTATAGTCAGTACTGAACAAAATTAATTCTCCTTCCAATTAAGGTTAACTTTGAATAGCATCAGAACCTTTTTTACGCATCAAAAACTTCTCACAGTGTGCAAAGCCAACAGCCCATTAGAGCCCCGGGGACACTATCAGTTTCTTAATTAGTAATTAGTTCTAGATGAGAGCAGGAACAATCCTTCATCAATTACTCAATGCAATTCACTAGACATGAACAAATTAGCCTTTGAAAACCACCCAACTTCATTTAAGAGTCAGTACCCAAAGGCCAGAAGAGCAAGCAAGTATTGCACCTGTCCCATACACAATAAGCCTGGTTTTAATATGACAAATCCGCACAGGCAAGATTTTCATCACCTGTGACTTCTGTTCTAGCCGATGAAGTCTGCGGGCAGTTTGCCATCATGAGTGATTGTATTTCTTCCAGTTTCATCCATGAACTTTAGAACTTCAAATACTCCCGGAGATTAATTT
Source organism: Discoglossus pictus (assembly GCA_027410445.1). Classification (NCBI taxonomy): domain Eukaryota; kingdom Metazoa; phylum Chordata; class Amphibia; order Anura; family Alytidae; genus Discoglossus; species Discoglossus pictus. Next base: position 291,789,149 of record CM050167.1, on the reverse strand, counting down.
CAGAAATACAAAATAGTTAAAATCAAATCATACAGGATATTAAATATCCAAGTGTCAAAGTAAAATTATTTTATATAAATGTCGTTTCCACTGGTTTACTTCACAATATTCAGCTTGTTTATCTGCAAACATTCAGCCAACGTCATTATGATATAGAATATTTTTGTATTCAGTACTGGGCGGAGGACATTATATTGCTTTGAGTTTCAGGTCTTTCTAGAGCCAAATAACTAAATTACCTAAGAACAAAGAATCTCGCCATCAATGTAGAGTTCCACATAAAAACCATAATGGGAATCAGTCTTACAGTATTTATTTACACTTTCCTTTCTCAAAATCAGAAATAAAACAACTGCAAATCAATACTATTATTGACTTTCAGCGGATTAAATTTAATCCCTTTATTCGCAGATGTATAGAATTTACTTTTGCTATATAGAATGGCAATCATTAAAATTAAAAATCATCAGAAAAGTGCTACTCACTCAACACAGGTTACAATTTCAGTCGTAAACATACTAGTAAATTGTTAATGCTTTATGTCTTTTATTTTCTTAATCACTTTTGCCTCTGTTGATGAGTTTGTACCTCAAGAAAATGAAAGCCTGAATGTGCACTGTGGGAAAATGGTCTCATTATTCCATTGCATTGTTTGAGTTATTTGATACAAGCATTATTTTTTTATTAAGTAGCAATGATTGAAAAGCTCTGACATTTCAATTACTCATAGTAGGACTGCACGTTGGCACAGCCACAAGCTAATAAAGGCCTAGATTAATCCTGCATTTTTGTGCATTGTTTGAGTTTGAACATGGCGTCATGTTTTTTATGAAAAAAGATACTAACGTTTTAATAATGTAACTTAGACTATTCTCAGCTTGCTGTACATCCTAACATGTCCTAATCATCATTTTTTAATAAAGTTGATTGTTTAATTTAATATAATACACCACTTTTTCATGTAAGTAACCCCATGGTCTACAATAAATTCAGCTAACATGTTAATATACACTTAGGGAGCATATAAAATAGTAAAAGCTAAAAAAGACTATTTAACAAATTATCATATATATTTTATCTATTTTTTGGGGTAGATGAATATTCTGAATACAGTACATCTATTTACACAAGCTTCTCTCACAAATTTGCTTGACTCCAATGTTTCAAGTATTTTTCAACCCCTTCCACTAGTATTGATCTACAGCACCTTGCAAAAGTATACAGCCCCTTGACTTTTTACCTTTTTTTGTTACATTACAGCCTTAAGTTCAATATTTTGTTAATCTGTATTGTATGTGATGGATCAGAACACAATAGTCTAAGTTGGTGAAGTGAAATAAGAAAAATATATACATAAAACTATTTTTTTAGAAATAGAAAACAGAAAATTGGCATGTGCGTATGTATTCACCCCCTTTCTTATGAAGCCCATAAAAAGCTCTGGTGCAACCAATTACCTTCAGAAGTCACAAAATTAGTGAATTGATGTCCACCTGTGTGCAATCTAAGTGTCACATGATCTGTCATTACATATACACACCTTTTTTTAAAGGCCCCATAGGCTGCAACACCAAAGTAAGAGGCACCACTAAACAAACACTGCCATGAAGACCAAGGAACACTCCAAACAAGTAAGGGGCAATGTTGTTGAGAAGTACAAGTCAGGGTTATGTTATAAAAAAATATCCAAATCTTTGATGATCCCCAGGAGCACCAACAAATCTATCATAACCAAATGGAAAGAACATGGCACAGCAGCAAACCTGCCAAGAGACGGCCGCCCACCAAAACTCACGGACCAGGCCAGGAGGGAATTAATCAGAGAGGCAGCACAGAGACCTAAGGTAACCCTGGAGGAGCTGCAGAGTTCCACAGCAGAGACTGGAGTATCTGTACATAGGACGACAATAAGTCGTACGCTCCATAGAGTTGGGCTTTATGGCAGCGTGTCCAGAAGAAAGCCATTACTTTCAGCAAAAAACAAAATGGCACGTTTTGAGTTTCCGAAAAGGCATGTGGAAGACTCCCAAAATGTATGGAGGAAGGTGCTTTGGTCTAATAAGACTAACATTGAACTTTTTGGACATCAAAGAAAAGCTATGTCTGGCGCAAACCCAACACATCACATCACCCAAAGACACACCTTCCCCACAATGAAGCATGGTGGTGGCAGCATCATGCTGTCTAGATGTTTTTAAGCAGCCGGGACTGGGAAACTGGTCAGAGTTGAGGGAAAGATGGATGGTGCTAAATACAGGGATATTCTTGAGCAAAACCTGTACCACTCTGTGCGTGATTTGAGGCTAGGACGGAGGTTCACCTTCCAGCAGGACAATGACCCCAAACACACTGCTAAAGCAACACTTGAGTGGTTTAAGGGGAAACATGTAAATGCGTTGGAATGGCCAAGTCAAAGCCCAGACCTCAATCCAATAGAAAATCTGTGGCCAGACTTAAAGATTGCTGTTCACAAGTGCAAACCATAAAACTTGAAGGAGCTGGAGCAGTTTTGCAAGGAGGAATGGGCACAAATCACAGGGGTAAGATGTGGAAAGCTCATAGAGACTTATCCAAAGCGACTTGGAGCTGTGATTGGCGCAAAAGGTGGCTCTACAAAATATTGACGTTAGGGGGTGAATAGTTATGCACATTGACTTTTTCTGTTATTTTATCCTATTTGTTGCTTGCTTCACAATAATAGAAAAAAAAAAACCATCTTCAAAGTTGTGGGCATATTTTGTAAATTAAATGATGCAAATCCTCAAACAATCCATGTTAATTCCAGGTTGTGAGGCAACAAAACATGAAAAATGCCAAGGGGGGTGAATACTTTTGCAAGACACTGTACTAATAACAACATTTTGTTAATGCTGGTAACACATATGATCTAACACACATTCTCTGCTGAATATATCTGTCTGTAGTTATTTTTATTGACATTGGTCACACCAAAATTGCTTGGTTACCCTTTTCTTGTTCAACACTATAAGTGATATTGTTACTCAAGTGGTGCATTTATTGGCATTTATAGATAGTACTTTACTTATTTTATCTGCATAGTCTATAAAATAGCTAAAATTGAGAATGGACAAATTCTTTTAGAAGGTAAAAAAATGGAGGATGACCAGCAGATCCATTCATGTCTGCAAATGCCTGAGCCTTGTAGAAGAAGACAGAGCAGTGATACCAGGTAGCTGTGCTAGGGCTTAAAAACTTCAGATTTTTTGTATATTCTTATAAAGAACTTGATCTAACAATGGGCAAATTGATTTTAGACTGTTTAAAATAAATACAGCAGGTATTTGTTTATTATAGTGCTCAGTTTCGCTTTAAAGGCAGCAAACATTTGTTGTTAACGGGATTAGAAACCAGGAAGCCATAGGATCAAATCTTGTATTATGACATCTCTATTCAGCTCTGTTGAAAGATCGCCAGTACAAATAGCTATTTGTCAATAGGGCTAAATAAAGGTGCAGAATAGCTCTAGGCAGAATAACAGTCGAACATGGAAGCACCTATAACACAAGGGGTACATTTACTAAGAAGACATGCGTTACAACGTAATCTACCAAAGCACATTGTTCATTATAGCAACTCACGACTTAATAAATCTCAGGTATTAGAATTAGATCCATGATGCGCTGTATCCACCAATAGAAAGTTAGGAAATAAAGTATAACTTTTATTCATCTTCACTTCAAATTATTTTTCTACGATATTGCCCCTTAAATATTACGGGAGTAAAATTGTAAGGCTAGCAATGCTGTTTGCCATACAATGCGAGGCTATAGGCCCACTGAGCACCTTCGATGCTCATCACGTGGCTCATTGCAAGCCTCTCCGTATGTGTAGTTTATAGGGCTCATGCTTAAGTGTTCCTGTTGTGTTACTGCCTTGGCTTAAGTGTTACTGGCTTGGGTTAAGTGTTAGTGGCTTGGGTTAATTGTTACTGCCTTGTGTTAAATGTTAGTGGCTTTGATTAAGTGTTATTGGCTTTCGTTAACTGTCACTGCTTAGGGCTATTTCTACATCCTTGGGGCTAGTTTTACGGCCCTCTGGCTATTTTTACATCCTTGGGCCTCGTTTTCATCATTTTGCATTTTTTCGGCAGCCATTTTTTCTCTTGCTTAGACGATTTTCCATTGTGAAAAAACGTCAAATATGCTTCAAATGAACTTGCTCCCTGTCTCTATCACTGTGGTGTGTGTGTGTGTATTTTAATTTGAGAAATATTTTGTTCTGTTGTTAAAGTCGGAATTTTGCGAGACGCACAGTGTACGTATGGATTTCGGTCCTAAGTCGTACAGGTTGTAAGTCCTGCGTGCCTTAACTGCTCGCCTCGCTTTGCGAAAGGCTCGCAGTGCAATGAGTGGCTTCGGCCTTCGGCACTCATTGCAGGCTACGTCCTAGGTGCCTCAACTGCTCGCCTCGCTTCGCGAGGCTTGTAGTGCAATGATCGCCTTTGGTGCCTGCAGGCTTACGTAGTGAATTGCATTATTACATCCTTATTACTTGAACTCCCAAGTGATACACCATGCAACAAAACAAGGACTACTTCCCAAAGTGTGTTTCATCAGTGCTAGCTGATATCATCAGGGGCAGAATAATAGTCGAACATGGAAATTAGATCCACGGTGCAGAATAGTAATGCCCGATGTAGCATTATGTTTCCATCCCTATCCAATCATGCACAGTTTAACAGCTGTTTCTGCCTGCGTAAACGCATTTGTATGTAATAAACACAATGCAATATTCTGATGTATTCCACACAATGATTGGCATTATTTTATTAATGTTGTATAATAACTACAAAAACGTAATCAATCATCAGTCATCAGCACCATCCTGGCAGGAGGCTGGTAGCAGTAAGGATGTCAAGGCACATGAGGCAAAAAGTGTGTCCAAGATCAGGAAGTAGGGAGAGCAGCATAATCTAAGTCCAAGCCAAGTGGGGTATCAGAGAGCCAGAGATCAACACTAAGGAAAGGCAAGGTCAGCAACAGGAGATCAACCAGAATATCATAGGGGAAAATGCTGAGAAGTAGTGAAGAGCAAAATAACTGAGCAATGTCTTGATTGACAAAAGTCTCAGGGTGTTAAATTTGGGGTGTCATCTTGTGTTGGTTAATCAAAGTTCAGAGGTGTTGCAGGTGGTCCCAGTAATTGCGCTGCAGGCAAGGCTGAGGCAGAAGCCTACAGGGAGACTGCAGCAATAATGCCAGCATGTACAGAACAGGGAGAAACCCTGACACATATTAATAACTTGTGTTTATAATTACAGTCTGTCAGCGTATCATGAAATTATAAAAAGTTAAATTAATAAAAAATTACATTTGCTCAATTTCAAATTGTATGTATGTGGTTAGGTCTCTTGGTTTGTGCATAATTCTACGCTATGCTTCAAAGCTGTGTGTGACGAAGTGCCCTTCGCCACTTTGTCTTGGAGAGGACTGTTTGCCAGCCTCCTGCCCTGCGACTATGGCCCTGGGACATATTGCCCTTTAAACACAGTATTCGGCCATACCAGAGTGTATTTCACTCATTCTGGCCCTTTACATACAGGGGGGTCATTCGGTACTTGCCCTGTGGGAGTGGTGATACCCCAGATAACTATTCCATGGAGCCCATTCATATAATGAAAGACTATGGGAAAGACTTTAGCTACATGGCAATTGAACTGTGTGAAGAGGATTTGAGCGCTATTCAGTAGTTTTGTGCGCTCAGATCCCAGCTAACTGGGGATATGTGAAATGTGAGTAAATGTGAATTGCAGTAATGCTGATGGGTTGTCAAACTAGAGAATTGGCCAACAAATACTTTTGTCCGGACATCCCCAGGCCGATCCGTTGGGATCAGACCGTGTATGCCGGCTTATGGTCACGGGGGAGGTGTGTAACGGAACCCATCACTGTTTTACCCTGTTTTATGATTATTATGGTTAAAATATGATCCTACTATTATACTGTAGGTATGTTGGTTTATGCTCTGCAGAATATTGGCCCAGACTAGTGCAGACCTTGGCATGGGAGATAATCCTGTTACACTGTGTAATACAGCAAGCATATGCCTAAAAAGTGTTTTTTTTTATTTAAGAGTGAAAATGCACTGTGGGCTTGTTTGCATGTCCCCACCCAGTTTCCTGTATTTCTGGGAATTCTGAGCAGGTAATACGTTTTTTTTTACCTATTTTGAGACATTCAAATGGGAACACAAATGTACTATTTATTTACTGTACTACTATACTCAGTGGGGGCCTTCTATCATTCTTTTGACAACCATAAATTAAATGATGTTTGAAATTGTATTTGGATTAAAGAGCAAAGCCTTTGCGGGCACATTTGCATGTCCTTGTCCAGGTTCATGGAATGCAGTGTAATAACTGTATTTCTTGGAATTCTGTGCAGGAAACACTTTTTTTTTTTTTACTTGATTTAGACAGGAACTGAGATTGCTGTTTTCCATGATCTTCACCTTTTTAACACTGAGCAGCAGGACAGCTTTTCCAATCTCTTCTTTTACCCTGATCAACAGGCCCTATAGTTCCTTCTCAGGTAAAGCCATCAGAGTAGTATCATCCATATATCTTAGGTTGTTGATATTTCTGCCAGCAATATTGATTCCTGCTTTGGATTCGTCTATCCCAGCACTATGAGTGATGTGTTCTGTCTATAAGTTGAATATATAAGTGACAATATACCACCATGTCACACTCCTATCCAGATCTTGAGCCATTTAGTTGTTCCATGTTTGATTCTGACCATGGTTTCTTGGTCCACATACAAATCCCCCAGGGAGCAGATGAGATGGTCTGTTTCTGTTACCTCCTATGTCTTTAATAACTTACCACATTTTATTGTGGTCTATACAGTCAAAGGCTTTAGAAGAGTCTATGGAAGAGAGGTAAATGTTTTTTTTCTAGAACTCTCTATCATCCAGCAGACATTGGCAGTTTGATCTCTTGTGCCTCTGCAAAACCTGCTAGTTCTCGGTCCATATATTGTTGTAGCTGAGTTTGCAGGATCTTAAGCATTACCTTGCTGGCATGTGAGCAATGCAATTGTTTGATAATTATATAATTGCAGCACTCTTTGGCATTGCCTTTTTTGTGATAGTGATGTACACTGACCTTTTTCAGTCTACTGCCCACTCTTGAGTTTTTACAAATTTGTTGGCATAATGCTAGCAACACTTTCACAGAATCATCTTTTAGGATTTTGAAGAGTTTAGCTAGGACTTCATCAACTTCTGCAGCCATTTTATCAGCAACACTTCCTAGGGCCCACCTCATTTCACTTTCCAATGTGTCTGGCTCTCGATCATTGATCAAACTATTTAGGTTATCAATGCTTTTACGATCCCTGATGTACAAATCTTCTGTGTATTCCTGACACCTCTTCTTTGTCTGATCTGCTTCCATTGAATATCCTTGTAGAATCTGACAACTTCCGTCTCCATGGTTGGAGCATAGACATGGATTGCTGTGATGTTAAATGGCTTGTCTTGAATTCAAACTGAAATCATTCTGTCATTTTTGGGGTTGTAAACAAGCACTGCTTTGGCCATCCTTTGGTTTACTATGAAGGCGACTCCATTTCTTCTGCGGGATTCTTGACCACAGTAGAATAACTCAATAGAAGTCTGTATGTAATGTCCCATTCCAGTCAGTTTGAGTTCACCAATACCCAGGATATCAATGTTTAATCGTGTCATCTCTTGTTTGAGCATGTCCAGTTTGCCTTTGTTCAAAGTTCTAATGTTTCAGTTCCTATGCTGAAATATATGTTGCAGTGGCAGCAGACTTTCCTTTCCCCTCCAGACACATCTCCAGCACATCTCTCGACTTTGGCCAAACCATTTAATTAGATCGGGTGTTACTTCTACTCAACCTCTGTTCTTCCACAGTAACCTCATGAACCGAGGTACTCATTTTCTGGTGCCAGATCTCTGGTTGTGTTTATTCTTAAGGTTAAAGATACTTGATTGGGTTGCCAGTTCCTTCTCCTGTATTTGTCTGACTGAGTCTTTTGGGTATCAATGAAGTACATAAGCCCCTTCACCATGACAAGGAAGCAATCCAGAAGGGGATACAAATATATATATACCGTATTTATAGGAGTATAACACGCACCGGCTATAACACGCACCTCATATTAAGAAGGACATTTCAGGAAAAAATAAATATATTTCAAATAAAGAACTTTGAAGCAAAATCCTCAACCTCAACCTCCCTCCTCATCCTCCCTCCTCAACCCCCCCATCCTCCACCCCCTCCTCAACCCCCCCATCCTCCACCCCCTCCTCAACCCCCCCATCCTCATCCTCCTTCCTCAACCCCCCTATCCTCAACCCCCTCCTCAACCCCTCTCCTCAACCTCAACGCCCCTCCTTAACCTCCCTCCTCATCCTCAACCCCCCTCCTTATCCTCAACCTCCCTCCTCAAATCCCCTCCTCAACCCCCATCCTCAAACCCCCTCAACCCCCCTCCTCAACACCCCCATCCTCATCCTCCTTCCTCAACCCCCCTATCCTCAACCCCCTCCTCATCCTCCCTCCTCAACCCCCCCATTCTCAGACCCCCCCTCAACCCTCCTCAACCCCCCATCCTCATCCTCCTTCCTCAACCCCCCTATCCTCAACCTCCTTCCTCAACCCCCCTATCCTCAACCCCTCCTCAACCCCCCTCCTCAACCTCAACCCCCCTATCCTCAACCCCCCTCATCAACCTCAACCCCGCTCCTCAACCTCCCTCCTCATTCTAACCCCCCCATCTCATTCTAAACCCCCCCTCCTCAACCTAACCCCCCTCCTCAACCTAAACCCCCCCTCCTCAACCTAAACCCCCCTCCTCAACCTAAACCCCCCTAAATACCTCCCCCTCACTTACCTGCTTCTGCTCCGGCCTCCCCTCCGCTCCATGACACGGCCCGCATGTGAAGTCACATGCGCGCCGGGTCAAGGAGGGGAGCGGAGGCTGGAGCAGAAGCAGGTAAGTGAGGGGGAGGTATTTAGGGGGGTTTAGGTTCGGGAAGGGGGGTTTAGGTTGAGGAGGGGGGTTTAGAATGCGGAGGGGGGTTAGAATGAGGAGGGGGGGTTGAGGAGGGGGAGGGAATATCGGCGTATTACACGCACACATCATTTGCCCCCTATTTTCAGGGAGAAAAAGTGCGTGTTATACGCCGATAAATACAGTATATGTTTCAATTATAATTCATTGTTTTCATTAATGTTTAATATTTTCATAAACTAGGATTAATTTATGCTATTTAAATATGAGTTGTGTTGACAGAACTTTTCAGTTACATTAATACACTTATGTTCTATGTTAATGGCTGAATATTGGTAATTTAATTTTATTTAACTATAAAATATGCTGCTATCACAGAGTTGAAAAACTCAATGCTGAATATAGGAATTGCAGGTAGTCATAAGCAATATTTGTGTAGTAAAGTCAGAGACATGGCTGGATTAACCATTAGGCCAATAGGCAGCCGCCTAGGAGCAATTCCCTGTGAGGGGCGAAACTTTAAAAAAATTTTTAAAAAAGGTTCCTGGCTTCAAAAAAAACAAAATGCTGCAGTTCATAGACTGGCTACTAAGGGGTAACCACCTAGAACAAGATAGTTACAACAGGAAATGGAACTTACTGTACATGCACATAAAAGGCAAATATGGGTTCATGCATACCTTTCCCATGCACTCGCAGGGGCTCCTCCACTTCACTGCCTAGGGGCTCCAAAAAGGTTGATCTGGCCCTGGTCATAGATGTTGGGTTTTCATGATATAGCACATGAAACACTCCCATAACACGCCTTAACACACAGATTAAACACGCCATTTATGATTACTCACATTGAGCTGTGTATGGCTAGCTTTTAGAGCAGAAAACACATTTAGTTGGATTGCAGGTTACCATAGGCTTTCTCACCCACATACGCACCCTCAATTCTTTAATAAATTCCACACAATGAAGAGTCTGCTAAGTTGATATTTTCTCTTAAAATTATTGTATGCTCATAACATACATAGCTGATTATATTAGAGTGTTACATACTTTACAAGCAAATAATTTTTTCCCAAACTACAGATGGATAAATTGAGGTTTCCCTTCCATTTAACAAGAGAGATAAGCAGGCTGCAGACTGTAATGTAGCTACCCAGAAGTGCACATAATAGGTTTTTATTTGTTTGTTTCTATAGAGATTGTGTCCATTTTCTATTAATCTGCTTCAAAAGAACATTCTGTTAATATGAGAAATCAGTGAATCATTAACCTCATTCAATTATTTATATTAATTTATTATCCTCTCGCTGTGGTCTTTGACACAGGGAGGTTTATTAATATAAATAAATATTGATATTCTCACATTTAGTGCCTTTATAGGTACATAGTGTAGCTCACATTGTAATGAAGTTCCAAAAATCCTTTGCAGTGTTCTCTATTTATCAGTGTTCAATGAAGTAAAGCATGTGTTCAAAATTCTTGAGGATGAGGTTATATGGCAGCACATATACCATGTATATATACTACACACATACACACACTGATGGCATCTCATGTAAAATTAATAATGACATCATCCATGATATTACTAATCACGCTAGACCCCCTATATTGTCAATTAATGGCACAAAATAATGAAAACATTGATATTTTAAACTAGTGATATTGTGCATGACTGAAAATAAATTTTCAAGGTGTGGTACTGTGTCAGCCATGGAAAAACAGAAATAAATATGATAGAGTTGGTATATATTAATGGCTAACTGTGTTATCCATTTTAGGGTATAATTTGTATCAAATTACAGTCTTTTGGCTTACACTTCAATTTGAAGCCTTTTTAGTAAAAATATATAATACTCAACTCATAAGTTGCCCATAATTAAGGATAAAAAGTTTAAAGAATTTTCAGTTGTATCTTATAAAATATAGAAAAAAAATAAACATGCTAACTATAGAGTAGTGGTTCATAGTCCTCTCCCACATATATATTTCAACTTTTGTACAACTTATGTTTAGGATGAGCTTCCCCTCTAACAAAGTAAATGACATAAAAACAGCAGATCTAGATACATGGTATATGTGCTGCCATATAAACTCATCCTCAAGAATTTTAATAGAACACATGCTTTACTTCATCAAAGGCAGATAAATAGGGAAGACTTACTGCAAAATGATTTTGAGACTTAGTGAGCTACACTATGTACCTATAAAGGTACTAAATGTGAGAATATCAGTATTTACTTTAAATGTATAACCTGACCATAAGTGACCAATCACAATGCATAGGATCTGACAGTTGGTCGCATGCACAAATCTACTGAGCATATTAATTTTATTATTTCATCTATTATATCTTAAAAATGGCTTACGCTATCTAAACAATGCTAAAAAAAGGCATGGAGGCTTCTTAGATCACTATTACTTTGCAAACTTTCAAATAAATCTATTCAGCCATTTTTTTAAACAACTGAGCAAAATTTCATATGGAAAAAAACACTATCAGCCTTATTAAATTGCGATTCAGTAAATTTAAAAGGGCACTATTTAAGCATATTTTTTTACAGACGTTTTTAGTCAGTGAACTTCTATCCAAAAGCAAGGTCTTCACTAACTAAAAACATCTGTAAAAAAATATGCTTTGTGCTTAAATAGAGCCCTTTTAAATTTACTGAATCGCAATTTAATAAGGCTGTATGTCATCTCCCCAAAATGCAGCATAAATCTACTTTTTTATTTTGGCTGGACAGAATTTAATGAAAATTGACAAAAAAAATCAGATCCCTACAAAAATACAAAATTTCAGATTTGTCAAACCAACACAAAGCTGTCGACATAAAAATGTTTTTGAAGATAAGCAGAATTTTTGAAGACTCTGTTTACAAGTGCTGGAATCCATTCTGTGTTTGTTACATCACTTCCTAAGAGCTGGGTTATGAGTGTGTGGTTCTTATCAGCTGAAGAATGGGCGGATGAGGAGGGAACAGGGAGATTTCAGTAGTCTTTTTTTGATAATCAGGTAAGGCTTAAATTGACACCACACCTCTTCCTCCTCGCAGGCCCAGAAGCAGGAATCAATAGATGCAAGAACTGCTCTCAAAAAATGTAGACACCCCTCTCTCACACACACATTTATTTATGACCAAGACAGGTCATTAAACGACAAAAGCGCAGAAGGCTTTTTTTCACACACACTGTGCCTAGAAAGATAAGTCTGTCCCTGACATTAACATAATCCAACAACAGAATATATTGTCTTAAACTACAGACCATGGAGAATTAAAAAATAGTCAATATGTTTAATTCACTGAAAACATCCCATCACTAGTCTTTGTTAAAAGCTAATATTTTTCTAAATTTGCCACAAAATAGAACTAGCTACTTGCCTGTCAAAAATTACGGGATTAAAATTGTACGGCTGGCAATGCTGTTTGCCACACAATGTGAGGCTTTTGCTCCTCTGAGCACCTTCAGCTCTCATCGCGTGGCTCGCAATGAGCCCCTTCGGTACTCCCTCCTGTGTACTTCAACTTTCCTCATTTGCACTGATCACCTTTGGCTCTCATTGCGAGCCCCACGCTGAGCGCCTTCGCTGTTAAAGTCGTAATTTTCTGAGACCCACAATCCATCTACATGCTTCGGTTCTTAAGTCCTATGCACCATACAAATTCGTACTGGTCTTGCGATGAGCGCCTGCCTCAACTGCTCGCCTCACTTTGCAAGGCTCACAGTGCAATGAGCTCCTTTCCTTTGGAGCTCATTGCAGCCTAAATCCCTCTTGTTGCAGACGTCAACCTATCGGCCGCAAATGGCTTGCCTTGCTTCGTTAGGCTCGCAAAGCGTGACCAGTGGCCCATATATCCACAACTATTATAGATGATTTCAAATGAGCAAACAATGTCAATCAGGTTCATTATAGGATGTATATAAAATACTAATTATGAAAATCCCATATAGGACTAAATAAATATTAAATATGTAAAAGGCCACACTTTACAAATAATAGAGTCCCCATAATGGTAAAATAACAGAACTTGTTTGCAATGATTGCTGTTTGATTACCTGTGCACATCCTCCCTTTGTATCATTCCTTTCTCTTCCCAATCCCCCTCTCCACTGTGCACTCACTTCTGTCTATCTATGCGTCAACCTCATCCCATTCACTCTCCCTACCCTTCTCTATCTCTCCTCTCCCATCTGCTTCTCTTCTTCACCCCATCTCTGCCCTTTATCCCCTCTTCCCTGTCTCTCCCTTGGACTGACTCTTCCCTAGCCACCTTCTCTCTCTCCCCCATGTACCCCGTAATTGCCCCCTCCCCCCCCCCCATTGTAGTATGGAGAGTAATCAGTATGAAAGTGCCAGGACATTAAATTAACATGCTTGACCCTGTAACCCATCCTGGTGTGAGTGCTAAGTAAAAGTGCTTGCCACTCTGAAGGTTACAATTTACGAATAGATAATACATTCTTTTTTTACCTTAGTAAAATGTTGTTGGCCATCCTCATAACTAGATATTTAAAACAGTGTAATTAAAACATTAACCTACAATGTCCCTTTGAAATTTTTAATCTCAGTGCAATCAGTATGCACTAAAATAAAGAAATTGTTTAGGAAAATATAAAAAAGATTCAGGCTATGTCCTTCGAAAAATGTTATTGTTTAAATTATTCCTCAGCTATGATTTGATTTATAAGTGTAATAACAATAATAATCAAAAAATATATTTCATGCTTACCTTAACTAAATACACCTGGCAGTCACTGGCATAGTCATATTCCAGGCCATCAAACGTGTAGTAGTGTCGGTCGCCATACACTGTACACACGGATGGGCAGGGGTAGCTGGTACAGTTAAATACACCTCTCCTGCAAATACTGGAGGAAAGGAATGAGAATATAAATGGTTATACTCTAGAATTTCAAAAAGATTTCTTTAAAAATAATGATGATAATAACTGACAACTTTATATTATTGGATGATGATTATACTTTTTAAAGGGATATGATTTGTTTTTCCAATACAGTGTCACTTTACATGCAGGTTTTAAATCTTTAACAAATATACAGTGCCTTGCAAAAGAATTCACCCCCCTTGGCATTTTGTTTTGTTGACTCACAACCTGGAATTAACATGGATTGTTTGAGGATTTGCATCATTTAATTTACAGAACATACCCACAACTTTGCAGATATATATATTTATTTTTTATTGTGAAGCAGAAAACAAATAGGACAAAATACCAGAAAAAGTCAATGTACATAACTATTCACCCCCCTAAAGTCAATACTTTGTAGAGCCACCTTTTGCAGCAATCACAGCTCCAGAGCCACTAGGATTTTTGACCATTCCTCCTTGCAAAACTGCTCCAGCTCCTTCAAGTTGTATGGTTTGCGCTTGTGAACAGTAATCTTTACGTCTGACCACAGATTTTCTATTGGATTGAGGTCTGGGCTTTGACTAGGCCATTCCAACACATTTACATGTTTCCCCTTAAACCACTCAAGTGTTGCTTTAGCAGTGTGTTTTGGGTCATTGTCCTGCTGGAAGGTGAACCTCCATCCTAGCCTCAAATCACACACAGAGTGGTACAGGTTTTGCTCAAGAATATACCTGTATTTAGCACCATCCATCTTTCCCTCAACTCTGACCAGTTTCCCAGTCCCGGCTGCTGAAAAACATCCCCACAGCATGATGCTGCCACGACCATGTTTGTTTAATCTTGTTGGTGTTGTTTGGGTGATGTGCTGTGTTGGGTTTGCGTCAGACATAGCTTTTTCTTTGATGGTCGAAAAGTGAAATTTTAGTCTCATCAGACCAGAGCACCTTCCTCCATACATTTTGGGAGTCTCCCACGTGTCTTTTCGCAAACTCAAATGTGCCGTTTGCTGATGAAAGTAATGGATTTCTTCTGGCCATAAAGCTCAACTCTATGTAGCGTACAACTTATTTTTGTCCTATGTACAGATACTCCAGTCTCTTCTGTGGAACTCTGCAGCTCCTCCAGGGTTATCTTAGGTCTCTGTGCTGCCTCTCTGATTAATGCCCACCTTGTCAGGTCCATGAGTTTTGGTGGGCGGTCGTCTCTTGGCAAGTTTGCTGTTGTGCCATGTTCTTTCCATTTGGTTATGATAGATTTGATGGTGCTCCTGGGCATCATCAAATATTTGGATATTTTTTATGACCTAATCTGACTTGTACTTCTCAACAACATTGTCCCTTACTTGTTTGGAGAGTTCCTTGGTCTTCATGGCAGTGTTTGGTTAGTGGTGCCTCTTGCTTAGGTGCTGCAACCTCTGGGGCCTTTCACAAAGGGTGTGTATATGTAATGAGAGATCATGTGACACTTAGATTGCACCCAGGTGGGCATCATTTCACTAATTATGTGACTTCTGAAGGTAATTGGTTGCACCAGAGCTTTATATGGGCTTCATAACAAAGTGGGTGAATACATACGCACATGCCAATTTTCTGTTTTCTATTTCTAAAAAATAGTTTTATGTATATATTTTTCTCCTTTCACTTTACCAACTTAGCCTATTGTGTTCTGATCCATCACATCAACTTCAGATTAACAAAACATTGAGCTTAAGGCTGTAATGTAACAAAACAGGTAAAACGTCAAGGGGGGTGAATACCTTTGCAAGGCACTGTATTTTTCCTTTAATTCAAGTAATGAAATCTAACTACACTAAACACTGATCATGTCAAAGATGAATTTTAAACTATCAACACTGATTATCTTAGCTCCTTCTTCACAGTCTGCTTGTTTGAAGTACCACATCAGTGAGCATTATATTGTTAGAAAGTGGGATGCCATTTCTTTCTACTGATTAATGGGAGGAGACCACGAAAGATTGCAAGAAACTGAATATTTGGTGTTAGTGCATTCAATAGGACTAATGGAAATCTCATACATTTAGAATCTGCACAAACAAGACATTATCAGGCTCAGTAAAGCATTGTACGTTAATAGTGAGCGAGTGTTGTCTCCTGTCTATCATTGGTTATATGCTGCTGCCCTCTATGGATTTAGACTGGCAATAGTGTTTAAAAGCAAGTTGGGCAAAAGTAAATGAAGCTGAAAGAAAGATAAGAGCTGTAATGTGTTGTATTATATTAGACCCTCCATGCACTGTATTGAGATATAGCATTATTTAGTGTTTGGTGCTAAGCCAGCTACAGTTTAGGGAGAAGAGGGAGATCACAGCTTGTTACTGGCTGTTATATTTCTGTCTCACTAAACTTCATTCCAGCTCACCCTTTATCTCTTTACTAGTGACTTGCCCGTCAGAAACGACGGGATAATATTTTATATTACCCCCCATCTCCTTTCCCCCTCTCCTGTTTCTCATTCCCCGTCTCCCTACCCTGTGTCTCTCCCCCCTCACCCTCCCCTGTGTCTCTTCCCCCTTCTCCATTCCCTGCGTCTCCCCCCTCTCTCTCCCCTGTGTCTCTCTCCCCCTCTCTCTCCCCTGTGTCTCTCCCCCCTCTCCCTCCCCTGTGTCTTCTTTCCCCCTCTGCCTCTCCTGTGCCTCCTTTCCCCCTCTCTCTCTCTCCTTTTCTTCCTCTCCGTCCCCTGTGTCTCCTTACCCCCTCTCCCTCATGCAGTGCGCATGCGGAGCGCTTGTCGTGCCTGTGCAGCTCCAGCCGCGCAGCGTGCATGCGCGGCGCTGCAGCGCAACTCCCATCTTGCAAGTTATAGTTGTGGTAATTGCGAGCAGTACCAACAAACTCCCAATTATCACAACTATATATATGATTTGCCATGTAAAGTTCTTATATTTATATTTGAAAGCTAAAATGTGGTATGCAGCCATTTTTACCATTCACATCTGGATTTCAAATTGTGGTGTTTCTATAAGTAGAGCATTCAAATGCACTGTTTCTTCACAACATGTGAATAGGGAATATACATGCTATGAAGAAACAACTGGATTTTATAATGTTAACTAATGTGCAAGGTTTTTAGTTAATATTGTCAAAAACGGATATGGAAATATTTTTCTTTGTTGCATCAGGTAGAGGGTATTTCGATAATGCCTCATAGTGTGTTTTCTATTTTTAGATAAAGTTCCCAGATCACAGAAATATATTGAGAAGTTTGACTGCTCTTGGAGGTTGGGCCCTCCGCCAGCTAATGAGATCTACAGACTAAACTATGCTCTCTGCATTTCCTGTTTCCATGAAGTTTCAACAGGTTTTATTAAACATTTTTTTCATTCAAGAAACAACTTTTGTAATGTACAGACATGCTCTTTTAAATGCTTGAAAAAACAATTGTTATACATGTCCCTTGAAAGATCTTACTTTGTTGCAAGAGTTACTCTGTGCCAGGGATAAGTAGTACAGATTGTTGTGGAAATGCCTTGGTTCTGGAGATCCAGAGTTGATTAAACACCAGAATATTGCGATACCCATCAAGGATCAAAAGTTATAGCCACAAATTTCTTCCCCAGTAATGGAGAACCAACTGAGCACGTTTTCCACTACTTGAAGACTTTATTCAGTTGAAAACAAGGGTGTTTTAAAGCCATTAGACACTGAGGGAAAAGGTACAGAAGGATTTCCATCCTCAAGCTCAATTTTTCACTCCCTCTGGACATCACCTAGTGGCTGAAGTAGAAATGTTGGCACCTTGCCTATTGGTTAGAGATGCAGTGTGCCGATCAACCAGAAACAAGCTGGCGACCCAGCTACCCATCCGTATGTATTGATGCCGATACAAGGATAGTGTTGGAATTCTGTGTATATGGATACCATGGAAATTATATTGAGAGTTTTGCTTGTTTTTCTTGAGATTGATGAATTCCAGAATCTTAGAGTTGAGGGTGACGTGTAGGACTGACAGGGACTTACAGTCTCTGCTGTGCAGGAGCCCCCCGACACGCAGTACCCCAAGATTCACCTTAACATTGCATTTATAACAGTGATCTAGAAGAAAATATTTGCAGGCAATATATATAATACATCAGTAAGGGTAACCTACCAAGTGTAACATGGTGTAGATATAACTTCTCCTGACAGATATTCCCAATCTTTCCATGTACATGGGCAACTATCAGGAACATAGCATTTTCCTTTGTGTTCTGCCATGCTATAAAAAAACAAAAGTACAAACTGAGCACACAGACTTAGGGCTTGGACTGTGTCATATTTATTTTATTCTCTTGTTCTTCCTCATTTGAGTAGTTTTTGCAATTTACAGTATTGATACGAATTAAAATGTGTTTTTAATACATTTTCATATCCACGCAGGTGCATACTCATTACTATAATACATTAATTAATACCTGGAACATTAGACTATACAGCCAAGAAAGCAATGCTAGAAGAAAATGTGAGAGTCATGGAATTTTAGAACTAGAATTTTCCCTGTCAATGGCAAAAGGCGTACAGCCTTATTAAATTGCGATTTGGCCAACTGAATAGGGCTCTATATAAGCACATAGCATATTTTTTTACAGAAGTTTTTAGTTAGTGAACCTCTATCCAAAAGCAATGTCTTCACTAACTAAAAACTTCTGTAAAAAAAATATTCTATGTGCTTATATAGAACCCTATTCAATTGGCGAATTGCAATTTAATAGGCCGTAAATGTTTATTTCCTAGGGTAGTTACTGTAAATTATGCTACTGGCAAACCATTATATATGATGGGGATTTGTTGGTAATCTAATATTATGCATGTATCCATAGTGATGTTATCCACAGTTAGTCTAACAGCATTCTTCTACTTTCTTACCCAAATAACAAACTGTCATTGACTCTACAGGTAGATTTCTACATCAAGAACTTCCTTATGGTTCACACTAGTCTTCCGGTTCGTCATGTTGGCTATTGCCCTTTAATTTATTTTTCTGAATGTTTTACTCTACTACACTAGAGCAATGATGAACCCTTTCTGATATATCACCTATGTATTATCTCACTTCTTGATAAGTTTTTCAAGATTACCACATAGTTTCGAACTCTCTGTTGATATACAACTGAGCATCCTGATTTGTCTTCTTACTGCTTTCAAGTTTAGCACTATGGCCACCACTCTGTTGATATACAACTGAGCATCCTGATTTGTCTTCTTACTGCTTTGCTAGATTATTTGCCTACAGTAACTGTCACCTCACGCCATAAAGCCTCTATAGTTGTTGTCTATGCAGAGAAATGTAATAAATATTATATATTTCAGCTATTAAATGGTGGAATCTTGGGTTCCAGCAAAGCGGTTTCTCCAAATCCAGTTGCTCTGTGGATTTTGAAACACAAATATAAAATGGAGTTCTTATTCATTTATCACTTTTTGGTCTTCCTGCATTATGGTAAGGCACTTTTCTAGTTTTAATAGTTCAGTACTTACCCTGGTGGACAGATGCAACCACTGGCACATGGTGGTGAAGGAACACATGTAAAATTCATAGCCAGGTTGGCACAGGTGACTTCACAGTTAACTCCGGCTGCTGGTAAACCAGGCACAGGATTCCTACAATCGAAGTACATTTTTCCTTCTGGACATGTGTGACCTTTAATATAACATAAAATTAATCTGAGAGATAAGTCTATTTAAACACAAATATATATCTTTCAGAACAAAACAGTGCCTCAGAAGAATTACATTTAGCTATTGTCTTGAAGAAGAAAGCCTTAATGTTTCTAAAGCCATTTAACTCATCTACAAAGACTTTGGTTCTCTAAAGGTATCATTTACTGCAATCAACTTGCTATACAATGATGCAGAGTTAAGAAAAGGAAATTGTGTGCTTTGTTGTTATATTACATTTTTGATAACTGTTTACAGTATTCGAAGTGCATAATACTTAACAATTGTTATAAACATTACAGAAAAAAAGAAGATTTATTGCCCCCAAAAAAACTTGCAGATGTTAAAAATATATATGTGTATCATTCACATTCACATTCACCCATAATATATCACACCAGTTTAAATATCCTGGTATAGTAGTACAACTACAATAGAGTTGGATATCAATGCCTGCACAAAACAAGTGGTAAGCATAGTAGAACCCTGTGACCTTGAGGGGTACCTCCTACCTATAGGATACTACCTATGTAAATACCCAATTTCTGGCTAAATAGCCCTACAGATAGATAGAAAAAAACAGATTTGTGTCCAGGCAATATTTAATAGAGAACTCGAACAAATATCAGAAATTAATGGGAATCACCGATAGTGTGAACAATACACAGGTAAAATTCAAAATTTAAAAGAAAAAGGTCGTAATGAGCACTATAATACCATGTGGTTGGAGTATTGGTCACTAAATTATAAACACATAACTCCTGTTTACATATATGTAATATGTGCTATATTATATCTGGCTACCAAGTGTTTACATTCTGAATCTTCTAAAGCATTCAAGCTGCATAAATTCCCAAAGTGCATATAGTACACAGTGCATATAATACACAAAAAAATATACAAATCACATATTCTGCAGTGAGATGACCAAAATCCTACTTTAACGCCTGAAGGCCATCGCACTATCCTCCCAGCTTCATCAGGGGCAGAAAGATATTAATCTCAATGAAAATCAGGCTTAAACAGCCAGCGATAGTGTGCGTGTGATGACAATCCCGCAAAATATTGTGAGATTTAAAAATATCGCAATGTTGCGCAAATAATTACTATGGCAATGCTAAAAAACAGCCAAACCAGCAGACCGTCCTATAGACAGGATAAATAGGTCACATGAGCTAAATAACCAATCATGTTTCAGCAGCAAAAGTAAACAAGAAGAAAAGGAAAGTTAGAAGCGACAAGCTTTCGAGAGATAATGCCTCTCTTTATCAAGTCAAAGTCGCTTTTTGACTTGATAAAGAGAGGCATTATCTCTTGAAAGCTTGTCGCTTTATTATGAATAAGTTTGTCCAATAAAAAAGGTATCACTAATCACTGCAATACTCTGATTATTCAACTATATATATATATATATACTATATGTATGTAATGTATTAAATAATTAGAAGTGAAAAAACGCTAATCATCTTTGAGTATGAACATTACATATTACATTTTGGCAATAGACCAATAAGTATGCCAGGGCTTATGGTATGAGTGACCTTCATAGGCATACGGATCCCATATGGTAGGGTAGTGTATACTCTGAAGGATTGGAGAGAATATGATGGTTCAAGATAGGTGATTTTATCCAAAGACATATACTTCCACAGCCAATATTGATATAGGCCTAGATTCATTAAAGATCAACTTTAAAACTCACTGTCAGCAAAAAGAATAGAGAAACTCTGGTAATATAAAACACGATTAGAACAACAAAATCCAAATACTGAAGTACTAAATATTATACTATATTGCAAAAAATATATTAACAGTGAGTTTTGCTGAAAAACATTTGTAAGAGGCTAATTATTATGATAACTAACAATTAGCATTTATATGGCTTACATTATAATTGTAATGATAGGTCTAATGTTATTTCCTACATTAGCATGTATTCAGAGTTGTGATTTTTAGTAGAATAGAATCAACTCTCATATATGATTCTGTACCAGGAACTGGATATAATATTTAATGCAGATACAAAAAAGCTAACTTGTTCTTATATTATAGTGAAAATAATGGTATAATTAAATATGAAATAAATATAGACCTATAAATAACATTACAATGACGAGTGGAACAGCTAGATAATGGCAGGCCTGTATTTGTGAATATGATGAGACAAACTTCAAGATTATAAAAGGCCTCACCAACTTGCCAATATTCTGACCTTCAGTGATATAGATGAATATCTTGCCCTTTAGAGTGAAGTTTAGGGAAGTGGGTCATCTACGGAAGTAGTTCCATTGCACAAATATTTCTATAACTGTGTATATACATCTTGCCATATAACGTATGATAATTATTGCAATCATTACCTGTCATGGTGGTTGCTGTTTCAGTACACCTCATTGTCCCATTGAAACACTGGCTAGCATGAAAAGAAAAACATCTTTACATCTGTCCAAAATTATGATGAGCAAAATAATACATGAGAAAGAGAAATAAAACTGGAGGTTATTACAATTATCTACCTATTGATTTATACTTTACAATTCTATATTAAAGACTCAATTTTCATGCAAATGCACGCTATAGTTGCTGGAACAATATCAAAGGGACAGTGACGCCCGTATGCTCTATGCACTTCCTGTTAGTTTCAATGAAGTTTAAACAGCTTTTACATAATATTTTTCATGATGTAAGCATATATTTTTTAATAGATTTTCAGATTTTTTTTCAGATAGAGGGTAATTGTTCATGTATTACAATGTGTTATCTTTTTCCAAGTAAAGGTTTCAGAGCTCTTGGGGGCTTGCCCTCCGCCAGCCAATGAGATCTCGACTAGAGTATGCTTTCCGCATTTTCTGTTAGATTCAATGATGTTTAAACAACTTTTAGTAATTGTTTTTCACACAAAAAACAAGTTTTGTAATGCTTAAAACATGCTTTTTGTAAATGCTTGAAAGAAAGCAAATTGTATTCCATGTCCTTTTAAGTGACTAGTAAAATGATTTATTTTGGTTGGACAGAAAAAAAAAAACAACTATAACGAATTATTCTTAGAAAAGCCAGCATTTATTGCTTGCACAATCATAATGATTGTGTCTGTATAAAAAGCAACTGACTGCCTAAAATACTTGTGCCTCAATGTGAAACCCGAATTCTTTACTACATACTATTCTTATAAATCCCCAAAATGTGTAGAGACTAAAAGGGTATAAAGCCTTTTTTTCATAGTGCATGGGCATTGGATATTAATGATTGCACTGGGCACTGTAATATTTTGATTCTGAACCTTACCAAGAACCTGATGGCCTTAATATGACTTCCCCTGGATGGTAGACTTTCCCCTTGTAATAGCATCGGCAATTTGATCTGTGGAATAAAAATATGTTCTTAGTACAAATACAGCATAATCTGTAAATAAAACAATTAACAAATAATGTACACATAAAAAAATATGCAACATGTTTGTTTTCACTTTTGAATTGGGTTAACACGATATTGATTTGTATTTACAATTTAACAAACTAAATTTCAATATATTAAAATCAAGCTTATATTAGGAGATGGTGCTTAAAGGACCATTGAAGTCTGTAAAAAGTGTCACTTTCATAAATATTACAGTTTATGACAATTTTTTTGCATTAATGCATTAGTAATGTATGTAAACACAATAATAATAACAATTTATATAAAGATTTACTCTTCAAAGCAATTCTTCTTCAGGTATTCCTCAGGCATTGTTTTATCCAATAGATATGTTTTGAGCTTGTTTTTGAAGATATACAATGATGGGGCATTTCAAACTCTTATGGGGAGAACTGACTGCAGCTCTATCAACAGGAGCCTCATTCAATTGAGAAATTGTAGCTTACTGGAGCCCGTAATGTAGCCCATAAACTAATTTTCTATTCAATTGGCGTCTTTTTGCGAGCCGCAAACAATCTACGGGCTGAAAATCCTTGAGGTTGTTACAACCGTAACTTACAACCCATCTAAGCCTTTGATCTTTCACGTCCGCAAGAGTTACGATCGCTAAAATGGCAAATTGCTATTCAATTGCTACAATTCCTCAAGCCCGCAAATGTTTTCACACCCGTACATGGCAAATGTAGAAGAAAATCCTATGGGTACCAGATGGGACCTGCAAAGGGGTTTAAACACCTGTTTGTAGCACTGTAGAAGCAATAAACAAATCAATACTGCACTTTAAAAGACGGGAAAAGCAATGAATTATAATTAATTGTACAACAGTCTCAAGCTCGCAAATCTGCAATCAAATTTTTTTTTTTGTATGTGTCATTCCGGTGTTATATCAATCTCGGGAATCAATGAGTTAATACATATTAGGCCACACACATCCACTACTAAACGCTCCATGTTTTACTGACCTAATGATGACGGTCTAATTTTCTATTGGCTGTTTCTAAATGGGTAGTTATGGCCTTGCTTAATTGATCATGATCACACCCTGAAATCTACATAAGATTGCATGGTTTACGGTTTCGGTCCGTAACTTGCGGGCTTGTTCAATTGAATCGCTCCGTAATTGTAGCAGACTGCTAGCCCGCAGCCGGCCCACACACATATAGCCTGTATACCGTCAGTTGCAGGCTTGCAATTGAATGAGGCCCCAAATGTTGCTAAGCAACTCTTGGTACTTTTGGTACTTTTAGATGATAGAAGTGTGAATGTAGGAAACCAAGAATTCCATCAGGTACCTAGAACCCTGATTGTTTAGAGTTTTGAACATCTGTAATTTGATAGCCACAATACGGGCAATTTGTAGTGGCTCAATGAACCATGGCCTCCATTCAGTTGAGCAAATTGTAGTTACAAGAGTCTGTAATGGAGCCCGTACAATATTTTGCTATTCACTTTGACTCTTTTAGCTTCCTGCAATTGGTTTGCGGGTTACAAGCTAAAAAATTCCCTGCGGTTGTCAAAAACTGAACTCCGTCCTATTTCCTCCTTTGATGTTTTGAGCCTGCAAATGTTCCAATCGCTAAAATTGCAAATCGAGATTCAATTAAAACAATTCCACAAGCCCGCAATTGCTTTCAAACCTGTAAATGGCAAATGTATAAAAAAATCCTACGAATACTAGAGAGGACCTGCAAAAGGGTTAAACACCTGTTCGCAGCCCTGTAAAAGCAAATAAAAAAATCCATACTGCCCTTTTTAAATACGGGGAAAGCGATGTAAGACATTAGAATTAATTGCACAACAGTCTCAAGCTCGCAAATCTGCAATAAAAAAATATTATTTTCAGGTTTTATTTCGTGTTATATCAATATCGGGAATCAAGGGGTTAATATCAGGCCACCAA
Source organism: Discoglossus pictus (assembly GCA_027410445.1). Classification (NCBI taxonomy): domain Eukaryota; kingdom Metazoa; phylum Chordata; class Amphibia; order Anura; family Alytidae; genus Discoglossus; species Discoglossus pictus. The sequence continues at coordinate 291,764,299 of CM050167.1, read as the reverse complement.
CATGGACTATAACAGTTTCTTCATTCATTTTTATTGATTTTAAATCGCTGGATTGCGAGCTTGATTACGTATCATACTTCTAAACGTAAATTGGTTCACGTTTAAAAAACATGTTTTACTGATGTCATGATGATCTCATTTACTATTGTTTGTTTCTAAATCTGTACTTACGGGCTTGATTAATTGATCATGATCATGCCCTGAAATGCTACTTACGGGTTCATGGTTTACGTTTTTGGCTTTCGGCCATGTAGCTGCAGGCTTGTTCAATTGAATCGCTCTGTAACTGTTCCAAATTTCTAACCCTTTGACTTACGGGCTAAGTATTTAAATAAATCATCATCATTGCCACTAGATTATTAAAATATGACATAAGTTATATTTGCATACAGATCATTACTAAACTGATCTATGATTTGCAGGGCAATGAAAAAGAACGACAAGTGATAATAAATCACCATTAAAAGAGACATTAGGATTGATTGTTTGTTGTAATGTGTTGGAAGCTTGTTGCTGATATACTCCTGAGATGCCTCACTTACACGTTGCATCCTAATGATGTCATTCAAGCCGAATATCCCAACGTACGGATAACTCAGAAGAGCCAAGTTTCAAAAGGAGTCATTTGATTTGGCGCAGAACAAGGGGTGGGATTTGTGACAGGGGCAGGTCGTTTGTCACCAGCCTTGGCACAGCATTCTGCACCATTCTGCAGACGGTTAGTCACAAAACCATGGACCTGTGTAGACAAATCTTCTAAGGCAATAAAGTGCTTAGTTTTCACTATATTTTTTTCAGGTGGAAGAATGTAATCTTGATTGTGATTGACTTCTCATTTGTTATGAACAATGTACCTGTGTTTTTCAGCCAAACCAGACACTTGGTACTTGGTTTAAACAATACATACATTTGTTTGTCATGAGTATTGCAGGAAGAGGACTATGTTGTTTTATTAAATCACCCATTTGAAGCATGTACACAGCAAACAACTTGAAAGGTAAAATGGATCCCTGTGGAATTCCATATGGATAAGTGCAGAGCAATTTGTCCCTGAGGACACTGTCTGGGATCTGCCGTGATGACCAGCATTATCATGAACTTAAGTCATATTCGCAGTCATGTGAAATTCATTGTTTACATTTTAGACAACTTATTTAGCACATACTGACTTAAGGTCTTATGTCTCAGCTACTTTTCTTTAGTTTGTAAACTCACACAATCTAAGCCCTCAACTCAGTGTAAATCTGTGTTATATATTGTCAGAATTTATCAATAAACACTTCATTATAATACTTGCTGGTAAACTGCAAGCACTATATTAATAAAGCACAATAAGAATAGTACTTACATTGTCACACAGAAGTTAATGGTCTCCTCAAAGTACTTCCCATCAGGGCAATTGCATCCCTCAACACATTCATCACCACAGACTTCTCCAGAGGAAAGCGAGGAACAAGAACGTCCACAATAGGATGAACATTGGTGGTAGAGCATGCCATATCGACATACAACCCCTAAAGTATAGAATGCAATATTTGTTTTTTGACTTTGACAACAAAAACATTTCTGTAATAAAATCACCAGTGGTGTTCAAATATGTTTACTATCTTGTATCTTTGTATTTCTTGTGTTTTCATGTTTGAGATCACAGAAGATGCATTTAATTTCAACCTTCTGCGTCCTTACATCTCCCTACATAACTGATTACTCTTTATTACCTGATTTAAATGAAGAGTACATTATATTTCTAAAAGACATTTCAATATTCCAGTTCTATCAGGTTTAGTAAATGACATTATAAATGTATGTTATCCAGCTTAGGTTGTTTCTTTGATGTACTTACGATATATAGCATTTATACAAGAACATCTGTTTATAATGAGCATCTCCATATAACAGATAAAATGTCATGGTTTAATAACTTAAATCTTGTTCACATATTATTCTTCATATTTTTTGTCATGTTATATCATGAGACATCTAAATCATGTATCATGCATTATTTGAAAATTATATTATGATATTAAATTAAAAATATATATATATCACATAGTATAGATTTTTTAAATTGCAGTGAATCACTGTATACAGCAGTAAATCAAACAATTAAGTTTTAAACTAGAGATTTATAATAATTATAAAGTAAATGCTCAAGTTACATGCCAATTACTCAACTCTCAACTACAGCCAGTAGTCTAATCTCCCACATTGGTTGTTCAATCTTCATTCCACAACACTATATAAATTCATGTCATTCATATGCTCCTTTCACACCATGAACGCCCATGGACGTGTATGATTATAAAGCCTTTGGTTCTCACATTGTAAAAGCATATTTTACAATATTTTAAAGAGAGATGCCAATACTCTTACAAATGTATGCACTATTAGATATTGTTATCAACAGTTTTTTTTACAACATATAAACTAAGTTTTAGAGATACACGCACTTAATACATGCACACTGCTCCATATAGACATATATTCTGTAGCACCGATTACTATAGGCTTCTATCTTTCTTCTAGACTTTGACAGGAAAAAAAACAGGAGAATCTAGAAAAAGTATGACATGGTCAGCACTGAAAAACAGGGTTTTACCGCTAAGTGTGGGACTTTCCTTAAAAAAATTGACATTTGGGAGGTTGAGGGATTGAGGGTTCCAATGAAAAGAGAGACTGTCTCTCCAGAAAGAGGGACAGTTGGGAGATGTATCAAATTAGCACACTTAATCTTCTTCACTCAGATTTAGTTTTTAGTAGAAAAAAAATGAAATTCTGCTTATGAGTACTTCACATATAGTGGCACCTGCATGTCAAGTTATGGTTTTTATTCCTGTTCTACAATTTTGTGTCCTGTAATTATTGCAATTGTGGTAATTCATAGACAGCACACAGAGATTTAAAACCTGTTATTTTGAAATTATATATCTGTGGACAGGAATCTTAGTGCATGTAGATGCTAGTGGTCCAAACTATGTGAAGAAAGCATCCAAGAAAACTGTGCCAAAGATGTAAATCTGTCCCCACGCTATAGACAGTTTAATATAATGCAGTTTTGATATTAAATTTGGAACACAGTAAAATATATTAAATAAAATATGAATCAAATTCACACTATTCACAGACCAAGTCGAAGGATTCTGTTTTTTCTTTACTCACCGCAATATGATACTTGAGGCCTAAAATTGATATTGATCCCATGCTTGTTGCAGATGTAGGCATAGTGTGCAAGAGCATTGCATAGACAATTGCTTCCACATTTACATGCATCAAAACGACAGAGCTGGTAGTATAATCCAGGGCTGACATATGCATGACATGGGGCAAATAGTTCTTGATTAATGACATCACAGTGCACTGCATACCCAACTGAAAAGAAATGGTGGTTTATCACATTTAAATAAAAAGGAACTTGGATAATAATAGCATATCACATGTTTATATCACAAAAAGAACAGTTTCTTACTGAACTGAGATGCTTATTTCTGTTTATTATGTTTATTTCTATAAATAATGTAAAGATCGAAGGCTTTTCAATACACACCTTAATTAGCAACTACTGTAGACTTTCAGACACTAAAAGTGATCAATATTGGAACTACCATTCTTATCCACTTTTTACCTTATGTCCTGGCAAACCTGTCAAGTCTTTCAAGCAATTAAAGATGACATACAAAGTCAAAATGTAACCAATAAATGGTACCCCACAATAGAGTAACTATAACTAAAATTAATGAAAATAATAATTCTAAATAGCAGCAAAGCTGTGTTTTTATGCCATAATTTTAAATTATTTTTTAAATGTTCTCATTGTATTTTTTTTATTAATGGAATTTGAAGAAAAAAAATATAGCCATAACTATCTTTGTTTTCTTTTATTCTATTATCCATACTTATAACTTCCACAAAATAATCTGTTTTACAAGGCACTTTTATGAACATAAAACATTAAAGCACTGCTGTAGTGCATTTACAAATAAAGCTCATATGTTTGTTTGTTGGGCTTAATACAATTTTATATTTTTTACTTATTTTTAAGTCTATTTTTTCCTGAATGTAGCTGCCTTTCTCCACCTCTCTGGAGGTGTGGACAGTTCTGATTGGGGATAATCATAGTGCTTGGAAGCAGGTTGAGCTATAACATCACTGGCCGCACCCTGTGACATAATTAGCTGTATGGTAACCTGCATGCCCCGTGAAAGTGCAATAGCTCTGACTCCCTTTACCGAGCATGCTCAGACAGACCCAGAGTCTGACTGGTGAGACTTTTGTTTTTTAGTCCAACTTCCAGGCAAAGATGGCCACTCTCACAAGAGTAAGAAAAGAGATTAACTTTTATTTATTTTAAACAGCATACTGTTTTAATAGTCTCTGGCCAACAAACAAACATATGTGCTTTACTTGCAAATGCACTACAGTGGTAAATGTTCTACAATGGTGATGAGGAGAAACAGAGAGGCATATATGTTATCATACTCTACCATTCTGAAGATTGATGTCACATGGATCCACTATTGGGATGTTCACTGGTGTTAAACAAGCTGATGATATCTTCCAAGCATTAGCATGAAGCTGTGGGGTTCCTTCAATCATACCTGCCGGAGAACTGATGAAAACACATTTTTTTTGTCATTCAAACTAAAGTAAAAAAGCAAACGTTCCTACTGATGAGCCGAAAGAATGACATACAAATAAATAATATAAAATAAAATATATTGCACACTGAAATTATGTGTTAGCCAATACACCAATTAATGGTCAGTATTTTCAAGAAATTAATGATAAAAGCTCAGACTTACAGAAAGTCATCTCTCAGATTCCCATTAAATGTTCCACAGAGACCCAGAGTTCTCCTTTTCCAAGCACTGCTGGCTTGAATGTAGAGTCTGTCTCCACCCTTAGCAAACTGAATCCTTATTCCAAATTGTGTTTTCAGTTGCACAAACATAGATGACAAATTGCGAATTTCGATGTCCCCTAGTGAAAATCAGAGAACATAAAATGACCAAAAAAAAATTCATTTTTTTAAATCTAGAATTTCACAATATTATTTTTTTTTTCTTACAAGTAAATCTTAAGAATCTCTATGTATGTTTTCACCTTCTCTAGTTGCCTTGATTTCAATTGGAATAGTATTACATTGCCATTAAGAAGCTTCAGAGATTGTGTTACTAAAAATAAATAATACATTAGTGTATTAATATGGGGCATATATAAACATGTGTGTGAGACTGTTTATGTATCTATGAAGTAAATATATGCAGAATCTGTTCCATACTCTAACTCTCTAACTAACTCTGATGGGTGTCTTAGAACTGTAACTACCATTCTTATCCTCTTTTTACCCTATATCCTGAAAAACCTACTAAGCCTATTAAACAATTAAAGATGACATAGAAATGCAATATTAACCAATACAAAGTGATCCACAAAAGTAGTGACTATAAAAAACTAATAAAAAATACCTAATTATGTATAGCAGCTAAGCTATATAATATGCCAAAAACCGAAATTACTTTTTTAATGTTCTCATTATACTTTTCAAGTATTTTATTTCATAATGGAATCTCAAAAACTATCCATACTGATAACTTTTAACAAAGTCATGGATCATCATGGAATTTGGAAGCAGATTAAGCTATAACATCACTCACTCCGCTCCTGAAATAATTATCTCTGTCCCTTTGGCCTACACAGAGGTAATAGCTGTATTGTAACTTGCTTGCAGTTGCTTCATAGCGCCTGCCTAGTGAAAGTGCATGAGGCATCATAGCCCTGCCCCATTTTACTGAGCATGCTCAGTCTGACACAGAGTCTTACTGGTGAGACTTTTTCTTTTTAGTCCAGCTTCATAGGCATATGCATCACACATACATTGTTTAATTACATTATCCACACACAAGAAATTGTTGATAATATAATTTAATTTACATATTTATTATTATTATTATTATTATTATTATTATTATTATTCTTTATTTCTAACCCACCAGCATATTCCGTAGGGCTATACAGGGGTCAAGTACAAGGCAATAACAATTTTAACACATTGCAAAAGTATGGAGGGCCCTGTCTTTGAGCATAAAATCAATTGCACATAGTGGTTATCCTAAAGCACCTTACAAGACTGAAAACTCACAAATGTGCAATTTAAAGGGAGTGAGAGAAGATGACAAGAAAGGAGGAAAGACAACAAAGAGTGCGAGTGGGGGAGTATTTTGAGACAAGAGAGGGGATATAAGATCTATGCACTGTTATTGAGGGCTTTGTAAGTTAGGGTCAGAGGGGTGCTGCAGACACTGAGCATTGAGAATGTAGATGAGTGAAGCGGAGGCATTCACTACGTGTTGGAGAGAGGACAGACAGGTGATGGAGAGGCCAGCAAGGAGCCAGTTGCAGTAGTCGAGACATGATATGCTGAGAGAAGGTATTCAAAATTTAGTTGTGTCTTGTGTAAGACAGTAACATTTTTTTGGGAGTGATGATGGCATTGTCAACAGTGAAAGATATTTGAGGAGATATTTGAGGAGTAGAAGCTGTAGTATAGGGTTAGAAGATTAGGAGCTTAGTCTTTGACATGTTGAATTCTGTTGACAACTCGTGCTAGTAAAGAGGCGGATAGTTCTGGTGCTGAGAGGTATATTTGAGTGTCATCTGCATATAGATGATATTGAAATTCAAATTTAACTAGGGTACCAAGGGAGTTTTTTTTTTTTACATAGATAAGGGTAGGGAGCAAAGGACTAAACCTTGGGGTATTCCAAAAGTCAGACGGCGAGGCGAAGAATTGGTGCCAGAGAAAAAAACACAAAATATTTGATCTTGTAGGTATGATGTGAACCATGAGAGAGCTGTGTCACGGATGTCAAGAGAGTGGCTAATTTGGATTAGAAGAAGCGGTTAACTGTGTCAAATGCAGCAGAGAGTTCAAGGCGAATTGCAATATAGAAGTGAATATTAGACTTGACGGTGAGCAAGGTATTAGTGATTTTATGAGAGCTGTCTCTGTGGAGTGTTAGTGCTGAAAGGTGTCAAGAAGGTAGTTGGAGGAAATAAGTTGGATAAGGTGAATGTAGACGAGTCGTTCAAGCATTCTTGAAGCCAGAGGAAGTAGAGAGATAGGGTGATAGTTAGATGCAGAAGCTGAGGGTTTCTTAAGAATGGGTGTAATTATGGCATGTTTTAAAGAAGATGGAAACTTGTTAGTGTTTAGGGAAATGGAAAAGAGGGGCAGGATAGGTTGTGATGGAATAGGATCATGTGGACAGGTTGTAAGCCAGGAGGTTGATAGTAGACTGGAGACTTCATCTTCAGTTAAAAGGTGAAAGGAATGCATAGTGGATGCGGGATTGGGGAAGAAGAAGGATGGGTGTTGTGGATTTGTTAAGAGGAGACAGTGTTTTGAATGCTTTCAATCTTATGTTTAAAGTGGCTGGCAAAGTCTTCAGCAGTGAGACAGTAGGGGGGGAGTAGGGGTGGACCGGGGATATTGTTGAATATACTGAATAAACTTTGGGGTTGGTGGACAGATTTAATATTAATAATAAGAACGTGTTGAGGGTAGAGAAGCAAAAGTACAAAATAAACTTGGAATGGAGGAAGTCTGCCGACGTGCAAGATTTCCTCCATAATCCTTCAATAGTGTGGGAGCACCTCTGGATGTAGAGTGTGTGTGTAGTATGCCATGGCTGTGGATGTAAGCAAAGACTTATGCATGTGATTATGGGGGCAAGAGTGTCAAGGGTGTAATAAAGAGTTGTGTTGTACTGTGAGGTGGAAGTGTCCGGTGCGGTTGGTGAGGGAGCTGAGAAGGGGTTGTAGCACAATGGAAAGATGTTGTGGGTCAAGTGTTTGCAAGTGTGGGTCATGGTGGCCGCAGCTGAAGAAGGGCAGCGAATGGAAGGTGTAATGAGGTTGCAGGTTAGGAAGTGGTGGTCAGATACGAGTGGGGTCATGTCAAGGTTGGAGGTTGTGCAGAGATTGGTCAAAATAATCTCAAGGTTAAGCCACCATATGAGAGTGTCACAGGTGAAGCAGTGTCTGATGGAGAGAACCAAGTTGCATGAGAGCCAGTAGATTGAGGGAGTTGGTAATAAATAAGTCATAAATAAAAGTGAGATTATTGCAAACAGGCCGTGCATTCCAGTGGGAACATGACAAAGGGAAAATAGATGGTTTGTGACAGATAATGGGTATCAGTTTATGGGTCTTTGCTACCCTGTTTGCTACCCTGTGGCTGACATCAGGTGGAAATGAATGAGGGGCGTATCTCCAGCAGCAAGTAGAAGAAGGAGTGAGAGTGAGAGGAGATGGGAGTAGGTAGTTACATGCATATTTTGAACTCTGCTTTATGCATTACATTAGTTCAACTTGTAAGAGAGTTATTAGTTACTTAAAATTATCGTTTTAGCTTCGAAATAATGTTTATTGGTTTTAAGGGAAGTAGTGTAATAAAGTTTTGTACAGGTACATATGGAAAAGAACATATAAAATAAGTCTTCAAAAGTACCCTCTCTTATAGAAAATGAATTTACGGTTTCAAAACGGATAATGTGGATATTCAGATAGATACAGGCACAAACAAAATATAACATATAGTAACATGAATTACTTGTTTTCTTTGAACATATACTATACAGCATAAGCACAAATCTCAATATTTTTTTTATTTTCTTATTAGATATGAGAAGGTGGAAGCCTAGTTGGCCATTCTGAGGACCCATGATTTAGAGGAGCAAGAGCATGCTGTACTGTTGAGGTAAGCTAGTTAATCAACTAATTATGATGCTTTCAGTACCTGAATGAGGATGAGAGCTTGGTGGTAGGCAGGCAATGAGAGGAAATATTCATATATTAAGCTGATGCCTGTGTACTAAAGATCTGTATACACAAGTTTTTGGTTTATTAAGATTAAAAAAAATCATATGTATAAAAAGAAGATTTAGGCATAATTAAAAGAGTAAAATAATTTTAGGCAGAATTAATGGAGTAAAATCAGCTTCAATCAAAGTTTTCAAAGTTATAGAACATAGCTATGTTATAGGGAACCTGGAATGGTTGAATGAGTAAATGAGCACTGTTGTCCTACAATATGCTTTATTGAAGAACTACTCTTCATAATGGCCAAACAAATACAGCTATTTATATATTAACTTTTACATGTATTTATTATATAAAATATTTTTTTTCCATTTATCTGTTTCTATAAGTAGGAGGTGATCTTGAACACATTTAGCTGCTTTAACTGAAACGTGGTAATCCTGTGTACTGATGTTTTTACTGGTACTAATGGAAATATGATACTTTCACAAAACCTTTTCTTGCTCATAAAGGCAGTTAAAAAAAGGCAATGGCTCCCCAAAAAATTGTAATTGCATGTAATAGTTAATTAATCAAAGGCTGCATTTATTTTTCTGTGATTACATTAAGGGACTACAATGTCCCTTTAACTGTGTTCGAAACTCACCAGGGGTGAATTTACTAAGCGTCAAAGTGCACTATGCCCTTTTCCCTTTGTGGAAAACATGTCATCACAGCCCTTCACACAACATTCCAGCCCCTTTTGTAATTTTCCGCTCAAGAGAGTAGAGATTCAGTTTCAAGTGCCAAATCAAGAGGAATATTTACTAAGCTACTATAAGGGCTGGGATGTGGTGTGAAGGGCTGTGAAGACAAATTAGCCCCGTAGAAAATAATGCCAAGTAAATACTGAGATACACATCCCAGCTTCTGCGATGCCTCGTAAATTTGCTCCAGGTCAGTTACAAAATATTGTAACATCATTTATGACATATCAGACTCCCTATAAAATACCTGGTTAAAATGCGTGTTTTGTATTATACAGCACATATAATTATAGACAGAATATATAATTTCGTGGTCTCCATGCTACAACGTACGCAGGCCAGCTTCTTTAGGAGCACCAATAAACCTGACAGTATGTTGGCCAGAAAGCTTAAAGCACAGAGGGCGGACTCATTCATCCCAAAGATATTTACTAAAGGGAAAGGCTCGGTCTCTAAACCAGACCAGATTGCTGATGTCCTTCGACAATTTTATACAGAACTGTATTCCGCCCCCTCTTACTCAGGATCCTACTCTCACAAATCACAAATTGATGAATTTCTTTCTGGGATTCAGCTGCCACAAATTGAGGAATCACAGGCAGAGACCCTAGCAGACCCCATAACTGCTGAGGAAATTAAACAGGCTATTAAGGCCATGAGATCACATGCCGCACCTGGTCCGGATGGATTCACAAATTTTTATTATAAACAATACATTGATCTCTTGCTACCGCACCTCCAAGAATTATTTAACAGTTTCCTTTCTGGTTCTTCATTCAGACCAGAATTTCTAGAGGCTAAAATTATCGTAATACCCAAAGAGGGGAAAGACCCAGCATAGTGCGGTAGTTATAGACCGATCTCGTTGATCAACACAGACCTCAAATTATATTCCAAAATAATGGCAAACAGATTGGCCCCATTGTTGCCGGACGTGATCCATCCGGACCAGGTAGGCTTCATCTCAGGTAGAGAAGCACCCGACAACACCAGGAGAATCTTTAACCTGATAGACTTGGCTACCAGAGAGGATATCCCGCTAATGCTCCTATCTTTAGACGCCGAAAAGGCATTTGATAGGATAGACTGGACTTTTATGTGGAAAACATTTGCGAAGTTTGGTCTGGGGGACGGCTTTTTGAAGGGCATTATGCCTTTATACAGCGATCCCAGAGTTTGTATTATATATCAGGGATTTGTGTCCAAACAATTTAATATTACTAGGGGAACTAGCCAGGGCTGCCCACTCTCCCCCTTGCTCTTCGCCCTTAGTCTTGAACCATTGGCAGCGGGAGTTAGAAATTGTCCAAACATTAAAGGAGTGCAGATTGGCCCTAATGAGCATAAGCTCAACCTTTTTGCAGACGATATCATGCTGTCACTTACAGATCCAATACCAAGCCTGCCTAATTTATTCCAATTGCTCACAGACTTTGGCAGAGTGTCAGGGTTCAAAATCAACACTAACAAGAGCATAGCCCTCAACATTACACTACCCCAAACGATGAAACAGAACTTAGAAAACAGCTTTCCCATAAAATGGGCCCCCAAACAGATAACTTATTTGGGTAGTCATATTCCGCGGTCTATAGCGTTGGTATACGAGGCAAATTTTCCTCCTGTCTTTAACAGAATCAAGGCAGATATCTCCAAGTGGTCCTTCCTTAACATCTCATGGTTGGGCAGAATAAATTCCATCAAGATGAATGGGATTCCCAAATTATTATACCTATTTAGGACAATCCCAACCCCGATCAGGTTACTCGACCTTAGAGTGATGCAAAAAACACTTTTTAAGTTTGCCTGGAATAACAAGAAACCAAGAATTAATAGAACCACAATGTGTGCGCCTAAACAGAAAGGGGGGCTAGCCTTCCCTGATCTAATCAAGTATTATAAGGCCACTAGATTAGCTCAAACCACGACCTGGTTTAAAAAAGAGGCCATACCGGTGTGGGCAGACATAGAGAGGCAAATTCTAGAAGACAAGCATTGGGTACTATCGCAGGTTTTATGGCTTAGCTTAGGTCGGGACCTACGAACAGGAGAGTTACCAATTTGTATTAGCCACTCTTTGAAATTATGGAAAGACCTGAACAGAAGGGTGGACCTCCTGAGCGTGGGTTCTGCCTTGATTCCACTATGGCAATCACACAAAGGTCAGCACCTCAATAAATTTACCCAGATGAAATGGTGGATAAAGAACAAAATAACAATTGTGGCAGATACCTGGGTGACCTCACAAAGCAACACATCGTCAATTATCACTGACATAATTCAGGTGCCACATAGAGAGTGGCTTAATCTGATGGCAATTATTGAGACACTAACACACTCTACGAAAATCAACAAATTTAACACCAAATCTCCCTTCGAGAAATGCTGTATCAACAATCCCGGAGGTAAGGCCAATATAGCCATTATTTACAATCAGATGGTGTCTCTCACCAACAGGGTTAAACCACATTACCAAACTGCATGGGAGGCTGACTTGCAGGTAACTCTAGACGACAGCCAATGGAATAAGATCCTCAAACAAGCCAATACCTCTTCACTAAACGTGACACTAAAAGAAAACTCTTTTAAGACAATAATGAGGTGGTACCTTACACCAGCAAGACTCCATCTTCTGAACAAAACACACCCTGACACATGTTTTAGGGGCTGCACAGACACTGGTACACTGATTCAAATGCTGTGGGAGTGTCCGAAAATAAGACCCATATGGACAGCAACCTTTTGAAACACTTTTGGGGACAACAGTAACACAAAAGCCTGAGGAAGCTTTGCTAGGCCTTCCAATTACGGGCTATTCAAATCAGAACAATGTTTAACAACACAGATATTTTTGGCCACGAGATGCATCATAGCTAAACACTGGAAACTTACCTCCCCTACTCACATTGAAGTACTTCACAAAATCAGGTTCATTCGGGCTATGAGCTCACTTTCAGCTGAAATTGATGAAAGATACCGTCGATGGGCCTCCTGCTGGGACTGACTCTACGAGGTCACCAATAAGGTTCGTGTGAACTACTTTTATGGGTTGACCTGATGTTTGATCTATGGTTTCACCTTACTGTACCTCCTGGACACATGTCTGCTTTGAGGAATGTATATATGTTCAAGACCTTGTGTGACTTTATATATATGTTTTACATGTTCATGTGTTATTCTAACCAAAAAAGAAAAACTTTGAAAGAAACTTTTTGATATATCTTGTTGATACTTGAGAGATTTGTTATATGATTTGCTGAACTTACGATGTTCTATTTGTTTATTCTTTCAATAAAAAAGTTAATTATAAATAAAAAAAAGAATATATAATTTCCATTTATGTGTGTATTTTTCAAAAGATGACTTACCATTTAGAATAAAACCTTGATTGGACCCAAACTGAACTTCTCCTCCTCTGAGTATAGTCACTTGTTTATTAATGTCCTCATCAAGTACAACTGTAATTGACTGAATACATGAATGGTCGATGTTCTAGGGAAGACAAAATAATATTAGTCCATGATGTAAGTATATAAAGTTGAATGTGTGAGTGGTTTTGAAAAAGAAATAGTTATGTTCATCATCGTTTATCTTTAAGCCTAGATATTTTTCCTAAAGCTTAAACCTCCATATTCGGTTTCCAACTTAATCAAGAAGTAAGAAAAGAAACAGTGCCAGTAGGAAGCGGTGTATGTTTACAGGAAACCACCAAATAATGTGAAGAATGGTTTCAATGTTATCAACACCTTTCTTAGCTTGTGCTGTGTTTATTCACTCTGAGGATAGAACCTGCTTCAGTTTCCTTTTTCTTAAATGGCACTTTACTTGTATCATGTAAATGGTGCCATTTAAGAAGCTTCAACAATACGTGACATTTCATCGATCTGCAGCAAGAACACCAGAGTGCTGCCACCAGAGTGCTTTGTGCTAGTCAATGTTTTGTTGCAAGCTTTGTTCCACAACAAGTTTATAGTTGTTCCAAATTATTTTATTTTATTGCTTTCATAAAAAAATCACACTGTCACATTGGTATTATTTCAATACTTGGAAAACTATTTCAGATTCAATATTTTTTCATGGTAAAAAAAAAAAACGAAAAAAAAGATTAATTGGAAATATTATGTTTTAAAATGCATTTAACATCTAAACTCACTTGCATATTAATTTAGGTCAGCCTGAATTCATTTTGGTTATTTAAGTTGTTTATGTATAGAGGACCAAACACAGGCCAGGGTTCTCTTGCTGTACACAGGTAAGTAAATTACTGCCTCATTTGCTCTGACTAAACTGTGCCCAGTACTTCACCATATTTGACTGGCCATTTAAAAGATGGGTCAGTGTTTGGCAATCCTGGTCTGACTTTACTTATTCCTGTAATGGGGATAATTGTTTTTATCAAGACAAGCCCCACTGTATTGCATAAACTGATTTCATTAACCAGTCTAGGAGCTTCACACAATAAATCCTTTGTGAATTATCATTACCCCATTCCAGTTCCTATACAGGACAATGTCAGGACAACATGGTATCTTGAGAAGATTTATTCAGCAGCTTGGTAGGACTCTCTGCCAATCAGGAGATTGATGAATTTTATGAAAACACCTGTTTGTGTTGTAATAGAAGCTGGTACTTGTGTGGTCATGCATAAGATATGCAAGGAATGCCAATGGCTTAAGACAGAAATCACTCAGTATCTTAAAGAAAACAACTTTCTAAACAAAACATTAAACCAATTTCATCAGAAAAATTCACAGTTATCTATGATAAGTAAGTTTCCCAGTCTTCAATCTTGCAAGGTGCTTTGGGGAAAGTACTTTCGACACTGGATTCTAAGCTCAAAGACAGGGCCTGCCATCCCTTGCAATGTATAATATTGTTATTGTTTTTTGCTTTGATCTTAACCCATGTATAGCGATAGGGAATATATTGGAGCATTACAAATAAACAATAAAAATAACACAAAAGCTCCAGATATGCCAGGAATTTTATACTTTTGAAAAATGGTTATATGTTGTGATGTCGCGAACATAAAATTTTCGGTTCGCGAACCGCGAATGCAAACCGCTGCAAATGTTCGCGAACCGGCGAAACCAGTGAACCGCCAAAGACTTCAATGGGCAGGCGGGTTTTAAAACCCACAGGGACTCTTTCTGGCCACAATAGTGATGGAAAAGTTGTTTTAAGGGGACTAATACCTGGAATGTGGCATGCCGGAGGGGGATCCATGTCAAAACTCCCACGGAAAATTACATAGTTGATGCAGAGTCTGGTTTTAAACCATAAAGGGCATAAATAAACTAACATCCCCCATCATCCTCATCCTCCCCTGTATCTCTTTATCCCCTCCCTCATCATCCTCCCCTGTGTCTCTTTCCCACCCTTCCTCATCACCCTGCCCTGTGTCTCATCCCCCCTCCCTCATCATCCTCCCACCTCCCTCATCATCCTCCCCTGTATCTCTTTACCCCCTCCCTCATCATCCTCCCCTGTGTCTCTTCCCCCCTCCATCATCATCCTCCCCTGTGTCTCTTTCCTCCCTCCCTCATCATCCTCCCCTGTGTCTCTTTTCCCCCTCCCTCATCATCTTCCCCTGTGTCTCTTCCCCCCTCCCTCATCATTCTCCCCTGTGTCTCTTTCCCCCCTTCCTCATCACCCTCCCCTGTATCTCTCTACCCCCTCCCTCATCATCCTCCCCTGTGTCTGTTTCCCCCCTTCCTCATCATCCTCCCCTGTGTCTCTTCCCCCCTCCCTCATCATCCTCCCCCCCTCCCTTGATGATAAGGGGGGGAAGAGACACAGGGATAAGTGTGAGGGGTGTTAGGGTAAGGGGCGTTAGGGATAAGGGTGAGGGGGTTAGGTGTTAGGGTGAGGGGTGTTAGGGTGAGGGGTGTTAGGGATAAGTGTAAGGGGTGTTAGGGTGAGGCATGTTAGGAATAAGTGTGAGGGGTGTTAGGTCTTAGGGATAAGTGTGAGAATGTTAGGGTTAGGTGTTAGGTTGATGGGTGTTATGGATAAGTGTGAGGGGTGTTAGGGTTAGGGTAAGGTGTGTTAGGGATAAGTGTGATGGGTGTTAGGGTAAGGGATGTTAGGGTTAGGTGTTAGGGTAAGGGCTGTTAGGGATAAGTGTAAGGGGGTATTAGGGTTAGGTGTTAGGGTGAGGGGTGTTAGGGATAAGTGTGGGGGGTGTTAGGTCTTAGGGATAAGTGTGAGAATGTTAGGGTTAGGTGTTAGGTTGATGGGTGTTATGGATAAGTGTGAGGGGTGTTAGGGTTAGGGTAAGGGATGTTAGGGATAAGTGTAAGGGGGTATGAGGTTTAGGTGTTAGGGTGAGGGGTGTTAGGGATAAGTGTGAGGGGTGTTAGGTCTTAGGGATAAGTGTGAGAATGTTAGGGTTAGGTGTTAGGTTGATGGGTGTTATGGATAAGTGTGAGGGGTGTTAGGTTTAGGGTAAGGGGTGTTAGGGATAAGTGTGATGGGTGTTAGGGTAAGGGATGTTAGGGTTAGGTGTTAGGGTAAGGGTTGTTAGGGATAAGTGTAAGGGGGTATTAGGGTTAGGTGTTAGGGTGAGGGGTGTTAGGGATAAGTGTGGGGGGTGTTAGGTCTTAGGGATAAGTGTGAGAATGTTAGGGTTAGGTGTTAGGTTGATGGGTGTTATTGATAAGTGTGAGGGGTGTTAGGGTTAGGGGTGTTAGGGATAAGTGTGATGGGTGTTAGGGTAAGGGATGTTAGGGTTAGGTGTTATGGTAAGGGCTGTTAGGGATAAGTGTAAGTTGATATTAGGGTTAGGTGTTAGGGTGAGGTATGTTAGGAATAAGTGTGAGGGGTGTTAGGTCTTAGGGATAAGTGTGAGAATGTTAGGGTTAGGTGTTAGGTTGATGGATGTTATGGATAAGTGTGAGGGGTGTTAGGGTTAGGTGTTAGGGTGAGGGGTGTTAGGGATAAGTGTAAGGGGTGTTAGGGTTAGGTGTTAGGGTGAGGGATGTTAGGGATAAGTGTGAGGGGTGTTAGGGTTAGAGTAAGGGGTGTTAGGGATAAGTGTGAGGGGTGTTAGGGTTAGGGTGAGGGGTGTTAGGGATAAGTGTGAGGGGTGTTAGGGTTAGGTGTTAGGGTGAGGGGTGTTAGGGATAAGTGTAAGGGGTGTTAGGGTTAGGTGTTAGGGTAAGGGCTGTTAGGGATAAGTGTAAGGGGTGTTAGGGTTAGGTGTTAGGGTGAGGGATGTTAGGGTTAGGTGTTAGGGATAAGTGTGAGGGGTGTTAGGGTTAGGGTAAGGGGTGTTAGGGATAAGTGTGAGGGGTGTTAGGGTTAGGGTGAGGGGTGTTAGGGATAAGTGTGAGGGGTGTTAGGGTTAGGTGTTAGGGTGAGGGGTGTTAGGGATAAGTGTAAGGGGTGTTAGGGTTAGGTGTTAGGGTGAGGGATGTTAGGGTTAGGTCTTAGGGATAAGTGTGAGGGGTGTTAGGGTTACGGTAAGGGGTGTTAGGGATAAGTGTGAGGGGTGTTAGGGTTAGGTGTTAGGGTGAGGGGTGTTAAGGATAAGTGTAAGGGATGTTAGGAATAAGTGTGAGGGGTGTTAGGTCTTAGGGATAAGTGTGAGGGGTGTTAGGGTTAGGTGTTAGGTTGATGGGTGTTATGGATAAGTGTGAGGGGTGTTAGGGTTGGGTGCTAAGGTGAGGGAAGGATGATGATAAGGGGGGAAGAGACACAGGGGTGTCCTTGCAGCAGATATCAAAAGAGTCCGTCAGGACTGTATTGCACACTGTGTACAGTAGTCTAGCTATGGTTTTCCCTATTGATGCAGTATCACCTACACTCAGCCTCCTCTCAGTAAGACTGCAAGTTAGTTATGATTCCAAAATGGCTGCTGTCCATGAGGTAGAAGGGTGTGGAAGGCAGGGTATGATGCTGATTGGCTGGAATGTGTCTGCTGACTTTGAGTTGCAGGGTCAAAGTTTGCTCAATGATAAAGTATAGGGGGCTGGTCGAATATCGCATATGTTCACAGTTCGCCGCGAACGCGAACATGCTATGTTCTCCGGGAACAGTCCGCCGGCGATCTATTCGCGACATCTCTAGTTATATGTGTATGGGAACATTGGGCATTTCAGCCTTTTTGCACATCATAAAAGCTGATCATAGAAAATATTCACAATTAATATTATATCTGGACTTTCTTTGGACAGTTTTGCAATTGGATTTGAATGCACATATGTATTAAAACAGAAATATTTTAATTTACATGACATCCCTTTTTATTATTAGTAAATCAGATTTTTCGTACCTGTTCGCAAGAGGCCTTTTGTACGGTGATAGTAAATTTATCTTTTCCAATTCCTTTCACAAGAATATACTGACACATGCCCAGGAAGGTAAAGTAGCGGCCATCAAAGGTTGTGAAGTGAGAGTCACCAACTACGGAGCACTCAGCTTGGGAAAAAAACAATAATCAAATGCAAATGATAGCATGTCTACTCTGTATAATTGGAAGTAGTGTTAGCTGCCTATAATGCAATGGTTAAATAATCTGAAAAAGCTACAACCTGTATGTAAGTGCAGAAAAATAGGTGCATAATCTGTAGATGTACAAGTAGTGTATGATATGTAGGACAAAGACAACCCCACTACACACAATGCCAACTCTCAACTACCTGACTAGTAATATAATATCAAATATACATTTAATATGTATTAACAGATTCACAGGGCCAGGGGTGTAGGAGCAAGAATAATTCTGGGGCGGATACAGCTCATTGTATACACAGGTGATACCCCCCCCCCCCCCCTCTCCAGTTCCTACACCCATGCACAGGGACAATAATGGCTATTCAGTGGATTTATTGTAATTGTGCTGTTTTCTGTGTATTCCCCTTGTATACAGCTCTTCATAAAATGTTTGCACTTCATAAATAAAGGTTATTATTTTTAATTAAAAGATGAAAATACATAATCTCTGAAAATGTGTGAATTTTACCTGGACATTCATGTTCGGTGCAATTCCAAACTCCACCAACACAAACGCTACAACAGACAGGGAGACAAAGATTGTTAATTTTACTTAATTGTATCTATAGGATATGATAGTTAATATGTCCTCTTTGTAAAATTAGTAAAAGAAAAAAAAAGTCAAAGTAAAAAAAAAAAAAATTACCACATGCTGCATTCTTGTTCAATTTTAGAACCTGCTTGATAAGCTGTCCCATGATAGATGCAAGGACAACTAGTTACAGAAACACAAGTGCCATTATCCATGATAAGACCTAGTATAGGAAAACACAAAGTGAGAACCGTAACAAAACACTGAACAGAGAACTAGCCATTCTACTAAGCTCTGAGACAATTTCACAGTTTATTAAAGGTATACATTTGATCTTGTATCTGCATACAAATACTGCATAATAAATGTATAATTAGTCTTTGGTAATAACAACATTAAATTTACTATGAGAAATGGCTCAGTATGTGATAAACTTTCCAGAAAAAATTCCAATTCCAAATAATGGAACTGTAGCGATGTACTGGCCATATTTTGGGTGGCATTACTATTTACACAGAATGCCCCAATGTTTCACATACCTATACTACATTTCAGATTGTAAGAACTAAACTTGTCTCATTACTGAATATTAAAATGTACATAGGAGATGATGATTTTATTACCCATCTTATATAAAATAATGTAAAGTACCCTTATAAAAGATGGGATGTAACAAGGTAGAACATTAATGAATCCTATTATAAATGCCAAATCTAACATTCACCTAGATTCACTATTGTAGGGCATGTGAAGTGCTTTATTGAAGGCTGCAATGGCTGTTTTCTAAGGGAATGTCAATGTGTTGATATTTATTGTTATTAAACTAATTTGCAATGGTCTTATAAATGTAATTAGATAAAAAATACAAATAAATCATTTGTTATTGACTACTCATTGAACGTAATAATTGGTCACCAATTTAAAAAAAAGACAAAATCGATTGAGTGAGTAAATTAACTAGTTACAAGTGTTAGAAAGCCTCATCAAATTGTGAACTAGCAGAGATCTATGAAGAATTGGGCTTATCTGTATAATCTTCTTTATATCTATTAATTACCTTAACAAACCATAGTGAAGCTAGGCCAATATTAATGCAAGCCAATGATCAAACATGTGATATGTGCATAATCTTACAAGAAAACTTACCATCTGGGCAGTAACAGCCATCCAGGCAGTGAAGGTTACTTCCTAAACATTCCTTTTCGTATGTACAGGTTGGTGGACAACAGCTAATGCAATCCCGGTGCACAAAGTTGTCTTCACACTTTTCAGCTGAAGTTTAAATGGAGCAATAGAAAAAGAGTGTGATGCTACAACATTTCTTTATTTGGCAGGATACAAAATTAATATATGGTAGAATTTATATATTTTTGAAACAAAATATTCTACATAAAAGGTTATAAATTCTACTGTATTTTAGTTGAATAAAAGCTATCACATTAGATGCACAACATGAATAAATTCATATTATGGAATCTATTTCATGAAAGATAATGAAACTGGTGTAGTCAATGTGAATATTTAGATATCTCAAATAAATTATATCATTATATTAGAAAGTATGAAATCAGAAACACTAAGGTAAATGGCATTGCAGAAATCTTGGAGAACCTCTCAAGTTACTATGTAATCCCATGGAGCTAAGCCTACTAGGTTATGGCCTCTCCCAGGTCCTCTTACAGTAGTGTCTCTAGCCCATTGTATTTTAGTACCGTTTTGCAACACTTAATTCCAGTGCAAAATCATGTTGACATGTATATTTTAAAAGGAATTTATTGTACATAGATAAGATTACCTTTTGCACAACACCTTATAAGGATTCAAATTAGATTTCAATATATTATTAATATATTTGACAATATTTATTTATCTCCGACTGTGATGCAGAGCATGACTTTGTTTTTGAACAGGTTATAAAATGAGAATCAAATAAGGATAACAAAGCTGACAAAAAACAAACATTTATAAACCAAGAATTATATGTGTAATGATTATGAATATGTTAATTTGACTAAGATATGAAGTGTAAAAATACAATATATATTTAGATAATTATACCATAACTGCACATATCAAATAAGTGCAGTTATAGTAACAGACTAGGGTCCCTATTCAATTGCAAGCCCACTGCTTTAGCTATACAGGCCGTAAGTCTGTTGGCTTGAAATTTGCTACAAGCCAGCAATTTAAGGGAGGAAAGTCGAGTCTGTAAACCATGCAATCATAAGTAGCATTTCAGAACTTGATCATGATCAATTAAGCAAGGTCGTAACTACCAATTTAGAAACAGCCAATAGTAAATGAGACCGTCATCATGACATCAGTAAAACATGGAGATTAAACATCAATCAAATAGCATTTAGAAGTCCGATATGCGATCAGACTTGCAATCCAGCAATGTACAAAATAATAAAAATTAATGAAGGAAATGTTCTAGTCCATGTGGGTGGCCTGATATGTATTAATTCCTTGATTGCTGAGATTGATATGACGGAAATAAAACATAAAAAAAATATGTATATTGCAGATTTGCGAGCTTGAGACTTGAGGAATTAATTCTAATGTCTTTAATCACTTTCCCCGTCTTTTAATGTGCAGTATTGATTTTTTATTATTTACAGTGCTACGATCAGGTGTTTAACCCCATTCCAAGTGCTATCTGGTACTCGTAGAATTTTCTTCTATATTTGCCATTTATGGGTGTGAAAATATTTGCGGGCTTGAGGAATTTTAGCAATTGAATAGCGATTTGCGATTGTAACATTTAGGGGCTTGAAAGATCAAAGGCTTAGCTGGGTCTGAGTTATGATTTTGACAACAGCAGAGATTTTCAGCATGTAATCCGCAGATAGTTTGCGGGTAGCTAAAATACGCCAATGCTATAGCAGGCTACCTAACGGGTTCCAGTAACCAACAATAGCTCAATTGAATAGGGGCCTATATATCTAACAACAGCTGTGTGCACAATAGCAAAGATATTTTAGTCCAACTGCAAACTTCAAGTATATGCTTTTCCAAAATACGTTATCAACTTTCATACTAATGATATCTTAAGTTCCATTCAGTTATTGCTGTCATGTACATAAAATAAAACACATTTTATAATGTAATTTTTTCATTTAGGTTAATCTAAATATTAGAAACATAAATAAATAATACATTTTCATGTCATCAGGTGTACACTTTAAAATAGCCAGTACAATCTGATTTTAACAGAATTTATAGTAGAGAACAAATGCACATTTAGATTCTGCCTATTAGCGGTGTGATGAGCCAAGCAAACTTGTCGGGAAGCTCAGTAAAGCTTAGATCATATGGTCTCTCTAATAAACCAGAACATTTCAATGGTCTCAGTAAACTTCCTTTCAAAGGCAGGCCACTGTTGGAAGGCTCCCAGGACTACTGAGGAAGAAGGACAGCATTCATAGGGCACACAGAGTGCCAGTTCTATAGACATTTTTATATATTAATATAGAGCTAAAGTTATTAAAGGATCACTGCCGTTCTAGAAAAAAGATACTTGTTTTAAATAAGTACCAAGCAATATTTGCAGCTGATTAATTAATAGTTATAAGACTTTTTAGGGAAAAAAACTAATTTTTGAAGACTCTGTTTATAAGTACAGGAATCCATTTTGCGTTTGTTACATCACTTCCTCAGAGCTGAATCATGAGGATGTGTTTTTTGGAGAGAGGGATAAGGAAGGAGGGATCAGGAAGCCATTGTAAAGATGACTGGATAAGATGGAAATTGATTCCATACCTCTTCCCCCCTCACTGGTCCAGAAGCAGACCCCTTGTATCACTTTAAGCAACCATATCTCTTCAAAAATGTAAACGCCCCCTCTCATCACAACTTCCATCTGTACATCACTGAGCCCAGCAAAGGCATTACAAATATTTTTTTTCCTTTAAAGAACTAGCTATATGATATTGTTTCTGCTTAATTATGCTCTTAGATAGACTCAAGGAGCCCGATTCAGTCGTGCTCGTGCTCGGTCCGGTAGCCCGTTAGTGAGCTTGCAAGTTCATTTGCTATTCAATTGGCGTCTTTTTGCGGGCTCCAAAAATGCGTTACGAGTTACGGCCTTGAAAAAATTGCCATGGTTAAACTCGCAACTCACAGCTTCCAGAGGCCTTTGATCTTTCACTTTCGCAAGAGTTACGATGGCTAAAATGCAAATCACTATTCAATTGCTCAATTTCTCCAAGCCCGCAAATGTTTTCACACCTGTAAATGGCAAATGAAGGAGAAAATCCTATGAGTGCTAGAGAGGACTCGCAAGGGGGGTTAAACACCTATTCGTAGCACTGTAAATGCAAATAAAAAATCACTACTGCACTGTAAATAACGGGGAAAGAGATGACGGACGTTAGAATTAATTGCACAGCAGTCTCAAGCTCGCAAATCAGCAGTAAATAAGATTTCATTTCAGGGTTATATCGATCTCGGGAATCAATGAGTTAATACATATCAGAGGGTATAGAGGGGAGAGAAGAGCAACACCATATCCTAGTGTAGATAAACACAAATGTATTGATTGGAGATAAAATATACAAACCAATCCACTCACATTTGTCTACCTTGTGAACAGAGGTAAGTTATTAACACTCTTGGATATTCACTTGCATGGTGGTCCACATCACAGGTAGAACAGATGATTGTCAAGCACAAATTTCAAAAACAATCTTGTTAACTACAAGATGTTGTATGATAAGTACAGAGTGTGTATGGGTTCTTGTACCTTAAAACACAGTTTGGGGTCCACCAAGTACCCTCTCCACCTGGAGAACAAATCTCCCTGGTTAGTAAGTCAAAGTATAATGACTCCTAAGTGGATGGTGTGTTCTGGTACAGAGTATTTGTTCCCCCTTAACACACTATTGTTACTTATATCATAAATGGTACACACAACCCAAAACATATTAGTGCTCAACACCAATGGTGGACAAAGTATAATATATATAGAATAATATCAATAATAGTAGCAAACGAGTTTCACTTCAAAACAGAAGCTTTCTCAATTATATAAAAAAAATCAGTAAAACAATATATATATATATACAATTTCTGCTGGTGCAATTTCAGTATATCCAGTCCATTAATACATATCAGGCCACCCGTATGGACTAGAACAGTATTGGCATTCATTTTCATAATTCTGTATTTTGCGGTTTTGCGAGTCTGATTGCATATCGGACCCCCGAACCTAATTGATTGACATGTAACGTCCATGTTTTACTGCCGTAATAATGACAGTCTCATTTTCTATTGACTGATTTGAAATGGGTTTACGGTCTTGCTTAATTGATCATGTTCCCGCCATGAACTGCTACGAACCAGTGCATGGTTTACGGAGTCGGCTTTGGGCCAGTACCTAACGGGCTATTGTGGGCTTGAGCAATTGAATAGCTCCGGAATCGGAGATGAACTGGAGCCCGCAACACACCCGCAGACATACAACCTACATTGTGCAAGTTTCGGGCTTGCAATTGAATCGGGCCCATGTTCTGTAATATTTAAAACATGTTCTTGTAAATGAATGAAATAATGTGTGTTCCATGCCCCCTTAAGAATGGATAACCTTACAATGTTGTTCTAGTGGTGCCTGAAGACAACAGATGATACACACAACCTCATATAAATACTTTGCACAATTCATTGCCAGTTAAGATGCTGAGTGGGAAATACATCTCATAAATCAAGAGAAGATATAATTGTTATTTACAACGCAAACCGGTTGCATCTGGATAAGAATAACGTCATATTTTAAGTGATTGTTTTAAAAAATAACTAACAGTAATATAATATTACCAAAACATAAGCAATCCTAAAGTGGATTTACATGAGATTAAGTTGACACAAGCTTGTAAGAAGTCTACTTACTGCAGGCAGGGAAGTCATCTCTCCAATCTCGGATAGGATAGCCAGAATGGGAACATGCTCTTGCATACTCCATTACTGCACGGCAGTATGTCTCATCATCATCTTGTCTAGAAAATGACCGAGTTAATTATGTCAAGTCAAACAATAATTACTTAAAAACAGAATTGTTGTAAAAAGCTTTTGTACATATAGTGTGAATAAAAAAATGTGTATTCTGGAAAAAAATCCAAGAGGTTAATATTTGTATTAAGTCCCTAATTATATGGGCATAGAACACTAAACTATCACAGAAATAAACATCCAGTTTTAAAATGGACTTTTGTCATACAATTATTATTATGACATATAATAGTGAATGTTAAAAGGACTTTTGTAATGCCATACAATGAGAGCTAGATATTTAATTAGGCATTAATCATAAATAATGATTTAAAAAAGCAATATTAAATATTAAACTAACTTTCAAAGATCAGACTCAGTTGCTGCAGGTCTCCGTCCACTGTAACGTTAATTTGGGGTGGTGGTTTTGTCAAACAGGCAGTGCTAGGGTTACATCAATACAATGGTCAGTTGGCTGGAGACTTGCTGTGTTAAAGTGGTTTCCCATGGCAATGACTTTTTATCGGGAGTCAGCTTATGGATGATTGTTTGGCTTCATATCTAATCAGATTGTTCTGAAAAAATATTTTGATCTCTCTTCCCCCTTGATGACCTTATCAGGGTGGAAGCAACAAGTTCAACTGGAGGCTGGTAATTTAATCTTTGAAAGAGAATTTATTATTACGTTTGGGTATTTTAAATCATTAAAATAAATGTTAAATTGTAAAAAATGTAATGTTCAATTAAAACTAACTACTTTTGTTAGTGCATTGCAGTGGTTTTAATATCATTTGAACTGGGCAGAGGGGTCATATATACCTGTTTTTTTTTTCTGTTTTACTGAGGAATTTATAAGCTTGTGTCGCTTTAATATGATTTGCATGTTGACCTTTAATTGAATACAGAGAAATCTAAGAAGTTGGCGCAATAGCATGAATCCTTTTGTGTCCTCTACCGGCAGCTCTTACACAGTAATGTAACCACTGAACCACTGCAACACTCTCCATTCACACTGGTTACATTCATCCTGGCTTGCCACATGTAGTACAGTTCAATGAATCATAACTGATAGGATCACTTGGCATTGAAACTGTAGCATAGCAATGGAAAGAGACTACGATTATATTAGAAAAGTTTAAATGAATGTCACATTCCGACATTTAATACAACTAATGAATAATTTATAACCAAAGAGATTCTTCTGCCCTCTAAAAATACATGATAATGGCTACAGGGTGCTTTTGCAAACTGATATAGTTTGTCATTGATAGAAAACAAGTTGAAAGGCATTTAGATAAAGTACATTTTCTCAGTCACAATTCACCTGCCAGTGAAACTAAAGCCTGTTCATTATTTGTGTTATATCATACAGCATAGAGGATCAAGTCACAGCTGATTCAGCTATATCTAGCAGCTGCTTCTGATTGGATATCAGAATTCTGAAAGTGTGTAAAAATATCCAAGGGGCTGTCCAGGGGCGTAGGAACTCCCTGATTAAAATGAATAGGATACACAAAAAATAGCTAAATTAAACTTAATAGTGCATTACCAGATGTGGCCACTAGTATAGATGGAGCAGTATGTCTTTCCAATTAAAGTTTTTGAGGGGCACTGCAGCAATGGAACCCCCCAGAGCAGGGCCCCAGTGCCTTGCACCTGCGATAGATCCGCCCCTGCTCCCTCTCCTGGGAGAAAAATTTAATTATCCCTCCCCAGATTTTTGGGGCTCTTACGCCCATGGGACTGTCCAAGCTGGATGAATTGTTTGCTGACAAAATATAATTTATTAAAATAATTTTAAACTTGAACATGTATCACTGACTAAAAATATTAGCCTGTAAAAACACTCCTATTCCAATTAATATAAGGTAGAACATCCTTTCAATGTACCAGGCATTTTCATACTTTTCTATTTTTGTTTGTTTGTTTTAAGTAACTATTAATATGTTTAATCAGTCACACACAAACAAATACAAAGCAAACCTATATCAGAAAATAAAAATAATCAGCATGCTACAGGGTTTGGGACATATTTGCTTAAGGTACATAGAAAAAAATAATATTCCATAATATACATTTCAGTCTTAATAAAATGCATAATAGTGAAATACTTATTATCTACAGACACATGGGAATATTGAACATTATATACATGAAACATTTCCGAAGGAATCCTTGAGAAATGATCATACTTTAAAATAGCTGTGAATTTAATCTTTGGCCTGGGCCTCATGTTCAATATCATCTGGTGCCAATATTAACCTCTATTTTTCTTATGGATGCATTGTTAGCAATAATACAGCAGCATGGTTTTGCTTTGTGCATGCTTTTATCCTACTTACTTGCAGAGATCATTCATACAGCTAGCGATATACGAGTATGGATCAATGGTCCCATGACAGCTCAGAAAAGGGAATTGAAGCAGGACTTGACACTTGAGAAACATTGCCTGTATACAAACATATGCAACATCAATGTAAAATAATGTATTTTACATAGCATGTAGTACATCTTCAAAGAAGCTTCAAACTAAATAACTACTTTGTGTTTGGTATATTTTCATATTTTACATTATTCTCAAAGGTTTCTGAAACGAATACAGCTAAGGTGTGATATATGGTATAATTTAAAACTATAGGTAATAACAAGTACTTTAACAATGAAATGTTGCTAATTTATGTGAAAATATTGTTGTTGCACCCTCATGAAAGTTGTCCATCTCCGTTAAGAAAATGATAAATGTTTAATAATGTTTACTATATACCTTATTAATTCCACTGTATGGGAAAACCAGCAAAAATGTGAATAATTATCACAAATAAATCATAACGTCTCATTAATCAAACTTTGGTCTTTGGGATCCTATATTCTATATTAAGGATATCACAGTCTTAAATACCATTAGGTTTGCAGGTAAAACTAAAAGCAAACTAAACATTACGCCTTTTACCATCATCTATATATCACAAAGACATCCATATGTTCAACAATTACACACAGAAAGCAAGGAATACAATATAAAAAGAGAGGCTTTCGAAAATAATGGTCACTAGC
This sequence comes from Discoglossus pictus, assembly GCA_027410445.1. Classification (NCBI taxonomy): domain Eukaryota; kingdom Metazoa; phylum Chordata; class Amphibia; order Anura; family Alytidae; genus Discoglossus; species Discoglossus pictus. The sequence goes on along the minus strand of CM050167.1, from coordinate 291,736,669 downwards.
CAAGAATAAACCAAGCTAGTGACAACATTTTTTTTTTCTGCAGGAATAGCCAAAAATAAATTGCCAAGAATTTATTTAATACCCTCCATAAAGAGAATAATTAAGGGAAATATTTCCATATCCACATACCCTTCAGATGATAGCTAAACCTGACATAAACAGTCCTAATTCAATAAACATTGGAATGTGTGTATAGGAAAATGAAGTATGTGAAATAATATTCTTAAATTGTTTTAAAAGTAGGCAGCAAGAATATACATTTAATTGATCCTGCACGTCATAATGTGATGTAGATATTACTTCTACATAGGATAAGCATTATAGGCATAAAGGAAAAGACTGAACCTTCACCACTTTTTGGTAAACCACAAAACAGTGCACAGTTGTCGGCCAACCCTACTGCAGTACAAGATGTGAAAATACCAGCCAGGGAAGTCTTCCAGAAGTCTATCTTCATAGACCTTATCTAATCGAGACTTGTCTGTCTCCACTTGTTTGAGGTCATATTTTATGACGTCTCTGATCTAATATACTGGGTTTCATACCTTTTTAAAGAAAGGCGCTCAGTGTCCTGATAGTTTGCAATCGTTATTATCAGCTAGCCATGAAAGATATGGCCTGTATAACTTTCCTTACAAAAACATGTTAACTATAATACTCCTGAATCTCTAATAAGGAGATAAGCTCACTTTACATAGATATATCACTCTAATGAATAAGTGCAACACTGTGACTTAAACAGGTCATACACCTTCTTGTAGACATGAAGATTTGCAATACATGTAATGCTATGTAAGAATAATGCATTTATCTAACCATATGATAAAGCTGCAGTGGAATGTATGTAGCACCTTTATCCCAGGAGCTTTACATCAGTGGTAGGCAACTCAGTCCTAAGGGGGCCACCAACAGTCCAGGATTTCAATCTCTCTCTGTATCTGCTTCTCTCTGCTTCCCAACTCCTAAATTACATTGTTTCATTCTGATTAATCCATCTTGGCTCATGCAGAGAAAGATTGAAAACCTGGACTTTTGCTTGCTCTTGTAGGGCCAAATTATTGTTATGAGATACACCAACATTATTTAGAGATATAGTGGGTAACATTTAGCTGAACAGCGTGATCGGCTGAGCATAGTCTGAGCGGAAAGTGTGCAATAGGCCAGAGGCAAGATCAAGGTCAGGAGAGCAATAGGTCAAGCTGACAATCGGTGGTAGTAGAGTGAGAAAATCTACATTGCGGCAGGGTTGAAAAATGTGTAGAATCCTAGTTCACATCCACCTCCTCCCCCACCATGAAACAAAGAACATGCTCATGGCACCTGGCTAGGAAAGGTGTATGTTTAAAACAAAAACTAACTGAAATTGATCTATAGATATGCAAATCTATAGATATGCAAATGAGTCCTCCCCTAGACTGCTGCCTTATCCGCCTAGTTATAAATCCACCCACAGCTTTTGCTGTGTCTTTATGACAGGCTAATTCATTTCTAATAATTATTGCATTGTTAATCTGGAATGACTAACACTGGAGTAGGACCAAGATTGATTTTTTTGTATAGTGAAAGTGTATTTGATACAAACACTTAATTTATTTTTTGTATGCCTAGGCCTATTTGGCCTTTCTTATAAAATTGTACATGTCTGTTCCAAGGATTAAGTAGCTAGATAAATGATCCTCATTTGCAATGCTGGCATTATATTTATAACCCAAAAATAACTTTTATTGTGATTAATAATTTGATCAAACAATGATACATGTCAGTTTTAATTTATTTCTCTATCACTCTGAACTTTCTCACTCTACCTGTCCTTTCCAAATTATTATCTGTTATTCTAACAGAGGTTTCTTGTAAGTTTGCAAGTTTTCAATCTTGTTAGGTGATTTGGGAAAAAGCAAGAGCCCTTCACTTCTATCCATTTGTTTAATATTGTATTTTTCGTTGTACTTAACTCTTGTATAGCATTACAGAATCTGTTGACACATTACAAATAAAGGATAATAATAAATAATTTATTTCTACATATTAGTTTGAAATATTTCCTATATCTATATTTTAGACACTATAGTTAAAATGCAACTTGTACATTAAATGCACAAACTATAGAATGTAATCAAATATACTTATTTAATAATAATTTAATCATACCTCTTGTGCTTCTTCATTTGAGCAAGGATTAGGATAATAAGGGTCAGTAAATACACATATGGGCTCCTCTGGGGTCTGGACATACCAACTGTTTGCAAACACGGAAATATCTTCTGTGGGCTCCATTGCTGTATACGAAAAAAACATGATTTAGTATTTATTGTTAATACTCTTATTCTTAGATATTCAATTTATGTATAAACGACACATACAATAAAATTACTTGAATTAAAATACTAGTTTTCTTGTTTTTATTTTAGTATATTCAGTTATTTAATGTCTTTTTGAATATACAGATACATATTATAATAAACATTTGCAACATGTAGCTAATTTATAATACTGGACAAGACGTATCACAGTCTATGGCTCGGTCCTACCTGATTTCCTTCAGATAAATACTTCCCTGCACTGACGCTCACATTGAGTTTCAGGGAGCATCAGTGCATGAAATAATAATTCTCCTAAGGGATCCAGGTAGCACTTGGCCACAACACAGACTCAGACAAAATTAACTTTAAAACTAACACCAATTTTGTGAAATATTACTGGGGCTTTGGGATCGTTATAAAGCTACAACTTGTGCCGTGCATACTAATTTAAGAAAAATGCTCCTGAAATCTACCTTCAAATGTATGTACAGTATTTGCATAATATATTATCAAATTTTGCTTAAGTATATCATACATTCCTTTCACTTTTCTTTACTGGAGGGAAGTCCAAGAACAGCTCTCTATGGACTTATATATTATTATTTACTAGCGACTTGCCCATCAAAAATGACGAGGCTGTTGTTTTGCGGCTTCAGGGTCGGGTAGCCTCGTTTTCGTTTTCTTCGGCGGCCATTTTTTCTGTCGCTTAGGGGATTTTCGTGTGTCTAAACTGGGGAATTTGGACTTTAATTGAGGTGTAACTTCACTTACTTTATGTGAATTGCATGCCACTGGCAGAGAATCCCATACTCCAAAAGACACTTAAAGATGTCTTTATAAACAAATAACTATAATTGTTGCTATATTCATGTGTGTATGGAAAAACTTTCTGCCCATAGAATCTATATTTTCTATAGGCAACTAAATCAATAAGTGAAGTTTTTACAAAAATGATTTTTTTTAAAAATATAGGTGCATAAATATGGTTTTGGAGATAAATGAGGGTGCTATCAAATTGTCTCTAGGGGTTTCAGGTACTACTGTCAATTGTGAAAGGTACTCATGCAAAATTCACACTAGACTGGTTTTTCCATTTTTCCATTCAAAGGGATAACATCCCTTATACTCGCTAATAATTTTTTTTTTTTATATCTAAACAGTTATTTATGGAAAGGGGAGTGTCTGCACCTTATTTAGGTTTTTACCTAGTTTGCACAATTAAAGAAAGCTCAATGAGTTCAGGAAAATGTTTCATTTGGAAAAAAGGAGATATGCTCATATACTCCCCTGTTGGCACCACCCTTTGTTGGTCAATATGTCTAAACAAGCTATGAACATCATTGGCAAGGCCTTCACAGTGCCATACATTAATCTACCACAACATCAGACCTTAGTAAATCTAGATGTTTGTATTTTTATTAATCTCTCTGTGTTTCTCTCTCTTAGCCTCTACTCATTTTTTCTCACTCAGACTAACTATCCATCTGTGTCTTTGTCTATATCTGTGAGATATTTCTCTTTGTCTCTGTCGTCGTGCCTCTATTTCTCTGACACCAGTGCCCAGGGTGGGTACTAGTGTTTGTGGGGTTGAGTGCAAAATATATTTCTCTACAAGCTACTAAGCCAAACATAATGGAAGAATACTAATGTGTTAATGTGATTACTGAGATTATCCCTAACTAAGATTTGTTATAAGTGTGAATACCTCCTTGTAAAGTGTATCCTATGTGCATGCAGGGTTGTCCTTTGTGATTCTACAATAATTGTTAGATACCAGGCAAAAAAATAAATATGGACCAATCAACTGTCTCTTAAGAACTTGTGGTCCTCAGCATTCAACCAGGTGGTACAAAACATATATTTCTGAAGACATTCAAGTGGTAGTGTAAAGGAACAACTGTTGATGGACGAATCTATTATTTGTACAGTAAATACTTGGATATTATACATATGATAATACAGAGCAGAAAATAATGTCATATAGAAAGTGCATAGAGAGTGTTGATGAATGTGTAATATCCTTAACCATTCTTAAGTATTGATTTAATATTGATTGTATGTCATTTGTAATTATACCTAATATTTGCTATAATGTTTAAAATCCTCTTATAATCTAGGAGGTTTACAATATTCTAAATATAATAAGGCATCAGGACTCAAGGAATGGCTAAACTGTGCTTCAGTGCAGTATTTGTTCTCTATATAATTAACCATACCTACATACTGTATTTTAATTGCAATATCAAGTACATATTTGTTATTGATTAATAAACGTGTCGTTTTTTACTTCGATAACATCCATCATTTCTAAGCACCATAACACAAGTATTACTAGAGGCAGTTTTAAGAATGTCCCTATTTGTGCAACAGTAAATTAATCCCAATGATCACCACTTAGGGCCTCATTCTATTATCGGCCGTAAAGCGATTCCTTGCGGGGGTTCAGTTAACTCGCGATTCTATTATAAGGCCCCGCAAGGATCTCCTTTTACGGCCGGCCGCATATCTTGGAGCCGGCCGTAAGCTGTGAAATATAAAAACTCAAAAATAAATTCAAGCCTGCACTGTACAGCTCTGTAAATGCTAGGGATCATATTGGGGGACATGAGGATTAAAAGAAACCCACTCTCAAGCTTGCACATCTGCCCAAACCCGAGTTCAAATTAACTGTTTATTTTCCGGCTGCGGCGTGGGTGTGTCTGAGGTGCTCCAAGCACTCTGGACTTTTTACATGGATATTTTACGGATATTAAAAATAAAATATTTTACGGATTTGAGTACAGGATAATTATGTGCTATTTTTTCTAACACCTAAAATCCCTTTATAGTCTTCTCAAAGTGCAGGATGGCTTTATTTGAGCTATTTTATGTGCTTAATTGGTGCTAGCGAGACCTCTTTCCTGCAAGTAAGCTGCGGCTCGTTTTTAGCCTTGCAGAGAGGTTTCCCGGAACAATTGAATTGCAAATCTCTTGCGGCCGTTTTAGATCAAAGGCTTTCCTCTGGCGCGAGCGGCCGCAAGAGATAGCAAGGCACCGGCCGCAAGCCTGCCGGAATCCCCAGCCGTAAGGGAATAGAATAGCCGAATAGCTTGCGGCCGGTCCTTGCGGCCCCGCAACGGCTGCGGCCGCTAATAGAATGAGGCCCTTAGTATGCAAAACATTTCCATCTTTGCTGTTAGTTGTGTTTTATACGGACCAGTTGCAGACAATTTCAATGTAACTCATACACCCAGCCCTTATGCTGATATGTACTTAATTTTTATTTTATATCCTTCACTTTGTTGTTGTTTGTTTGTCAGATTACTTTTGATAGCCAAGAGGAATGGAATCAAATTACATAAGTTTAAAATTGTTTTAATAGAACAGCTTGAAGGGTACAGTAGTGGCCATTAATGAGGTAAACTGTGTTTATAAAACTAAAACCAAGGGTGAAATATGCCATGAAATTGTAGGGACTAACGGTAATCAGAATAGTGTAGCAGTCCTTAATTGTACCACACGGTATTCATGTCAGATGGTATATGGGCATTAATATCCTTCATCCACATCAACAGGGAGGTATGATAGTATATAACAGAAGGAGGATCAATCTGAATGCAGCATTCTGCTAATGGATAGTTAAATAAGTGTACATTATAATGGAAGACAATAAATGTTACTAGATATAGCCATTAATCCTTGAGTATAAACACAATAGGGAGAGGCACCTCTCAATCAAAGTGCATTCCCAAATGCACTACTGATCATTTAATATCCAAATATCCACTAAAAGGGGTAGAGAGAAACCCTGTGATCTTAATTGATCCTCCTAACTGAGCGACAAACCTATGTTAATGTCCCATTTCTAGCTATATGCCCTGTATCTGACAACAAAAGCCTAAGGGCCTCATTCTATTATCGGCCGCAGCCGCTGCGGGGCCGCAAGGACCGGCCGCAAGCTATTCTGCTATTCTATTCCCTTACGGCCGGGGACTCCGGCAGGCTTGCGGCCGGTGCCTTGCTATCTCTTGCGGCCGATCGCGCCGGAGGAAAGCCTTTGATCTAAAACGGCCGCAAGAGATTTGCAATTCAATTGCTCCGGGAAACCTCTCTGCAAGGCTAAAAGCGAGCCGCAGTTACTTGCAGGAAAAAGGTCTCGCTAGCACCAATTAAGCACATAAAATAGCTCAAATAAAGCCATCCTGCACTTTGAGAAGACTATAAAGGGATTTTAGGTGTTAGAAAAAATAGCACATAATTATCCTGTACTCAAATCCGTAAAATATTTCATTTTTAATATCCGTAAAATATACATGTAAAAAGTCCAGAGTGCTTGGAGCACCTCAGACACACCCCCGCCGCAGCCGGCAAATAAACAGTTAATTTGAACTCGGGTTTGGGCAGATGTGCAAGCTTGAGAGTGGGTTCCTTTTATTCCTCATGTCCCCCAATATGATCCCTAGCATTTACAGAGCTGTACAGTGCAGGCTTGAATTTATTTTTCAGTTTTTATATTTCACAGTTTACGGCCGGTTCCAAGATATGCGGCCGGCCGTAAGAGGAGATCCTTGCGGGGCCGTATAATAGAATCGCGAGTTAACTGAACCCTCGCAAGGAATCGCAGCCTTACGGCCGATTTACGGCCGATAATAGAATGAGGCCCTAAGTATGGAATGTAACACACAGAATTCCTGATCTAATTGCTGCACACTAGTGTGCTCTAACGCACTATTTCCCAGTTATGCCCAGAAATACTAATCTGGCTACCATTCTTTAAAAACACATAATAAAAACAAAAATGAAAGACCAATATTGTGGGATGGTAGTAGCCCCAAAAGCACATACAATCAATCAAAGGGATCATAGGCTGTTCCAGTTTCTATTCAACTAAATGCTGAACATATAAGACTGCCCTCGGAGAGCCTCACAATCCCCAAAAAGTGTGATGTGAACTTGGGACAAGAAAATTAAATCCTACTAGCAGCCTCCTTCTGTCTAATGCTATCATACCTCCCTGTTGGTGTTAATGAATGATACTAATGTCCATGTACCATCTGACATGAATAACGTGGTAAAATTAATATATACTATTTTGATTACCATTATTTCCTAAATTTTCTGCTATATTAGACCCTTGGTTTTAGTTGCAGCATTTTTTTTGTGGATATCGAACTTGGAACTCAGGTGAACCTAGAAGGGGGTTCAAAGGGACAAGTTTGGTGTTCTCTGTAGTTTGAAGTACCTGCCAACTGGGCGAATTGTTGATTCAGAGCCTGTTTATCATGTTAATATGTGAGTCATTTGCTATTTTAAAAATGTTTTTCATCTGATTAAGTACACAATGAGGCCATGTTTGTGCTTGTGTCTTTTCTTTTTGTAGTCCATTGGGATTGAGCTTCCCCCTAAATACAGGAAACAATCACAGTCAAAAGGAGAAGCAAATCAGCCAGAGTTTGTTTCTGGGTTCTCATGAAAGTAGATTGTTTAATAGAGAAGAAGAATCCAAAGCCAAAGTTATTCAAAATAATTTCCAGCAAAGAAGACGATCACGAAGAGCTAATTTTTTTATATCTACTTCTTCTTTTGTAGCAATATCTGCAATGAACTGTGTGTTTGTTTGAGATCAATTTTCTTGAAGTGTATAAAAATTAATTTGTACTTCATTAATAAGTGTCATCTTTTTATGAAGCATACCTACAGATAGTGTTACCTCTTAGAATTTAGAAGACACTGAAGGATGCAAGTAATGAATCAGAACACATGCAAGTCATGTCCTATTAAGGAGTTGAAAGCCTTCTGATAGTTCAGTTTACAGCTAAGTAATGAATTGAGCAACAATTGAATAGAATTACTTTTAAATGGTAAATCAGTTCCAACCATTGTGAGATTGATGAATACTTCAAACTCTGAAAAGCTTACAAAGAGTTTACTTTTTCTTCTGTCAAGTTCAGGGGTTCATACCTGCTCGGATATCACCAACCGTAAGAAGAAATGCAGACTGTAATACAAGCTGTGTTTGGTTTGAAAAATATATCCATTCCCAACAAACATTGAAGTCTATCTTCTGAACTTACTGTGCTGTATTATCAGATCATCTGTCCAGTTGCCATTAAAATTTCCACACAAGCCACAGGTTTTGCCTTTATGATCTTCGGTCAATTTGATATACATCCCAGAACTCCCATCCCAAGCCAGAGAGAATCCAAAGGTTGTTTTCACCAAAATATAGTCAGCCAGTCGCTCAATAAAAACATTTTCAACAGTCTGTGGTAGTAATAATCTTGTAAATGGATGCAAAAGAAAAGAATTGTACATGTCAATAATGAAAAAAAAAATGTAATATTAGAAGCAACATAAGAATATTTCCTTCTGGGTATGTATTTTTTCAGTATTATGCATATGTTGGGTTCTGAAAAAACTCATGTATCTTATTCTAATTATTTAGTAAACTGAATTGTTTATGGGACTCCATAACATTTATTAAAAGCACCTCCATCTATTTGAAGCACAGGACCAAGGTTTCCCCAAAAGTCCAAATGCCATACACTTTATGGTCTTCCAATATACTCATAAATGAACCATTAAAATGACTAAAGTCTAATAATCATAAAATATGATATTAAACTATGCAAAATAAAAACCAACACATTTTTATATAATACTTCTCCCTTTTTATTAGGATGAACCATTACAAATACTTCTTACCGTTCACCAGCTTTTCTCACTTCATAACCAGAAACAGTGATCTCATCTTGACTTGAAAAGAACATACTGATTGAGCGTTGACATGTATATACAGAACCATCACACTTAGGGCTGTTGTGAACCTGAAAATAAAACGAGAATAATGATCTCAAAGATACTCTTAAAATACATATGTTCACTTAAGAGTTCTTGGTGGCCTCTTAATTTGCCTTATGCTATCTTGCAATGTATTTTTTTTTTTACAATGATAAGACACCATTTAATTTAACCCCTATGTTAATTGCTTTACTTTAAATTTTAGACAAACCCTTGAACTTAAATGCTGCTATAATAGAAGCTAAATGTTTTCGTCATAGAAGCTAAACTTTCATAAGGCTATCAGAGAGCCTGCTTCACAGGGTTTGGGAACAAGGTAGGGCGCATGCTATCTCATATCAAAAAACAAGTTAAAGGAGCAGAAAATATTTTAACTGTTAAACAAAATGACCACACCATAGTACACATGTAATCAGAGACAGCACAGGTCTTTGCAGATAACTAGCATTCTCGTATGCATCTAGAACTAACAAAAAGAGATTCCAGGATTTTTGCAAATTCTGTATCTTCTCTGAATCTGCAAACAATATACGTATTATACTTATAACTGAAGGAGAGGGCAATGCTATTTCCCAACTCAAACTCCACAAACGCTGGAGTCCTCTCCGCAATCATTTTAATGAATATTTCAATGGCTCCAATTTTCCCTACCAACATTTTAGAATCAACCAGAATCTGTCTCATCCACACACAAGACCTCCTGGGTTAAACAGACCAGTGTTTCTCAACTTTCTCAATGCAGACTATAGGTTGCTCACAGAAATCCTGATGGATCGATTGAATATAGTTCTGGACAACATCATTCATACTATCCAAGCAGATTTCATGAAGGACTGTAATTTTACTACAAAATGTTACCAAACTCTTAGATGCTGTAAAAGCAAACTATGTGCATAGACTATTGCAACATTTTGGCATGACGGTGACTTTGGGACTCATTCAAATGCAATTTGGCCAATTGAATAGGGCTCTATATAAGCACATAGCATATTATTTTTTACAGAAGTTCTTTGTTATTGAAAACCTTGCTTTTGGATATAAGTTCACTAACTAAGAATTTCTGTAAAAAAATATGCTGTGTGCTTATATAGAGCCCTATTAAATTGGCCAAATCACATTAGAATGAGGCCCTTTGTCAATTGAATAAAACACATATAAAGAACCAAAGGCTTCCATTATTGTAAACAAACTGCTTTCCCACACTTTCATGTTGCACAGAGGGACTAAGCAAGGATGTCTGTCCATTGTCACTCCTTCTGTTTATCATTGCAAGCAAACCATTTAGATACATGCATCGTGATAAAATGTGTGGTCTGCGAGTATGGACAGTGACAATAAAAGTAGCACTAGACCTGGACAGCATATAGTTTTTTGTAGACTCATCCTAGCATGACTATCCCCATTATCTTAGAAATCACAGGTAGATTTGACATATTTTCGAAATACACAATAAACAAGGCTAAATCCAAAGTTAGAACCTGCCTATCTTATCTATCTTTTGCTATGGTTGAGAAAGTTCTTCCGCCATCAGTTTCACTGATGTGTCACTGCAACCCTTTATGGCATAAACAACACTTAGCAGTAGATATACATTGGCAAGCCTCTTCCTTCCTCCTTATCAAAAGCAACAAACAGATGCATGGCAAGAGATTGAGCATTTCCCATTTAAGCAAAGAGGAATAATCAACTACATCTCCAAATCGGTCAGATAATATAAACACTATAAAAAAAACACATCTAAAATGTTCCTCAATAAGGCCCTGAGTCAGAACTAGCAACGTCCTTGTTAGGACTTTGGTAGAAATATTCCCCCACAATCAGACAAAGGCCCCTATTAAATTGTCAAAATCGCAATTATTCTAAGTTACTGCTATTGAATTGGCCTCTTAGCTTCCCGCAATTGATCTGCGGTTAGAGGCTGAAAATCCTATAGGTTGTCAAAATCGTAACTCCGACCCAGCTAAGCCTTTTATCTACCAAGCCCGCAGCCGCTAAAATCTCAAATCACTATTAAATTGATACAATTCCTCAAGCCCGCAATTTATTTTCACACCCGTAAATGGCAAATGTAGCCAAAAATCCTACGAGTACTAGAAAGGACTCACAAGGGGGTTAAACACCTGATCATAGCACTGTAAAAGTAAATAAAAAAATCAATACTGCACTTTAAAAGACGCGGAAAGCAATGTAAGACATTAGAATTAATTGCACAACAGTCTCAAACTCGCAAACCTGCAATAAAATGTGTTTTTTTGTTATGTGTAATTTACGTGTTATATCAATCCCTGCAATCAATGGGTTAATAGATACCATTGAACTCGCATGGACTAGAATAGTAGATGTATTGATTTTTTTAGATTGCAACATTTCTGGACTTCAAAACACTAATTGATTGTGGTTTAAGCTCCATGTTTTACTGATGTGGAATTTAATAGGGCCTCATTCAATTGAGAAATTGTAAGTTACTGGAGCCTGCAATGTAGGCCATAAACTAATTTCCCATCCAAATGGCGTCTTTTTGTGAGCCGCAAACGGTCTACGGTTACGGGCTGAAAACCCCTGCGGTTTTTACAACCGTAACACCTCATCTAAGCCTTGGATCTTTCCCATCCGCAAGAGTGGTTTTCACACCCGTAAATGGCACATGCTGAAGAAAATTCTGCAGGTACCAGATGGGACCTACCAAGGTGTTAAAGACATTTTGCTAGCATTGTAAATGCAAATAAAAAGTAATACTGACATGTAAAGCAATAAAACACATTCAAATTAATTGCACAAGTCTCAGGCTCGAAAATCGGCAATAACAAATATATTATTGTTTCATTTCGTGGTTATATCGATCTCAGGAATCAATGAGTTAATTCATATCAGGCCACCCATATGGACTAGAACAGCATTGTCATCGCATATCGGACCTCTAAAGGCTAATTGATTGACATGTAACCTCCATCTTATACTGCCGTAATGATGACGGTCTCATTTTCTTTTGGCTGTTTCTAAATCAGTAGATACGGCCTTGCTGATCATGTTCACGCTCTGAAATGCTACGTACGAGTGCATGGTTTACGGTTTCGCTTTGGGGACATAACTTTCTGGCTTGTTCAATTGAATCAGTCCGTAATTGCAGCAGCAAGCCCGCAGACATACGGCCTGTATACCGTGAGTTGTGGCCTGGCAATTGAATGAGGCTCATAGTGTACTAACTTTGCACACTAGGCATATTTTATGCCAAATGTAATAATCCCCACAAAATACATGTCTAAAATGTCATGCTAGAATCACAGTTATTATGCATTTGTTATAGACCTGCGCAAAAATAAGATGATTCTGTAGGTAAATGCCTGCATTGGCTTTAAAAATTGACAGCTAGACATTATTTCCTCTCACTCTCGCCAAGATATACAAAGGTTAGAATCCCATTTCTGGCTGTAATTACCTTCCTTCTGGCAACAAAAAAAAACATATAACAAGACCCCTATTCTATTAGAATCCCGCAAATGACTGACACGTAATTTTGTCTGGAGATTTTTTTTTCTCTAAATGTTTAGATGTATTGTATTTCTGCAAGCCCGCAATTTACGTCTTTAAGCCTAAACTCGTAAACCAAAGCTCCTTATACATAGGAATCTTCATCTGTGGGATACAGTGTTCCTCAGCTCCAGCCCTGAGCGGCCACCAACACTTCCCTGCTTGTGCACAGGTGAGTAATTCTGTTTAACCACCTGCTGAGACTCTGATTATCTCACCTGTGTCACTCTTTTCAGTGCCCGTGAGGACCAGGCCTAACACGGAGCCACAGGCGGTAACATTGCACCCACCTGAGGTGGATCCTGATTATAGGGATGTCCCAGATGGTAAGGTTTTAGAGAGGAGCCGCTAACTGGATCAGAGGGTCCAGGACCTCATCAGGAAGCAGGTTATAGTGAGATTTAGTATAAGTGCAGTCAGACACTGCCCAATCATTATAAATTTCCACTCGGGACCTCCCAGATATCTGGATACCACCGCCATCTCCACCTCCTCCCATGTACTGGAGCCAGGAACAACCAAGACAACAGCCACCTGGGCCACTCAAAACGCTAGCTCCTCAGGACCTATCCACTTCTCCACCACCACTACCTCCACCGCTGTCATCTACACCTATTGACCAGGCCTAACACGGAGCCACAGGCGGTAACATTGCACCCACCTGAGGTGGATCCTGATTATAGGGATGTCCCAGATGGTAAGGTTTTAGAGAGGAGCCGCTAACTGGATCAGAGGGTCCAGGACCTCATCAGGAAGCAGGTTATAGTGAGATTTAGTATAAGTGCAGTCAGACACTGCCCAATCATTATAAATTTCCACTCGGGACCTCCCAGATATCTGGATACCACCGCCATCTCCACCTCCTCCCATGTACTGGAGCCAGGAACAACCAAGACAACAGCCACCTGGGCCACTCAAAACGCTAGCTCCTCAGGACCTATCCACTTCTCCACCACCACTACCTCCACCGCTGTCATCTACACCTATTGAAATGCATGGTACATCCCAGGACAGACCTCTACCCCAACCCCCCATCCACATAAGTCAATGAGCAGGTAAATGTGTTTATTGTTACAGTAATAGCATGAAACACTGTACTGTAAACACAGTTATTGAAATATTTTTTCCTTCTCTTTTTTTAAGATTTTGACTATCATTTTTGATTATATTGCTGATTTTCAGAACACAGTGTATGTGCGTAATTTAATTGGATTACATAATATCCGTATAATCCATGACTTTTTACATCTATTTAATTGAGCAGATAAAGACCAATGTAAGTACTATGCACATTACTGGTTACTTCTATTAAATGGAGTGATGTCTGATGAGATTTCTATTCATCAAATTATGGTTCCTGTAGTGTACTGACCACAATGGGATTCTAGTAGATGCTAGGCATCCTTATTATTATACATTATTACTGTATAGCGTTACATTAGTCCTTTTTTGCAGAAAAACCTCTTGCCCTCTTGGACCTGCCCACACCACATCCATGATATTAAAGCACTGTCGGATACAGTTATGGCTGTGATCTGTATATATAATAAAGTTTTATTAAAACCGTTATCACTGTTTCCGTGGGTTGGAAATGGTTAATGTTTACAGACATTTACATACATAAAATGTATTTAATAATCATATATTTGTACGTAGATGATCTTCCTGTACACCCATCCTTTCATGCATTTGAGTTGATGTTTAGTCGTTCAGTCGCATTCGACTCTCTGTGACTCTATGGACTGCAGCAGGCCAGGTACATCTCTCAATTACTGCCCCTCTGAGCTCTATCAAGTTTATGTTCATTGCTTCAGTGACTTGTTCTATCCCTCTCCGCCTCTGTCGTCCCCTTCTTCTTGTGCCTTCAATCTCTCCCAGCATCAGAGTATTTTCTAGGGAATCCTGCCGTCTCATGATATGGCCAAAATATTTTACCTTTAGCATCATGATCATACCTTCTAGTGAACAGTTCATCTTGAAGTACTAATTTATTGGATCTTCTTGCAGTCCAAGGGACTCTAAGCAGTCTCCTTCAGCTCCACAATTCAAAGGCGTCAATTCTACGGTGATCAGACTTCTTTATGGTCTCTTTATGGTTCTAACTATGCAGACCTTTGTTGATAGTGTAATGTCTTTACTTTTTACTAGCTTGTCCAAGCTTGACATAGCTTTTCTCCCCAGCAGCAAACGTCTTTTAATTACAGTCATCTGCAGAGTTCTTGGATCACAGGAAAATAAATTCTGTCACTGCCTCCACTTCTTTCCTGTCTATTTTCCAGGAAGTGAGATTGCCGTTTTCCATGATCTTCATCTTTTTAATGTTGAGCAGCAGGCCAACTTTTGCACTCTCTTCTTTTACCTTCATCAATAGGTCATTTAGTTCCTCCTCACTTTCAGCCATCAAGGTAGTATCATCAGGGTATCTGAGGTTGTTGATATTTCTTAACAGCAATATTGATTCTGGCTTTGGATTCATCCAGTCCAGCCTTACGCATGATGTACTCTCCATATCAGTTGAATAAATAAGGTGACAATATACAACCTTGTCCCACTCCTTTTCTGATCTTGAACCATTCTGTTGTCCCATGTTTGGTGCTGCCTGTGGCTTCTTGGTCTACATAGAGATTCTTCAGGAGGAGGATAAGTTGATCTGGTACTTCCATCTCTTTAAGGACATGCCACATTTTGTTGTGATCCACACAGTCAAAGGCTTTAGAATAGTCTATGAAGCAGAAGTATATTCTTTTCTGGAACTCTCTTGCTTTCCCTGTTATCCAGCGGACATTGGCAATTTGATCTCATGTGTCTTTTCCTCTGCAGAACCCGGCTTGCACATCTGGTAGTTCCCGGTCCATATATTGGTGAAGTCGAGCTTGTAGAATCTTAAATATTACCTTGCTGGCATGTGAAATAAGGGCAATTATTCGATAATTGGAGCACTTTTTGGCACTGCCTTTTTTCGGATTGGGATGTAGATGGACCTTTTCCAGTCTATTGGCCATTGCTGAGTATTCCAAATGCGTTGGCATAAGGCAAGCAACACTTTCACAGCATCATCCTGTAGAATTTTGAATAGTTCAATTGTGATTCCATCACCTCCTGCAGCCTTATTATTGGCAACTATTTAGGTCATCACTGCTGTTAAGATCCTTCCTGTATAGATCTTCAGGGTATTCCTGCCACCTCTTATTTATGTGATCTTCTTTTGTTAAGTCCCAACCATTTTTGTCTTCTATCACGACCACTTTGGCATGAAAAGTGCTTTTTAGGTTCCCAATTTTTCTGAAGAGATTGCTTGATTTACCCATTCTGTTATCTTCTTTGATATCTTTACATCGCTCATTGTAGAATGTCTCCTTGTCTCTTCTTGCTATCCTCTGGAATTCTGCATTCAGTTGGACAAATTTTTTCTTATCTCCACTACCTTTCGCTTTTGTATCTACTTAATTTTGAACTTTGCAATAAGAAACTCATAGTCTGAGCCGCGGTCAGCTTCAGGTCTTGCTTTTGCTGATTATGTAGAGCTACTCCATCTTTAGTCAATCTGATTTCTATGTTGTCCATCTTGTGATGTCGATTTGTAGTGATATCTCGGAAGCTGTTGGAAGAGGCTGTTGGCTACGACCAAAGAATTGACAAAATTCTACTAATCCCTGATCTGCTTCATTTGGTACTCCAAGGCCAAAGTTGCATTTGAGTACTGTAATCATATGTTTGCATGTCACCAAGCTTACGTTAATTGGGATGTAATGTTGTCATGGAATGTAAGTGTTTAAACTTTATATGTTAAAAGGGATGTTTATATCATCATTTTTAACATAATTTCACTTACTGATGCACATAACACCTAAAATCTGCATGAAGTGTGCCATCCTTCTGAAATAATTATCCCTATTTACTGTGCAATACATTGTTATGTGAACATTCCAGCCAATTGCAATGACACAGGCGTGGTTTCCAAGCAATCACGTGCATTATTATTTCCAAAAACACATTCAAGCACTGTTTTATGTTTTATTATCATGATTTTTGATATCATGCTTGAACAACATAAAGTATAGTATAAAGTATAAAAATTTGTCAAGGGAGCTTTTTGTGCCAAGAGGTTTTCAAATGACAAGAGGACATCCCTTGAGGTTAAAAGTTCCACCTTAAAGAAAGAAAAGGGTTCTTCACAGGGTTCTTCGCAGTAAGGGTGGTTAATCTGTGGAATTCTCTACCAGAGGAGGTGGTGACAGCGGATTCGATAGATAACTTTAAAAGGGGATTGGATTTATTTCTAATTAAAAAGGGAATTAAGGGTTATCATGGATAATTAGAGAGGCAGTATTGATCCAGGGAGAAGTCTGGTCGGCAGTGTCTGGGATCAGGAGGGATTTTTTTTTTTTATACAACTAATTAATTAATGGTTAATCCGCATATTGCAGATCAGAGGAGATCTTAAAGGGTTGAACTTGATGGACTGAAAGTCTTTTTTCAACCTTAAATACTATGAAACTATGTAACATTGGTGATGTTTTGTGAGTTAATGCTCAGTAAAAGTATACATTGTAGCACTGTTCAGTATCACCATTCCCCTAAAGTGTTGTTAACCGGTATCACATATATAGTTGTCAGCAAGCGAGTTGTTGCTAACGTTTGCGGGCTTGCTTAGTGAGACCGCCGCAGTTGCTGTCAAGGAGCGCCAAAGGCGCTCCTTGCGCAGGTGGAGATGAGCGCCACAAAGCGAGGGCCGCAGTTGCTGGCAAGGAGCGCCAAAGGCGCTCCTTGTGCTGGTGGAGATGAGCCCCTACGACTTTCGGACCGCAAATGCGGACCCTTGCGAAGCGAGGGGCCACATTTGCAGAGGTGGAGGCTCCCACGTCGGCTTCAATGTGCCGCAGCCTCATTGCAGGGCGCAAATGCGGACCCTCGCAAAGTGAGGGGCCGCATTTGCGGAGGTGGAGGCTCCCACGTCGGCTGCAATGAGCCCCAGGCTCATTGCAGGCCTCAAATGTGGACCCTCGCAAAGCGAGGGGCCGCATTTACGGAGGTGGAGGCTCTACGGCACCTCACAACCAGTTACAAACCAACACACAAGCGGCACTTGAAAATAAAACCTTAAACACGCAATGACTAACTATGGACTTACACAACAATATACGAGCCGCGGGACTTTAAAATAAAACATTACGGACTTAAAAAATACGTCCTTAACGGACAAACCACGAACAGCGGCAAATTAATTTATTAATTTAATACTTATTTAATTAGCAGCACAAAATACATATACACAAAAAACGGAAAAAAAACTATCGCAATAAACGCAAAAGACATTCAGTGCGCCCCTCACAACGAACGCCAACGCTGCTCATACCACACAAACTACACCACATGCCAGCCTTGCAATAAGCACAAAAAACACATCAGCCCAACCTTAGAATGACAGCAAAAGCGGCTCTGATAAAAAAAATACAACAACCAAGAGGCTCGCAATGAGCGCCGAGACCTCACACCACCATAAAAAATAATGTCTGCCCCAAACAACATTCCTTGACTTACAATTCTATTGCCCTCATTTTTTGACGGGCAAGTCGCTAATTATTACTAATTAATTAATACAATAACAATAGCTATAATTTCACAGATTATTATTGTTATACATCTTGCCACATGCTCATCAGCAATAGCATGGGAATTTACAGGAAGGGTGTACCCAAGATTGGCCATGATGGTGGCGAGTTTGCAATTGCTCCCTGTGCCTCTCCACAACCTCCATGTGTGATTGTGGGCCTTCCTGATGAGCTTGAACAAATTAGTGCAACCCCCCATGATTTGACCCTGAATGCCCATGTCCATGTGCCTCTAACAGTGTCTTCCTTACATGCTCCCTGGGACAATGCAGTGCCTGGCCTATGCTATCTAGGGATAAACCCATAGTCCAGCAACAATACCACCAACCTTCTTTTTTTAAGGCTTGAGGCTCCCCATGCTGACATTTCTCCCAACCCATTTTTTAAGAGCTATGATTCTGTGGTAGATTCCATACCTTCTCATGGATATGTGTAGATGATCTGTGTCATGTGGTGACGATCAATAGTGCTGCTGAGGTGTGTCTATCTCTTTAATAGTCAGTGCATTAGAGTCCTGTGTGTTTCCAGGTTGGTATTAACCTCTTTCGTACTGTGGTGCATGGTCCCCTAGTACTTGAGATATCTCATGTAGTGGTGTAATATTGCCAATAGTTGTTGCAATATAGATATGACTCAAATATTTTAATGAATATATATATATATATTTTTTTTTTTAAGTCCACATTTGAGCCTCTGTGACTGTTATATATAATTTCTAAGGCATTTACAAGTTTTTTTTATTGAAATGTAGTCATGTACTGTGTCTTTAATTGCTTTATGTATGTTTCAGCAACACTTTTACAAGTGGATTTACCTTACAAGTAAAGGCTGATAAACTGCAGAGTGCACTAATTGTGCCCAGGTGAGAGGGGTGTGGTTTGACTGTTAAACTTGTATAAAAGGTTTGTGAGCTGGTTTGGGGCCTGTTTACAAGTGGATTTACCTTACAAGTAAAGGCTGATAAACTGCAGAGTGCACTTATTGTGTCCAGGTGAGAGGGGTGTGGCTTGACTGTTAAACTAGGGAAAAAGGTTTGTGAGCAGGTTTGGGGCCTGTTTACAAGTGGATTTACCTTACAAGTAAAGGCTGATAAATTGCAGAGTGCACTAATTGTGCCCAGGTGAGAAGGCAGAAGTTAATATAAATAGGAGAAGGGGAACTTGTGAGCTTGCAAACATTTTCAGTATCAAGTGCAATTCTAGTAAAAGCCTAGGAGTTTAAATAAAAGGAGGGACTTCAAAGAAAAGGGAGGGCAGATTTATAGTGCAAAGGAGGAAAACTTTATATACATATATTATTTTATATTCTTTATTTTTCCCACTGAAATTTTGTAGACAATAATAATAATTATGAGTCAGTCCAGTGGCAACCTTATTCAGTGTACATCCTGTCATATGCAATACTGGAACAGATGATCCAGGGTCCATACCTCTGTGACAGGTGTGAAAGCATGTTGCCTCTCTGGAAGCTCTAATTGGAGATCTGGAGAGGAGAATTGCAGCACTTAGTGATATTGCTCCACTGGAAAGGGGGTTGGTGCTCACTGAGCACAGTTTAGCTGGGCCTAGAATGGAGGGTGGAGCTGGGGCTAGTGAGGATCTCCAGGGAGGCAGCTGGGTTACAGTTACAAGGGGAAGCAGGGGGAACAGGAGGAGGCAGGCCAGTTCTGAGTTGGCAAACACCAACAGATTTGCCAGATTGAGTGAAACTGTTGGGGATGTCCATTCAGGAATGGCAATGCTAGATAGAGCTGTTCCTTCTAACAGCCGGGCGAACAGCTCTACTGGAGGAGAGGGAGGGCAGAATAGGCAGAACAAAAGACAGGTTTTGGTTGTTGGGTGACTCTAATTTTAGGAAGGTAGACAGGGTGATTTGTCACCCAGATCCCAGCAATCGAACAGTTTGCTGACTCCCGGGTGCTCGGGTTCGTCATGTTGTGGATCGGGTAGACAAATTATTGGGAGAGGCTGGAAATTAACCGGCGGTCTTGGTACATATTGGTACCAATGACAAAGTTAGTGGAAGATGGAGTGTCCTAAAGAATGATTTTAGAGAACTAGGTAATAAGCTGAAGGCAAGGACCTCCAAGGTAGTATTTTCTGAGATACTAACAGTGCCACGTGCTAGTCCAGGGAGGCAGAAGGAGATTAGGGAGGTTAATGCGTGGCTAAAGATGTGGTGCACTAAGGAGGGGTTTGGCTTTTTAAAGCAGTGGGCTGACTTCTCACTTCGGTACAATCTCTACAGTAGGGATGGATTGCACATTAATGATGAGGGAGCTTTTGTACTAGGGGATAGGATGGTAGAAAGGCTGGAGGAGTTTTTAAACTAGTAGGTGGGGGGAGGGACTAGATATAAGTAATGGGATAGAAAGTGTAAAGGGTATATGGGATGAATTAACAACTCATAGGGGAGGAGATGGGGGGAGGGGTAGTATAGTCAATAGTGAGGTAGTACTAAGTAATTCAAGTACAGTGGCAGGCACTTCAGAACTACAGACTCATAACATAAGGTGTATGCTTGCTAATGCCAGAAGCTTGCCAGGAAAAATGGGAAAGTCAGAATTATTAGCAATAAATGAAAAATGGGATTTAATAGGCATTACCAAAACGTGGTGGGATGAATCTCATGACTGGACTGTTAATTTGGTTGGTTATAACCTATTTACGAAAGATAGAGGCAATGGTAAACGAGGAGGAGGGATTTGTCTGTATGTTAAGCCTGAATTTAAGGCTATAGTCAGAGAAGATATTTATGGTGGACCTAGTGATAAAGTTGAATGTTTGTGGGTAGAGTTAAATTGCGGAGCAGCAAATTCCAAAAGAATATTAGTAGGAGTATGCTATAAACCCCCAAATATAGCTGAAAGTGAGGAAATACAATTATTGTTACAGATTGGAAATGCAGCTAAGCACGGGCAAGTTCTAATAATGGGAGATTTTAATTACCCTGAAATAAACTGGATAAATGAGACCAGCAGTTCAGCTAAGGGGAGCAGGTTCTTGAGTACACTCAGGGATCATTATCTGGCCCAGGTTATACAGGAGCCTTCTAGAAATGAAGTTATCTTAGATTTACTCATCACAAATAATATTGATATAGTATCAAATGTTGAAATAGGGCAACCTTTGGGAAACAGTGATCACAACGCAGTCTCATTTGAGATTGAATAAAAAAAAAAACATTTTAAGGGGCCAACAAAAACTTTTAATTTTAAAAGGGCAGATTTTAAGTCTAAGGGCAGCAATACAAAGTATAGACTGGGACAGAGAACTGATAGGTAAAAACACTGAACATAAATGGACAACATTTAAATCCTTACTAAATATACATACACATCAGCATATACAGTGTGGGAATAAAAGTAAAAGGAGTAAATCACAACCCATGTGGCTTAACAATGATTTAAAGATCAAGATACGGAGTAAAAAACAGGCATTTAAATTATACAAACAAGAGGGGACAGAGACTGCTTTACGGGAATACAAGGAAATCAACAAGGCTTGCAAAAGCGCGATTAGACTGGCTAAAATAGAAAATTTAAAATTTATTGCAAAAGAGAGTAAGACTAACCCTAAAATATTTTTTAAGTATATTAATGGGAAGAAGGCGAGGAAGGAAGCTATAGGAACATTAGAATGTGAAACAGGCTGTCTGAAAATTAGTGACCAGGAAAAGGCAGATGAGCTAAATAGGTTCTTTTCTTCGGTATACACAAGGGAGGTACAAGTGGTTGGGACACTGCAACATAATGGGGCTACACTACCTTTGCCAAATAATTGGTTAACACAGGAAGTAATCCAAAAGAAGTTGGAAAAAATAAATGTTAATAAAGCCCTGGGTCCTGATGGAATACATCCAAGGGTACTAAGGGAACTGGGTTCTGTAATAGCCAAATCATTATATTTAATTTTTCAAGATTCACTCAACATAGGGTCTCTACCAGATGACTGGATAAAAGCTGATGTGATACCTATATTTAAAAAGGGAGCAAGAGCAAATCCGGGGAATTATAGACCAGTGAGCCTCACTTCTGTAGTGGGGAAGCTTTTAGAACGGTTAATAAGGGATAATATACAAGAATATGTCTATTTGAACAGGATTATAAGTAGGAGTCAACATGGATTTATGAGGGATAGGTCATGTCAAACAAATCTAATTAGTTTCTATGAGGAGGTTAGTAGGAACCTGGATCAAGGCAACTCAGTGGAAGTAGTCTTTTTTGATTTTGCAAAGGCTTTTTATACAGTGCCACATGGGAGACTATTGGGCAAACTAAGGGATACAGGAATTGCAGTAAATATCTGCTCATGGATTGAGAGCTGGCTAAAAGACAGGAAGCAAAGGGTTGTTGTAAATGGAACATACTCCGATTGGACTAATGTGGTATGTGGGGTTCCTCAGCGTTCAGTATTAGGTCCTCTCCTTTTCAACATATTTATTAAAGACTTAGAGGTAGGATTGGAGTGTGGGGTCTCCATTTTCGCTGACGACACAAAGTTGTGCAAGGTAATTAAATCAGATAATGATGTGCTTTCCCTCCAAGGGGATTTACATAAAATTGAAGAATGGGCATCAAAATGGCAGATGATATTTAATATGAATAAATGTAAGGTTATGCATCTGGGAAGGAAAAAAAGCCATGCAATTTATAATCTTAATGGAGCAAATCTAGGTATATCAGATATTGAAAGGGATCTGGGAGTGCTTGTGGACAACCACCTAGGTAACAGTGCTCAAAGCCAAGCAGCAGCTGCAAAGGCAAATAAAATATTAGCATGTATTAAGAAGGGTATAAAAGCCAGGGAAGCAAATATAATTCTGCCACTATACAAATCTCTAGTACGCCCTCATTTGGAATATGGAGTACAATTTTGGGCACCTCTTCATAAAAAGGACATTTTAGAGCTGGAAAAGGTACAGAGAAGGGCAACAAAGCTAATAAGGGGGATGGAGAGGCTAAGTTATGAAGAAAGACTAACCAAATTAAACTTATTTTCTTTAGAAAAAAGGTGTCTAAGAGGAGATATGATTACCTTATATAAATACATCCAGGGTCAGTATAAAGATTTGTCAGGGGAGCTATTTGTGCCAAGAGGTTTTCAACTGACAAGAGGACATCCCTTGAGGTTAGAAGTAAAAAGATTGCACCTCAAAGAAAGAAAAGGGTTCTTCACAGTAAGGGTGGTTAATCTGTGGAATTCTCTACCAGAGGAGGTGGTGACAGCGGATTCGATAGATAACTTTAAAAGGGGACTAGATTTATTTCTAATTAAAAAGGGAATTCAGGGTTATCATGGATAATTAGAGAGACAGTATTGATCCACATTTTTTACATTTCCCTTTGAGACAATTGGCTAAGTCTCGCTTGTGTTATTTTTTTTTTTCTATTTGCCTTCCTCTGGACTAATTAATAATAAATAAAAAAAATACATTCAATAATTGATTAATAATTAATTAACAACTAATGAATTGATAGTTAATCCGCATATTGCAGATCAGAGGAGATCTTAAAAGGTTGAACTTGATGGACTGAAAGTCTTTTTTCAACCTAAAATACTATGTAACTATGTAACTATGTAACTTTTAATATTACCATATTAAAAAAAGCATTCCAAAATGTTTGTCATATTTGTTTCTTGAAGACTGTTGTGCAATTAATTCTAATGCATTTCTATGTTTTGCCAGTATTGTGTGTTTAATTGCTTCTAGTGGAAGTGGAAGAGACACAGGGGAGGTAGAGGGGGGAGAGACACAGGAAAGGGAGAGGGGGAAGAGACACAGGGGTGGGAGAGGAGGGGAAGAGATACAGGGGAGGGAGAGGAGGGGAAGAGACTCAGGGGAGGAGAGACATGGGGAGGGAGAGGGGAGAAGAGACACAGGGAAGAGAGAGGGGGAGACAAGAAAGGGGCACAGAGGGCACACAAGAGGAGGGCACAGAGGGCACAAGAGGGAAACAGGGGGCAGCACATTTCCCACCCTCAGCTTATACTCGAGTCACTAAGTTTTCCCAGTATTTTGTGGTAAAATAGGTGCCTCGGCTTATACTCAGGTCGGCTTATACTCGAGTATATACAGTAAATATAAAAATTAATTATATCATGTTTAATCTTTTATTTTTTTTATATCTGCAGCTGTCACTTTAAATAATGAATCCTTTGGCAAGCAGTTAAACACACTGACTTGTCCCCTTATCGCATCTCCCCCTGCTGGTGACTTGCTTTGTACTACAGGTTAGGGCACAATGCTGCCTGTGCTCGATTTGAAGCAACGAGCCTGTCTGTCACACACAGCATCACCCTATCAGAATGACTAAGAGGGAGCTGAAGCTGTGGGACCTTTCAGGGATCACCCAATCAAAATGACTGTGAGGAGCTGAAGCTGTGGAGACCCATTGGGGCAAACCCCAGCTAATCACTGACACTGCCCCAGCCAATGAGGACTGCTAAATTGCAGTATGCAGTGCATACTGGGAGATGTAGTTCAGTGAGAGCTGCCATACTGATAGAGCTGTACAGGACTTCTCTCTCTCTCTGCTTCTTGTTATCTGTGACTCTCTTATTCTCTCTGTGTGACTTGTACTCTCTCTCTCTCATATTGCCTGTGCATCTAGATAGATAGATATAGGCAGCTTCATAATGAAATTTTAATTTATTAAAGCAGTCTGTGTGCTGAAGGACAAATCCTGCCCCCCCCCCCCCCCCCACTCACACACTTTTGTTTTTCCTCTATAATATCTCTTTCTCTCCCTCTATAATCTCTCTTTCTCTCTCCTCTTTCTGAATAAAGTTGATTTGAAAAACAAAAACAACTTCTTGCTCAGTGTGTTGGGTGCAGAGCCTCAGCCACCTCAGTACTCTGTATGTTGCTGACTACCCAGTATATATCAGACAAGCTGGAAGGAAGGCTCCTAGAGTACAGCTTGTATTCTATATTTACATAGAATAAGCCATCTGCATCCATATGAAGGACCTCCTTCCAGGCTCCTAGAGTACAGCTTGCATCCTATATTTACATAGAATAAGGCATCTGCATCCCTATGAAGGACCTCCTATAATGATATATACCAATTCCATCTTCTACTCACTGTATCCTGGTCATTCAAGAGTTTCTAACCAGCATATTGTAAATAAAATCATCTACATATAAACCTATTAAATCACACTCATTACAAACCATTCTATCTTGTATGGTATAACCATTTAACTATTTCCAACACTACACTTCTAAACCTTTCTGACACATTACGTATTCATGCTCTCCAACCCATTCTATCATGTATTTTGACATATACAGTCAAACCATATTTTTTTGTTCTGAACATTCTCATTCTGCCTGTTGTATTCTATACATTCTACCTAGTACATTCTGAATTTTATAACCATTATAACAAAACCCATATATTTTATTCAGTTCTGTCCTGCACATTCTAATATTTTGAACCCATTTATTTCCACAAATTATAACGAGCACAATGTTATCCATTCAACCATGCACATTGTAACCGCTGTAATCAGCTCCTCCATTGCTAGCCATTCTGATCCTCATGTTTTAAAATGCTAATCTATTCTGGTCTGTATATTGTAGTTTTTCTAACCCAATCAATCCTGCACATTCCATCCATTCTGAACTTTCTAAACCAAATTGTAACACAACCAGGCTCTTCTACTGGAACCTATTATATCTGATACATTCTCATGAGAACAATGTAAATTATTCTAACCTGCACTTTCAACCATTCTAACCTGCACATCGTAAAATTCTATCCTGCACATCG
This sequence comes from Discoglossus pictus, assembly GCA_027410445.1. Taxonomy (NCBI): domain Eukaryota; kingdom Metazoa; phylum Chordata; class Amphibia; order Anura; family Alytidae; genus Discoglossus; species Discoglossus pictus. The sequence goes on along the minus strand of CM050167.1, from coordinate 291,710,672 downwards.
AAACCCATTCTAATCTGCACATAAATCGTAAACCATTATATTCCACATATAATAATGATGCTAACAGTTTCTATCCTGTATAATGAATATTTTATAGAACATTCTATCCTTGATATTCATATCAATTCTAAATACCTTCAGTCATTGTAAACAATATATTCTACCATATATTGTAAATAAGGCATCCTAATAGTACAATGTGAATCTTTCTAAAGTGCATTTTCTAACATTCTAATCTGTGCATTATAATACGCTCTAATTATTCTGACCCTGCACAATTTAAGCAGTGAATGTCCCTATATCTTTTCTAATGCATAATTAAACCTTCCTAACCCACTGCTTCGTATAATTCAATCAATCAGATCCATTTTATACCACACACTTGAATTTCATTTTTCTGTGTTCTATCCTATACATTCTAACTTGTGGTATTCTGTGTACCTTGTCTATTATACACCATTTTTTCAATATACATTCTAACACATTCTATCTAATACATTCTAACGCATTAAACATTTTACACTAGTGGTATTCAACAGATGGTCCAGCCTGTTCTCTGGAGTGAATGTATATCTTCAGCAGTATACAGTCCATTATATCTCTTTAAGGACTCAGGGCTGCATATGAGACCCTTCAAGTGAATTAGATTGCCTAACATTGCTATACACACTAACACTCCTTTTCTGTTATGTATACTTTAACCATTCTAAATATGCTCATATTTTTATCTTGCTCTGTTCTACACCGGGAAATTGGAAGTTCTTATACTCCAATCTATGCAATTCTACCCTGCATATATATTTAGAATATACTATCTTGATGAACTAAACTTGAAAATAGACAACATGTTTTTGGAAGAAAAAAGTACAGCCTATAATTTATTATCTTTTATATGCAATCATGCTGCTATGGATTCTACCATTTTGGTTTTTGATGATCAACAGCCTTATTAAATTGCGATTCGGCAAATTTAAAAGGGCTCTTTTTAAGCACATAGCATATTTTTTACAGAAGTTTTTAGTTAGTGAAGACCTTGCTTTTCAATAGAAGTTTACTAACTAAAAGCTTCTGTAAAAAAATATGCTATGTGCTTATATAGAGCCCTATTGAATTGGCCGAATCGCAGTTTAATAAGGCTGCAAGTTCCTAACATGGCAGGACACCTTGAAGTCCTGTTATCAAGTTTAGCTATTCAAAAAAGCATATATAAACAATTTGATCACAGTGGTTATTTTAACCAAAATAGCTTATCCCATCATGCAGATTCTTACAAGACTGCACAGTCTTATATATCCAGCAGTATCTGTAGTAAACATTGTATCCGGTATTCTAACCAGTTACAGCAGGTACATTTTCTTTTAATCACTTCTAGCCTAGTTTCCCATACACATCAATTCTACATTGCAGGGGGGGGGGGGGGAAGAGACACACAGGGGTGGGAGAGGAAGGGAAGAGGCACAGGGGTGAGAATTGGGGGAAAGGGGGAGGGGACAGAATTGTGGAGGGAGTGGGGGAAAAGAGACACAGGGGAGGGAGAGGGTGATTGAGACACAGGGGTGAGAATTGGGGGAGTTTCGGGAAACAGAAACGTAGAGGGATTGGGTGGAAAGAGACACAGTGGAGGGAGAGTGGGGCAAAGAGACACAGCGGAGGGAGAGGGGGAAAGAGACACAGGGGAGAGAGAGTGGCAACGAGACAGGGGAGGGAGAGAGGGGGAAAGAGACACAGGCGAGGAAGAGGGTGGGAAACCGACACAGGGGAGGGAGAGGGGGGAACAGACACAGGGAAGGGAGAGGGGGGGAAAGAGACATAGGGTAGGGAGAGGGGGAAAGAGACACAGGGGAGGGAGAGTGGGAAAGAGACACAGGGGAGGGAGAGTGGGTAAGAGACACAGGGGAAGCAGAGGGGTGAAAGATACACCGGGGAGGGAGAGGGGGCAAAGAGATACAGGGGAGGGAGAGGGGGAAACAGACACAGGGGAGGGAGAGGGGGAACCAGACAAAGGGGAATGAGAGGGGGGAAACAGACACAGGGGAGGGAGGGGGGGAAAGAGACAAACAACATATAGTACATAGACAGAAAACACAATGTATAACACTATATCATTATTTGTGACGCCGCAAGTCGCTAGTGTTATGATAATGACGGTATATGTCTGCTTCATCATAGCCTCCAACATATATTTTCACATTCATGATAATCATCTCACTGCATCTAAACAATTCCTGCCTCCTGCTATATATTTACACATCCCAATGCTGTAACAAGTTGTTTGAATAACAAGCCTCATCATTTTTGGAAGTTCTATAAAGAAGTATGAATACAGTAGTATATTTATGTTGCAGTATGTACAAAAATGAAGATTAGCATTTACACTTACCCATATTGTATACAGAGGCACAGGATCACTGCAATCTCTGGCAAATATGTAAGAGCAGTTTCCAGGGAAGTAGAAATAGATTCCATCAAATGTTTCAAAATTATATTGACCCCAGGTTTTGCAGATGCCATCTCTTTCTTTGCCTGTGTTTGGTACTAGAGAAAAAAAATCAATGTTATAAACAAAACAATAAGTAATAAGTTCATGTATAAATGTACTAGTCATTCACTATATTCACAAACAACTTCTACTTCATATTTATTTCCATGTACCTCCAGAAATATTAAGTGTAAGTTACAAAACTTCCATAAAGCAACAAGGATGCAGCAAATCTCAGTATAACTAATAGGACACAGGAGAATCTTCTAATCACCTTTTTTTTTTTTATTTGCTTTTATCATTAAGTTTACATGTGTTGAAATACATAAAGCATACATCCATGTCATGTCACTGGCTGAAAACCACAACTCATACATTTCTATTATTGCTAATTAGCTGACTGGAAAAGGCATTTTCCAGTAAATCTGCCATTCATAGTAGTTCACTTGCAATGGGATCTTCATTACAAAACATGAATTACTTTGTGATCCATTTTCAAATAATGTCTGTCAGATGCAACAAAGAAAAAAGTTCATTTAATGCTACTGTAGGAAAAATATCAGGATGCACTTAGTTAGACTTACCAAATTGGCATCTGTTTCCCTGTGCTTGAAAGCTCTCACAATCACATACACCAGGTTGTGTACAAAGGGCTCCATTAAGACATCCTTGAGGACAGGAATCTGTAAAATAAAACTATTTTGTAAAATACAGTTTTCTATGGGGCAATTTTTACTTTGTAAAAACATGCTGCCCTTTGTCAAGTACAGTTCTTCTAAAAATACATTTGTAAATAAAGGAATATAGTGGCCCTTTGCTTAGTGATAATATGTAACATACAGGATTGGTTAGCTAAAATATACAAAAGTTATTAACTTATTTACTTGCACTATTTTTGTTATTTCACTTCCAGGTTGGTATAAACAGTGTGCATTTAGGAGGCTATCAGCCACATTAAATTCCATTGAAATTCAGAGGAGTTACAGAGCAATAAAATTAGCCAAGCCCGCAACAGACGTGGATGGCATCCAAATCCGTAAACCATGCTTGTGCACATTGCATTTGCAGCCATGAATATGATCAATTAGTCAAACCCGTAATTACGGTTTTAGACGGAACCAACAGTAAAAGAGATCATATACAGTATTTTGTAAATATTTGCACTTACAGTGCTACGGATAGGACTTTAACCCACTTGTTGGTCCTCTCTAGTACCCGTAGGCTTTGCGGCTCCATTTGCCGTTGATGGGTTTGAACGCTAGTTCGTCCTTGTGGATTCGTAGCAATTTAATATCAATTTGCCATTGTAATATTTACGGGCTTGACTGATCAAAGGCATAGCTGAAACAGAGTTCGAATTTTGAAAGCCCATAGGGTTTTTCTGCCTATAATCCGCAGATCGTTTTTGGGTAGCTGAAAGAGGCCAATTTAATAGCCCTAAGTCTAGCGGGCTCCTTTACGGGCTACAAATTCTTCAGTAGGAGGAATTTAATGTGGCTGAATGCCAATCTAACTGAGCATCCCCAACATTTTTCTACTTGTGCTGTGTTAAGGGGACATGAACATTTTGTTTTGTTGTTGCAAAAAAGAGGGTATTTGATAATGTGTCACAGTGTATTTTCTTCTTTCAAATAATGGTCTCAGAGTATTCAGAATTTTGGGGGCTCGTCTTCTGTCAGCCAATGAGATCTACAGGCTAAAGTATTCTTGCTGCACTTATTGTTAGTTTCAATGAAGTTTGAACAGGTTTTACCTAATATTTGTTCACGTCAAAACACCTTTTGCTAATGTTTAAAATGTGCTTTTGTGTCCCAGATTCAGAAGGCTTCTCAAGGGGTGTGATGTAATTTGATAAAGGCTGCGTTGTCTGTTTTCTTTGGGGAAAATTGACATTTAAGCTTTAGAGAAGCGCTATACAGCCCAAAGCCTATAGAATCTGCTTAGTTACACTTACTTATTAACATTAAACTTGCATGTGCCTCACAGTTCTGGTATATATAATAATGTTTAGTTAATATTTATGGACTATGATAAAAATATACAAAATCTTCTCCAAATGATTTTTTCTAATTTTGATGACTTTGGAATTAACGATTATAACAGAAATACAACATAACATGCTGACCTTCCTGTGGAACATGAACTTCAGAAAGGAGCCTACGAGCCCAAGCCTCAGGGAGTGGAGCTCCATAATCCTGTTATTGGAAAATGAAATAATACATGAATATGATCATTTAACTAACATAAAGATTCCAGAAAATAACATCTGCAAGAAACAAGCAAGAATCAAAAGAGCAAGTCAACAGTGAAGTGCATCTCTCCATGCCTGTTGCTGGCTGCCACATGGGCTTGCAGCTCGGGGCTGGTTTGCTGCCCTACTTGGAAGGAAAATTGGTTCATTTTCTTTACAGGAGCCATTGTGTTTGTTTGGGTTATTTGTATAACTTGTACGTGAAACCTTTTAGAAAACCAGTGCCAAAAAAATGTATAGATTAATTTACAGATACTTTGAATGCTTACATTTTCACATTCAAGAGACAAAGAAGAAACCTTTGAGTTCCAAAACCTTTTTAGTTGACAATCTTTAATGTATCAGTACAACAAGCATTGAACCGTCTTTATTTTTATACTGCACATTAAAGGTATACTGAGGCTCTGTTTTCACTTACTCAAACCTTCCAAGCAGTCCCTGCAAAGATCTGCCCCCACAGCTCATGCATATAACGTTTGTACTAGATGTACTAACCACTTACATATTGTTTCTCAGCAGCATTTCAAAACATGAACAAAAGTGGCTAGTACATTTCTTGCCAATAGAAACATTGTATGCATGAGCTGTGGGGGGGAATCTTTGCAGGGAATGTTTGGAAAGTTTGAGCAGAGCTTTTAAGCACTTGTAAAAAAAAATATGTTAAGATGTGCAAACAAACAGTTTATTGTAATACCAAAAACAGGGAACCTTCCGTATACCTTTGATATCACTGTATTATACTTTAAGTTCATTATTAAATATATATAAAATTGAAGTGCCATCTCTATTAACATATATTTTTTTCAAGGAATATATGTTTTTATATTTTAATTAAAATGGCATATTTCTCAATCTGCATTACAGAATAAAATCTATTACTTTAAGAAGGCATTTTCCTTTCGGAATTCTGACCCAAGTTTGCACCTGAGAAACCTTGAAAATCAATCCTTCTGCATTGCACTTTTGGCACTCTACTCAAGGCCTTGCAATTTATTTCTTCTTACATTAAGGGAGAATGAGGGTGGGCTTATTGTCCCTATAGGCACGTGAGCCGGTGCTGCTGTAAAGTAGACCCCGGGTGCATTTTTGCACCTGGTTTCTGCTGAAACCAGAGCTCCTCTAAGAGACATAAGTGCTCTGTACAGTTTCCTTATGACCCACTTCATTAACACAAAAATATCAATACAAAAAGTTCAGGTCGAAACGTCAAACTTAATTTTATGTTTGTGTGCCTTATTGTATACAATGTTCTTCCTTATTTATCGCTCATTGTACATATAACTAGTAGTTTTACAAATTTTGTGATTTTACTGACTTTATATTTCTGTATTTTCACGTTTCAGTTGATAATCAACAAACATTTTTTACACAAGTTAATAAACCACAGTTTCCTTTTCTTGTAAACATGTATTAAAGGCCTGTAGTTTGCAAAATCTTCAGGTCATTATATAGCCCTGGTATCAAAATTACTTGGCGGTAAAATCAGAATCAATTTTAACTTAAATTCATGAAGCAAACAGACTTCATGGAATACCAAATATAATATGTTTGTATAATTCAGTTTATTGATGGGGAACTAGCACCAAATGGGTGACATGTAACTGTTACTTTGCCTGAATTTAACTACAATTGTTTAAGTTGTTTTTAATGAGAAAAGTACAATAGTTATATCTAGATTTAAATGTGTATACCAATGTGTAGAGGCACTGAAAAGAGGATTTTAAATTAAATGAATAAGAAATTTTAATATAAGGAATAATATGATGGTGGAAGACCTGTGTGAGAATGAGATAAACCCAGGCAAACTATATAAGGGGTTTGGGAATCACAGAAAAGGGATTGATCCTCCCGCACTGTTTCCATTTTTTATGTGACAAAGACCTCATTGTCAGAGCAAGACTCATTTCAGAAGCGAGTTTTTCTCTCGAAGGTATAACCTACCTCTGCTGTTAAGAGATCTCTTTTCTGGCGAATTGCATTAAACCCGTTTCTGGAAGAAAACAAAAAGTATCTTGTATTTTCAAAGGTCCAAGAGCAACCTGAATAAGCTATTCCTAGGGGAAAGTTTTTTTTTCTGACTTCCATCACCTATCAAAGAGGTCTTTCTTGGGTTAACATTTAAAAGGTAACTTGTATGTGCTTGATCTCATCTTACACAATTGAAGAGAGCTTCACAGATCTCTGCTCTGGAGAATGAACTGCTTGCATTTGGAAAGCACCTTGCATTTTTGGTTCAGACAAAGTCAGTCTCTATTTTATTTTTGAGCAGACTTTGCAGTAGCCTAACTGTGTGATTGCTTTTCAGAGATTTATGAATTTTACTAAAAGTCAGGCAAGTACATTTGGCCAGGGAATTTTATTCAGATATACTGATAAATTAAAAAACCTTAGGAAGACCTTTTATGATGATCAAAAAAAAAACACTTCTTACTTATAAAATGTCAATGATGCCCCGAAATCACAGTCACTTTCAAATGTACGTGTAAGACAAACTGATCTTTTAAAACAATTAATTTGGGGAGAGGAGAGGTGAACAAAACATTCTAGATAAAAGTTGCTCATCTCAAATTTCTTATTAAATTGCGATTCGGCCAATTGAATAGGGCTCTATATAAGCACAGAGCATATTTTTTTTACAGAAGTTTTTAGTTGGTGAACTTATATCCAAAAGCAAGGTCTTCACTAACTAAAAACTTCTGTAAAAAAAATATGCTCTGTGCTTATACAGAGCCCTATTCAATTGGCCAAATGGCAATTTAATAAGGCTGATAGTCTGTAGAAAAACTGAAAATTGCATGCACTTTAGGGCAAATGTTCCCTGTGTTCTCAAAATGCAAATTTTTTGGAGAATGCAAAAACTTAAATAAAAAAAGCACTTTCTCACCCGAGATGAGGCGAGAAGAGCTGAGATAACATGAGAAGGATAGTTTTTCCCAGTAGATAATAATACATAGTAAATTAGGAGATAACATGAGAAGAACCTGAGATGCTTAGAGCTGGTCGGATCTGCAAGTTAATACCCCAAATTTACTCAACTTCATTATGCCTGCAAAATTATTTACTGAGGATTCAATGGTTGTTTTCTATGTGAAAACTGCAATCCGAGATTCAGAAAAGCTCTTCACAGACCCTGAGAGGGGTAGTCAATTTTGGGTACTGTCCAGTATGAATCAGTTTCAACAATGCCTTTTACAATAAACTAATCCCTTATCAATTAAATAAATAATAAAATGTGTCAAATAACTGCTCTCATGTCTCATGTCTCATTTGTGTTATGGTAATATTGTATCTTGAAATCATATCATTTAATTAAAATATTTGAAATAGAAATGAATCAAGAATAGGTAATAATGCTTACATTCCATGCAATTGAAATACAGTCACAAATTGAGTGAGAAATGTATTAACAGGAAGCAAAAGGAGTAGATTAATGTCATAGCCCAGACTATAATGTGGGGTAAATGTTGCACTCACATTGGTGTTCTTGTTTTCAACCCAGAAGATGCAAAGTGGGATCCTGAAAGGTAAAATTAATAAAATAAAACCTGGATTCTTTTTTATATTGTCAACAATCAATCATTTACATATTTCTGTCATACATACCTTGTGCATATCCAAAGCATTATCACTATGTAGTGATGCCATACAATACATTGCATTTGAACTAGATTTGTTAAAACCAATATGAATATTATCGTTATAATGTAATTATACATTTTTTTATATACTGTTGATCCGCAAACTCTGCTTTTACAACCTTAGAATTTATGGAAAACATAAAACAGCCAAAAACGGTGTGGATGGACAGTGAGGTGATAACATAATCATGTCTTATATGGAAAATGGGATATTTTGGTAATGGGGAGGTTGTTGATTATATATCTTATATATTGCACATACTATACTTAAGATAACTTGACACCAAAAATATTGAATTAAACATTCATAAGTAATGTGTACGTAAAATATTTTAATATTGAGCACTAAGAAAATGCAATAATTAACATTTGTAAAAAAAAAAAATTTCATAAAATAAAAAAACATGTTTCTCTAGGTATGTTTCCCTCTAGAATATTATGTAATGATACATTTATTTTTGTTTAGAGGTGACTTACCTAGAAAAGAGAGAAGGAGCGTGTACAAGATGAATATATTCCCAGGTCCAGGTATCATCAATTTGAGATTTCCCACAATGTTCATCTCAATGTAGCTTTGTAGTCGGAATTGCATCCAAACAACTGAACATAACTGTTATGGCATGTTAAAGTTAAGTTTCTCTGTAGACTTCTTGGATCACTCATTGGATATTTAGTGTTACCATTTCAAGGCAGAGAGGAAAAACCAAAGCTGTCTAATCTTCGGTTGCTTCAGGGGCTTTAGAAAAGTTGCTTGTAACTTCTTTGGCTGAGATTTCCTCATTAGTGATGCATGATAACTCCTTGTCTGTATCAGTTGCACATGCTCACGCAGACTGGCACGTTTTTCTCTGCTGAAGGCTGAAATTTCCTTTTATAACAATTGTGGATGATGACATAAGATAAGGTGTCATATTAAGAATGCCTTGTACATTTTTTCACTATGCTGTTCTCTTTAACCCATTCACTGACCAGCAATCCTGCAATGATTAATGAGTTTAACAAAAGCTGTTAGCAAAGTTCATCTAATTTTGCTGGAACTTCTCCAAGGCAGTTACATCTATACAATTAACACAATATATCTGCAACTATTGCAATCCTCATTTAATAAATATATTTAGCTTTGATAGGCAATAAAACTTATATTATAAAATAAACAGCTGATGTTATCTTGTGTAAGCCTACATTCATAAGACCTTTTTATGGCCTAGTCCCTTGTATTTCTGGGATTATATCAATATCTTTTCTAGCTAGAGAGATCTAGCAGAGCATTATAGCCATGGGTGTAGGAACTGGTGTGGGGGGCAAAATCCCCCCAGATTTTTTAATGTTTGTATGTATGTATATATAAGCTATTTTACGGCTTGTGTATAGAATGAGCTGTATCCCGCCCCCTGGAATTATTCTGGCTCCTACACCCCTCATTACAGCACTGCCTTGGGAGGGGGACTGGGCATTTACAGGAGCTCATGGATGCAAGCTTACACGAAATGCCAGCTACTGGATGCACTGGAAAGCTTAAGCCAGACACATTGTAAAAAAAATGTCAGATACGTGCCTATGTTAAACATAGACATGCTTATCAGAATAGATAAGAACCAATAGGCCCATCAAGTATGCTTATTATATTTACCTAAAAGTTATGGTTAATGAATCCACATGATATAAACAAATAAGATGGTTGGTGACAGATAACAATACTCTGCCAGTTTTACCTTAACAAGTTTGACTTAAATAATCTGTCTGCATTTGTCTCTACCACTTCCAGGTCAAGGCTATCCCACTCATGAACTATCCTTTCTGTAAAGCTGATTTGCCATCATAAGAACCAAAGGTCCTTTCACGGCAGCGCAACTCAAACAACCTTGAGGGAGCGCAGCCTATAACAGGAAACAACCGGTGACTAAATGAGGTGACTAAATGAGGTGTCTAGGAGCCTGTGTGAGGAGACTGAATGAGGTGCCTAGGGGCCCGTGTATGGTGACTGAATGAGATGTCTAGGAGTATGTGTGAGGTGACTAAATGAGGTACCTAAGGGCCCATGGGAGGTGACTCAATGAGATGTCTAGGAGTATGTGTGAGGAGACTGAATGAGGTGCCTAAGGGCCCGTGGGAGGTGACTCAATGAGATGTCTAGAGGCCTGTGTGAGGTGACTGAATGAGGTGCCTAGGGGCCTGTGTGAGGTGACTCAATGAGATATCTAGGGGCCTGTGTGAGGTGACTCAATGAGATATCTAGGGGCCTGTGTGAGGTGACTCAATGAGATATCTAGGGGCCTGTGTGAGGTGACTCAATGAGATGTCTAGGGGCCTGTGTGAGGTGACTGAATGAGGTGCCTAGGGGCCTGTGTGAGGTGACTCAATGAGATATCTAGGGGCCCGTGTGAGGTGACTCAATGAGATATCTAGGGGCCTGTGTGAGGTGACTCAATGAGATGTCTAGGGGCCTGTGTGAGGTGACTGAATGAGATGTCTAGGAGCCTGTGTGAGGTGCCTGAAAAAGATGTCTAGGATCCTGTGTGAGGTGGCTGAATGAGATGTCTAGGAGCCCGTATGAGGTGACTGAATTAGGTGCCTAGGAGCCCGTATGAGGTGACTGAATTAGGTGCCTAGGAGCCCATATGAGGTGACTGAATGAGGTGCCTAGGGGCCCTTGTCAGGTGACTGAATGAGGTGTCTACGACCCTCTAGTGACTCACACTTGTCAGATAATACTGGTGTTTCGGTCAGATATCTGTGAGAGCACGTTGTATATGGACTGGGTTCTAGACATTTAGTCCAGTCATGAGCTAGTGGTGAGGTGACCTCGGGCTCCTCTAGGACTTGCACAGACATACTGTTACAGTATCGTCACGCATACACCCTGAGCCCGCACTGGAGGCTGGTTCTCGGTCCTTTCCTGTTATAGGCTGCGCCGCACATGGCTGTGCTCTCTCCTGCTTATTAGAGGAAAGAACTGAACCAAAAAACCTATCCAGTATGCCCAGTCTATCTACTGGCTTAACTAGTGCTCAGGATAGCTTTATGTATTCACCAGACATGCATAAAACCCTTTAGTGTTTTGTCCATACCACTTCTGCTGAATGCTGTTTTATTATTTTCCAAACCATGAATTTACATTTTTACAAAGTAATTAATTCTGAACAATACTTCTAAATCTTATTCCTCTGTCTTCAACTCATGCCCTCTTGTTCTTGAATTCCTATTTTTCAGGGAAATTTTCCAAATTAATAGAAAAAAATTATCTAATTTTAAAAAGAACATTATTTGTTCTGGGAAACTTTTTTACCACATCTACTTATAATGGAACCAACTCATGATACACTTGCAGAACTGTTGTGTTGCTGGTTTGTGAGCATTGTAAGTACTTCTTCTAAAGAGGCAAGTCATAGGTGACTGTAACTGTTTTCATTTTACACAAGACATTCATTCCTTGGACATACATATACGTTTCAGTTGTAACTGTAAAGTAGAGAAACATAGCAAAGAATTACTATTGTATATAATTAATGTGTCCCAGCATCCTGTGGATTTTGTAAAGATTGTTAGGTAGATTGTTCATTTGGTAATTATCTACTGTCAAACCTATGTTTTAATATATATATATATATATATATATATATATATATATATATATATATATATATATATATATATATAAGAATAGCTTGTTCATGCTTACATTTATTTTTGGCTCTTAAAATTAATGTTCTCCATTTTTTATTACAATATACCACTTTTAAAGCTTAAAAGTGACACAGTGGAGATTCCAAATATGGTATAATTTCAAACTATATAGGTAAAGACATGTCATTTATAAATTAAAAGGATATAGGTAATAACAAGTACTATGTGGTTAATAACATGAACTTTATCAATTGAATGTTGTTGAACAAAATGCATTTTCCTACAGTTAACACTGAAGTTGTAAACTGTCAGTCAGCATTTCTGATCTACCCACAAACCCAGAATAATGTCTATTGTTAATGACATATTATTGCCAGTAGTTACTGAGGCAATTGTGCAATTGTCTTCAGTGCTATCACCTGCACAAAAAGAGACTAGGCAAGCTCAATTTAAGAAGTTAAATTCTGATCCATACACATTTTTCTCTGATGCCACAGGGAAGGATGTAATTGGTAAGATGAAAATCCATGTTGCCACAGCAGCAGTAGCATATTATTACATTATTTCCTGTAGACTTTATAAGACTTGAGGAAAGAGATAAAAGTATATATGGCAAAACACTTCAGATTTCAATTTTGAAAACTTACTTACACAGAAACATGTCAGGTAAGAGCCAGTAGGCTCATCTTGTCTGTCCATTATATCTACCTAAACAGCCTGGATATAATCTTCTGAATTCCAGGTATGCCTGAATTCCCTTATTGTGTTTGCCCACCTCTTCCACTGTAAGACCGGTCTACTTAACTACTACCCATTCTGTTTAGTACATCTAAACACAGTAGACTCTCAATTATCTGGCACCCGCAGGGATTGGTAGATGCCGGATAAATGTAGTTTCTGGTTGCTTGAGAGTCACTATTAAAAGAGGACTAGATTAGCTGCACATAGGATGCTCTGCTAAGGATATTTGTTATTGAGGACTGTTCTAGCAGCAGCAGCTTTCACTCACTTACACACCGGTACGTTAGGCTGGGGGGTGCAGTGCTGAACCCGAGGAATGTAACGCCAACACTGCACTGGCTCAGTCACTCATGCATGTCTGCTTCCCAGTATTGCAGAGACGTACAGTGCATCTAGGTGCCTGTAAGCATGTTGCGGCATGACAAGCTGGCTCCTGGCATTTGTTGACCCCTGTAAAATAACATTTTTATTTAATGTACAGTATTCCATTTTTTTTCTGGTTGCTTGAGAGTTCTGGTTGCTTGAGTTCTGGTTAACTGACAGTCTACTGTATTCCACCTTCCAACTTCAAATCACAGCCTCTTGATTCTTGCATTTCTCTTTTTCAAAAACTTTATTTAAATGTATTGAAATTAAATGTATTAATATTCTTTTTGTAAGAGCATTTTCATGAGACCCTTAGCAGAAATATTTTATTTCATTATTTACATTTACTTTTTACTATTATTTTTTAAATCCACTGCATTTCTCTGTCTGCAGTTATTTCCTTGTATTGCGAGTAAACCACTAGACATCTTTCTAAGGAGGAATTTGTGATACTCAAAAGAAGACTTATTTATTTAAAATTATAATAGATGATTGTTTCTATTTATAATGAGAAATAAATTAAATTGTAACATTAAACGGGAATGTTCCAAATGGGTTCCAGCTGAAACACAAGCACTCTCTATATGTACACAATGGCTGTATTTACATCTAGTGAGAGAGAAAACCCAGGAGATGTCTGCTTGCAGTAAAAGTTAAGACTCAATTCTTATTGATTTACTGAGCACACGTCCTGGCATAGGCTATTTTCTTGGAAGCAATGCATCCACATAAGCTGCTTATCCTTTAAGCCTCAAAAAAATCTTAAGAACCCCAGATCAGCTTCTGAATTGTGAGATTTTTACAATGTCACCCTGTCTTCTTTTCAAAATTCCTTGAACAAATGTATTTTTTGACCACCCATATAAAGTGTAATAGTATATGCCAGGTGCAGAAACCTACTGTCTTATTGTAGTGTCTTGAAATTTAGATATAAAAATGTAATTTCCACATAAGTATTTTCAGATTCCTTGATAAGAACTTCATCATTTCATGGTCTACTACAAAATGGGTTGGTTTATCTGATATGTGAGCGTACAATAAAAATGGTTCTTGTACCACAGAATAATGAGGAGTAGGCACTAATAAGAACTACATTTTGAGTGCCTGAAGTGTATACTGTTTGGATGTAAACAAAGCAACAACATATGGCCCTAATAATAACTAGTGTAGCAAAGTTGTATTATACAAAAGTTATAAAAGGATAATTAAATGTATACCAATATTTACTGGACTTATGTTACCTGTTTAAAAAGCCACATCTGTAGCATGTAGTATATTCTGTTGCTGCTGAGTGGGAAGGATTTCTCTTGATCATTATATTTTATTAATCTTAATGTAATATATACATCTTATAGTTAAAGCAAAGATTTATATTTAAAAAAACAAAACAAATTGGTTACATATAAAATTAGAATATAATATAACCAAGGCAGTTCACATTGTTTATTCTTTATATAATAATTATGTTCTATTATTTGGCTCATACTTAGATTTGCATTCCTTGTGAATTTTCATCAAGGATCCAAATTTTTTAATATTTGTTTATTTCATCTTTTTATATACTCTACCTCTGAGATAAAAAAAAAACTTTCTATGCTGATTACATTAATTCATTTGCATTAATAATGAATACCCTTGTATGTAGAGTAATTTGCAAAACAAAAGAAGCAAAACAAAAATGAAACAAAAATTATTAAAATAAGAAGACATTATAACAGTAAAAGAACCATCTAATAAAAAAAAGACTAGCAACATCTGGTATTCCAAATACTACGCTTGGTTGCTGGGTGATCCAAATTGCAATCCTGTATACTACTATGTGGCACAGTTTTACTTATAGAGACAGCAGCAAACGTGAATGTCACAATACACTCCAACAAGCGTGTTCTATCCTGGAACTACTAAATGCCTTGGAAGTGGGAATAACAAAGATACTCTCTGATTGGCTGCATTATTACAGCTAATCAAAAATTTTACCATTTAATTTTTACCTATACCAGCATGCAAGGCGTTGTAATGTTGTTTTGCAATCAAGAAAAAAAAAATACAACCATTCCATGTCATCACTTCAAAATCAATTCTCATTGGCTTCTGGGGAAGGTCACAGAATATTCCCAGTTACATATGAGAGGTGGGAAAGGCAGTATTGTGCATGACAAGTGCTGAAACTAGCTGTGACAGAGCTAAAGAATAGAGGGCCCTTGAGGGCTGTAAAAAATATTTGCGGGTCCCCTGGTTTCAAGACCCTTTCCCATAAAAACTTTCCTCTCTAAGACTTCTTCCCATAACAAAACCCATCCCCAAGACCATTTCCCATAGCTGCCTCTCTTCCCATAGCTGGTCCTTTTCCATTAGCTATATATATATATATATATATATATATATTAGCGACTTGCCCGTCAAAAATGACGGCAATACAATTTGAAGCCTTACAATGCTATTTGCCACACAATGCGAGGTTCTCCCCCCTATAACTTGCCCCCTCTACTTTCCGGCCTCATGACGCTCATTGCATGGAACTTTCGGGCCTCGCAATGATCCTGCGATGAACGCCTTTGGCCCGAATTATTTAACATAGCGTTACCATCTAACTCACAATTACGACAACTATATATGTGATATATATATATATATATATATATATATATATATATATTGTGATCGTTTGCTCCTTTGAAGTATGACAAGCAAGTGGAGTATGGAGTTCGTGTCAGAAGTGAAGGAGTTAAACTTCTGAAGAACTCCTTATTGGAGCAACTGCCCTTTAAAAGCCTGAAAGCAGACCTAGAGAGGGGGGTGTGGCCGGCTAGGCTCTGTGCACGTTGTGTGCTGCTGGCAAGAAGCAAGCCACAGAGAGTGGAGACTGATCCTGTGTGGAAATACAGTGGGCTGTGTAAAGCTTGATTTACTGGGACTGCAAGTACTACAACAGTGAGAAGAGGGTGCTGATTGCAGTCACAGGAAGAACTGAGCTGAAAGAGCGACTATAGACGCCAGAGGTGAAAATACAAGTAAAGCCAAGTAAGTGAAGGGATTATTGATTCCCCTGCAGTTAGGCCCTGTTTGGCCTAGCAGAGAGTAGCCAGTGAGTGAAGGCCTCAGACTGAAGCAAGCCAAAGAAGGACGCTTGTTGCTATCTGACATATAGAGGAACGCAGTACGTTCACACAGTCTGCTGGATGTAAAGGTACCATTGCAGAGTCTGATAACCCCAGGGAGAAGTCTGTGTCGTTAACCAGATTTGTAGCCTTCACCATAGGACAGTGCTAAGGGTCCCTGGAGGTTGGGGTATCTGGAGAGTAGGGCGGGCCAGAACCCCACCCTATGGTATGAAGTAAAGACGACGGTCTACCGAGTGAAGACTGCTAATAATAAGAGACTGTTTATTTGTTTCCTGGCCACAAGGTGGCACTATCACGAGTCAAAGGGACTATTTGTTTCCTAGCCACAAGCTGGCATTTTCAACCAAGTAAGAGACTGTGTGTTTCCTAGCCACAAGCTGGCATTTTCAACAAGATAAGAGACTGTTGTTTCCTGGCCACTAGGTGGCACTCTCACCAGTCTCCCAAGCTTAAAAGACTGTTGACAAGCTGGCCACAAGGGGGGCAGTTCCCAAGTTAAAGGACTGTTTGGATACACCTGGCCACAAGGTGGCATTCTCCCACCTCACAGAGACAAAGTTATTTATGTTTCGTTATTTTAAGCAGAGCTACTGCTTCAACTGTTAATTTCCGTTTTGCAAATAAACCAATTTGCTGCATTTGAAGTCGGTGTCAGCCCTTTATTTTAGAAACCAGCGCTATACGCGGCCATCCTGATCACAATATATATATATATATATATATATATATATATATATATATGTGTATATATATATATATATATATATATATATATACACACACCAGAGGATAGCAAGAAGAGACAAGGAAACATTCTACAACAAGCGATGTAAAGAGAATAAAGAAGATAACCGAATGGGTAAATCAAGAGATCTTTTCAAAGGCAAAAGTGGGTGTGATAAAAGACAAAAATGGTAGGGACTTAACAGCAGAAGATCAGATAAAGAAGAAGATATGTACAGGAAGGACCTTAACAGCAGTGATGACCTTAATAATTTGTCCAATGAGTTGGAGCCAGACATCTTGGAGAGCGAAGTGAGATGGGCCCTAGGATGTCTTGCTGATAATAAGGCTGCAGGAGGTGATTGAATCCCAATTGAAATATTCAAAATTCTACAGGATGATGCTGTGAAAGTGTTACTTACCCTATGGAAAACTCGACAATGGCCAATAGACTGGAAAAGGTCAGTCTACATCCCAATCCCAAAAAAAGGTAGTGCCAAAAAGTGCTCCAATTATCGAACAATTGCACTCATTTCATATGCCAGCAAGGTAATGCTTAAGATTCTACAAGCTCAACTCCAACAATATATGGACCAGGAATAACCAGATGTGCAAGCCGGGTTCCGCAGAGGAAGAGGCACAAGAGATCAAATTGCCAATGTCCGCTGGATAATAGAGAAAGTAAGAGAGTTACAATCTCCTCCTCCTCCTAAAGAATCTGTATGTCGACCAAGAAGCCAAGGTCAGAACTGAACATGGGACAACAGAATGGTTCAAGATTGGAAAAGGAGTGCAACAATGTTGTATATTGTCACCTTATTTATTCAACTTATATGCAGAGTACATCATGTGTAAGGCTGGACTGGATGAATCCAAAGCCGGAATCAATATTGCTGGAGGGAATATCAACAACCTCAGATACGCTGATGATACTACTCTGTTGGCTGAAAGTGAGGAGGAACTAAAGGACTTTTTGATGAGGGTAAAAGAAGAGAGTTGGAACTTTATTTACAATTTTTAAAATAACAGCTACGCCGCAATAAGCCACAAAATCCTAGCCTCAACTGGACTGACTTAATATACTGTTTATGAATTACTACTTTTCAGTAACCACTTACTTTGCTATGCCACATCAAGAATTTAGACCATCACTAAAAAGCTGTATACACAACAGCATTGTTGAGCATGAGACAGGGAACAAATGGTACAGCCCTATGTCTCAATTCAGGGACCTCCTATCTGAAGGGCTATGATGTGTCCCACAAGCTGGCTGAAATCCCTGTAATAAGCTTATAAAGTGCTAGGCAAAGCAAAACATTTTTTTCCGTCTCTTACTTTGATGCAGTTACTGACATCCATATGACTGCTGTTGTGTATACAGCTTTCTAGTGATGGTCTGAATTGTTGATGTGGCATAGCAAAGTAAGTGGTTACTGAAAAGTGGTAATTCTTAAACAGTATATTAAGTCAGTCCAGTTGAGGCTAGGATTTTGTGGCTTATTGCGGCGTAGCTGTTATTTAAAAAATTGTAAATAAAGTTCCAATTGATTTTGTATTAAACTGATTTAGACTAAATATATTTGTTTTTTTTGTGGTTAAAAGAAGAGAGTGCAAAAGTTGGTCTGCTGCTCAACGTTAAAAATATTTTATTCCCTATAGACAAACAGGGGACAATATTAGAATAACTCGAAATATTATACATCTTTCAAAATCATCTAATACCCCTATATGCCTTCTTGCATTAGATATAGAAAAAGCATTTGACACTTTTGAATGGCCTTTCTTATTTTCCACCTTGACTAAATTTGGATTTAAAGGACAATGTATTAACATGCTTCATACATATTATAATTCCCCTAAAGCAAATTTAAAACTCCCTGGATCCCAAAAAGCATTCATAAACATACAAAGAGGCACCAGACAAGGTTACCCTTTATCCCCTTTACTTTTTGCCTTAGCAATTGAACCACTAGCACAAGCCATTATAGCCAATGCAACAATTAAAGGCTTTAAAGTAGGACATCAACACATCAAATGCTATCTATTTCCTGATGACCTTTTATATACTTTAGCAAATCCTGAGTCTTCAATTGAGGCATTAATATCTACAATTGAGCAATATAGTACCCTATCTAGACTACGACTGAATCATGACAAAACAGAAGCTCTCAGCTTAGGTCTTTCCACAAACACTCTAAACCACATAAAACAAAAATATAACTTCATATGGCCTACTACACATTTAAAATATTTAGGTATTAATTTAACTTACACAATATCTGATCTTTAGAAATCAAACTACCCTCCCCTATACAACATTTTAAATTCAGACTTAGACACATGGACAAAATCAAATATTTATTGGACAGGACGCATAACATCTATAAAAATTAATATTTTACCAAGATTGCTTTACAAGGAGTGCAGAATTATTAGGCAAATTAGTATTTTGACAACATCATCCTCTTTATGCATGTTTTCTTACTCCAAGCTGTAAAGGCTCGAAAGCCTACTACCAATTAAGCATATTAGGTGATGTGCATCTCTGTAAGGAGAAGGGGTGTTGTCTAATGACATCAACACCCTATATCAGGTGTGCATAATTATTAGGCAACTTCCTTTCCTTTTGGCAAAATGGGTCAAAAGAAGGACTTGACAGGCTCAGAAAAGTCAAAAATAGTGAGATATCTTGCAGAGGGATGCAGCACTCTTAAAATTGCAAAGCTTCTGAAGCGTGATCATCGAACAATCAAGCGTTTCATTCACAATAGTCAACAGGGTCGCAAGAAGCGTGTGGAAAAACCAAGGCGCAAAATAACTGCCCATCAACTGAGAAAAGTCAAGCGTGCAGCTGCCACGATGCCACTTGCCACCAGTTTGGCCATATTTCAGAGCTGCAACATCACTGGAGTGCCCAAAAGCACAAGGTGTGCAATACTCAGAGACATGGCCAAGGTAAGAAAGGCTGAAAGACGACCACCACAGAACAAGACACACAAGCTGAAACGTCAAGACTGGGCCAAGAAATATCTCAAGACTGATTTTTCTAAGGTTTTATGGACTGATGAAATGAGAGTGAGTCTTGATGGGCCAGATGGATGGGCCCGTGGCTGGATTGGTAAAGGGCAGAGAGCTCCAGTCCGACTCAGACGCCAGCAAGGTGGAGGTGGAGTACTGGTTTGGGCTGGTATCATCAAAGATGAGCTTGTGGGGCCTTTTCGGGTTGAGGATGGAGTCAAGCTCAACTCCCAGTCCTACTGCCAGTTCCTGGAAGACACCTTCTTCAAGCAGTGGTACAGGAAGAAGTCTGCATCCTTCAAGAAAAACATGATTTTCATGCAGGACAATGCTCCATCACACGCGTCCAAGTACTCCACAGCGTGGCTGGCAAGAAAGTGTATAAAAGAAGAAAATCTAATGACATGGCCTCCTTGTTCACCTGATCTGAACCCCATTGAGAACCTGTGGTCCATCCTCAAATGTGAGATTTACAAGGAGGGAAAACAGTACACCTCTCTGAACAGTGTCTGGGAGGCTGTGGTTGCTGCTGCACGCAATGTTGATGGTGAACAGATCAAAACACTGACAGAATCCATGGATGGCAGGCTTTTGAGTGTCCTTGCAAAGAAAGGTGGCTATATTGGTCACTGATTTGTTTTTGTTTTGTTTTTGAATGTCAGAAATGTATATTTGTGAATGTTGAGATGTTATATTGGTTTCACCGGTTAAAAATAAATAATTGAAATGGGTAGATATTTGTTTTTTTGTTAAGTTGCCTAATAATTATGCACAGTAATAGTCACCTGCACACACAGATATCCCCCTAAAATAGCTAAAACTAAAAACAAACTAAAAAATTCTTCTAAAAATATTCAGCTTTGATATTAATGAGTTTTTTGGGTTCATTGAGAACATGGTTGTTGTTCAATAATAAAATTAATCCTCAAAAATACACTTGCCTAATAATTCTGCACTCCCTGTATATATGTAGAACCTTGCCAATTCAAATAAACAATAAAGAACTAATATGATTTCAAAATAAAGTATTTAAATTTATATAGAGAAATAAACCTGCCAGAATAGCAAAAAAGATCATGTTTAAACATAAATCAAAAAAGTGTTTTATCATGCCCCAATTTTTATAATTATTTTAATGCAGCACAACTAGCATTCATTCCCCTAGCTCACTCCACTCAACACCAACCTAACTGGATATTTCTAGAGAATTTCCAAATGACCCCTCTATCTTCGGAGACCATTTTATGATCCCCTTTTCCTATTCCCCTCAAATCCAATTCCCTTTTTTCATTCTCTACCAAACGATCTACTTTCTCAATAGAATTAAAAACTTTCTGTACTTCACTTAAACTAGATAAGGTGGGAACATGGTATTTGAATGACAACATTATTCCTTCAGAACAATTTAGACAACATTTTAATATTCCAAAATAAGAACTATTGAACTATACTAAATTCAGTGGATATATAATAAATACAAAGCACCCAAAGCTTCATGGCTATCAACAATCTTTAAAACCCTACCCTTATCTAAAGGAATGATAGGTTCCCTATATAACATTTTTAATAGCTCATCTGACAATCAAAAGCCTTCCTTCATTTTGAAATGGGATTTGGACCTAAACCAAACAAGGGATTAAAAAAAATGGACTGAAGCTTATTTAAACCTCTCCAAAGGCTCATTTACCTATAGCTTACTTGAGATTTCCATAAAAATCTTACATAAGGCATATTTAACCCCTTTGAAAATATATAAAATGTATTCAAATGGCAATGACAAATGTTATAGAGGATGTAAAAAAAATAGGTGATTTTATACATGCATGGTGGCAATGTCCCATAATCCAAGAAATATGGTCTAAAACTACTAAATTAATAACAAAATTACTCAAAACCACATTAAAACCCACCATAGATAACTGCTTGTTAGGCATACACTATACTAATTTAACTATACAAGGTAATAAATAAGCCCAATTCATTTTTTTAGCAACTAAATACATTATAGCTAGATTCTGGAAAAATAGTTTTATTACATTCCAAGATATAATCAATAAAATTAACTACATATTTATAAATGACAGCATAACACACATATTATTAGATAAATACTCTACTTTTCTAAATATTTGGGAACCTTGGCTATCTTCTGCAGAATGTGTTTCTGAAAGACATTAAAATTAATAAACCTTTTGAAGCTTTGTACCCAATTATAAAAAAGAATGAGGTTGAAAGAAAACTGAAATAAATGACATTGAAATAAAACCGAGATTCTTGGACAAACATCAACTTATTTCCCCATATAAGAGACCAACTGGATGATGATGTAGGAAGGAGAATTAACCACCACAGAACTTCCCCACTTTACACTCTCCCCATTTGGTTTATAATTTAAACATCTATTAATATTATATTATCTTTTTTCTTTAGATCCCCTGATCTGGTTGCTTCGTTAAGTCATCAGATTTGAACAAATAAAAACTTGATCAATATATTTCTTTAAACTTATGGCTATTAACGAATAGCGAAATGTATTATCTTATTAAAATATATTATCTTTAGATTCTCCAAAACACCCTTAATTTAAAACCATTACAGCTTAAATATTACAAAAATGTTAAGCAAATAACTAAACCATACTATATAATATGATAGCTCAATCATATTATGTTTAAGGGGATACATTTTCACAGGAAAAAACCCTTTCATATTTAAGGATTTTATCTAATCACTAAATTACAACTTAATTCACAAAATTGTATTAATTCCTTCCTACAACCCCCACCCCCAAACTTTTTTCCCCCTCTCTTCCTCTCTTCCATTTTCTTTCCTTCTTTATCACATATGTTCATAAATGTTTTTATAAAATGTTATACATTTAATTTTTACATTAATTGTTGTGAATTTCTATTTATATGTCCTTAATAAAGATATTGAAATAACAAAAAAAAATGAGGATCATGGCAAACGGCAATCTTACTTCCTGGCAAATAGAAGGGGATGGCAGAGGCGGAGATGGATAGATTAGGTCACTGAAGCAATGAACATGAACTTGATGGAGCTCAGAGGGGCAGTGACTGAGAGATGAACCTGGTGTGCTGTGGCCCATAGAGTCATGGAGAGTCAGACATGACTGAACGACTAAACAACAACAACAACAATATATATATTGTGACCGTTTGGCCCTTAGATGATATGACAAGCAAGTGGAGTATGGAGTTCTTGACAGGAGTGACGGAGTTAAAACTTCTGAAAAACTGCTAATTTGTGCAACTTCCCTTTAAAAGCCTGAAAGCAGACATGGAAAGGGGGTGTGGCTGGCTAGGCTCTGGGCAGGTTGTGTGCTGCCGTCAGAGCAAGCCACAGAGTGGAGCTGGAAGGTGATCCTGTGTGGAGTTACAGTGAAGTTTTGTGAACAAGCCTGTAAGAGATCACCTCCTTTACTGTGACTGGGAGTACTGGGACAACAGCAAGTCGTGTGAGCTGTTTGCAGTCACGGGACGTGTGAGCTGGAAGAGTGAATACAGCCTCAGGACACCAAGTAAGTGAAGGGATTAGTGAGAATCCCCAGGCAGAGTTGCCTTAAAGGCCTAGCGTGTGTGTAGCTGACAGAGGCCTCTCAGTGAAGGTGCCCAGACGTATTATGCCCCAGGGAAGAGGCTGAGTGTGAAGAGAGAAGTGTGAAGGGATTAGTGAGAATCCCCAGGCAGAGTTGCCTTAAAGGCCTAGTGTGTGTGTAGCTGACAGAGGCCTCAGAAGGAATGTACCAAGACTTATTATGCCCCAGGGAAGAGGCTGAGTTTTGAAGAGTAAAGTGACTACAAGTTGGTGTTGTTATATATTCAAGGGTCCCTGGGGTGAAGCATACGGGAGAGACGGGCGGGCCCTATGCTTCATCCACGAAGGTGTAAAGAGTACCGTGGAAGTGACTTCCAGATGTACTAAAGAGGAGATGATGTGTATCCTGGCCACAAGGTGGCAATATAACTAAAGAGGAGATGATGTGTATCCTGGCCACAAGGTGGCAATATAACTAAAGAGGAGATGATGTGTATCCTGCCCACGAGGTGGCAATATAACTGAAAAGGAGATGATGTGTATCCTGGCCACAAGGTGGCAATATAACTGAAAGAAGAGGTTTTTTGTATCCAGGCCACAAGGAGGCAATACAACCTTTTTAAGAGACTGACTGTATCCTGGCCATTAGGTGGCGCTATTGTGCGAAAGCTACTCCTTCCAGAAGAGACCGTGGGGGAGTGTTTATTTTACCTGCAGGCCGAGTAGCGACCTCAGGGATAGACGGGGCGTTCCAGGTCATAGTAAGTCTGTTTACGTAGTATTTTGTTTTATTGCTGAGTATAAGCACTGTTTTCTTTTTATTGGCGCTGACAAATAAACAGCAGTCAATTAAGCCTCTGACAAGCCTACTGTGTTTTCCTCCCTAAAAACGTAAAAGAGCAGGACGCAAACCCCGTCAGAAGGGGGCGCCCTGTCACAATATATATATATATATATATATATATATATATACACACATTTTATCTCTAAATAGCAGCCAGTCACTCTCAGCATCCATCTTCACAGAGCACCTATATCCCAATCAATATCCACCCCTAACAGCACCTATCCCTAGGTATCCATCCTTGTCATCAGCCATCCCCGCTCAGCTTCCATCCCAGCACAGCACCCAATCCCACTCAGAACCTACCTCATTTAGTACCTATCCCTATCTCCTTTGTTCCCTCCCTTACAGAACCCATACCCCTTGTACTTTGCTGTTTTTCAGCCCTCTCACCTCATCCCTGATACACATCCCAATGCGCTGAACTGTTCCACACTGCCATCTCTTTAGTAGAAATGCTCTTTTTTATACAGGCACAGACCAATTTACAGCCAGGAGGGTCTGCAGCGAAGCCTGGGGGGCCTTGGTGCATTGCACAACCTGATGCACTAGTAGCTCCGCCCCTGGTTATGAGGGTAGAATGAACCTGGTGAGTCCTCCAGCTGAGTTAATTGGATGCTTACGTGCTAGTGATTGCCTTTTAATGGATCACTCTATAGTTAAATATTTAAGATATATGATTTTGAAGAACACTTGAAATTAGGCAACATATTTTTTAAAATAAAAAAATATAATACATCATCTAATTATTACATTTCATCATATAGTAAGAAAGTTTGACCATAGTGGCCCTTTCCTTTCTTCTCTGCTGGTGCACAAAATAGAGCAGTTTTATGTCCTCTGGTATGAAATATCTGAATTGAACACCAGTCACCTCTGGCAGCTAAGTGGTCAAGTAGTAAATTATTGATTACTCTAGTGCAAATAATATATATTTAAAGGGATTCTATTACTGTCTTGTTTTTTTGCAATTTACAATGTCTTTTTGGCCTAATAGTGAAGAACCATTGTAATTATTTTCAAAATGTACAAAATGATCTCAAAAATAAACATGTATTTGAAAGGTAAATAAAATAATTTATTATAATATAATATATAATACAATTATGCTGATGTGGAATCTACCATTTTGGAAAGACTCACTTCCTTAGGTTTGGTAAGACTTTGAATGCACAGGAATGTTATATCTTCTACAACTGTCAGTGCTCAAGTAATTACTATAACTTCTTAATAACACCAACTGAAGTGACATAGCTTTGATATATTGTGGATAATTTCCATCAATTGTCTCTACTGTATTAAAATTTCCAGATCATATTTTCATTATATATGAAAAATTTGACTTTGCTTTTTTTCCTGTAGAGGTATCAATTGTATTTGCAATAAACTGACACTAGTGACAGAGCTAGGGAATGAAGGGCCCAGGTGCAAAAAAATAATGTTGGGCTTCCCACCCAAAAAATATATGTATTTTGAGTTGCCCCCCTTCCACAGTGCCAAAAATGAGAATCATTATATTGTAAAATTAGATAGAAAGATAATTGGGTAAGGGTCTTAATTTTATTATACATTATGACACACTAACATTTTTATCTCATGGTTTTTATATTCACTGAAAAAAAAAAACTTAGGTTACACTGACGACATGTGCATTGCAAGAGTGTTTGCAAGTGTGTGCTAGGGTTGGGAGAAGAGAGACACTTAGGGCAAAGGAGACGGAGAGGGCAAAATAGAAAACAGATACTCAGAGCAAGAGGAGAGAGATCCAGGGCAAGGGAGTTAATAGAGCGCCAGGGAAATGGACTGAAGTCTATATGAGAGAGACAATGTAAGGTTTAGAGCTTTTGCTGCCCGGTGCTGTCCCTGAGTTTGCCCCCCCCCCCCCCCACCACCAAGTGCATAAGTATATATATATATATATATATATATATATATATATATATGTATGTATATTTATATATTTATATATAATATATATATTGCCTTCTCTCTCATACTCCCCCCCTTCTTTCTCCCTTCTCTTCTCCCTATCTTTCGCTCTCTTCCTACCCCCATTCCCCCTCTCTTTCTCTTCCACTCCCTTTCTCTCCATGTTTTTCTCCCTATTCCTCTCCGTTCTCTCTCTTTCTCTCTACCCTCTCCATCTCTTCCCTCTCTCTCTTTCCCTCTCCCCTCACTTTCTCTCCCTCTCTCTAAATCTCCCCCTCTCTTTCTCTCCCTTCTCTCTCACTTTCTCTCCTCTCCCCCTCTCTTTCTCTCCCTCTTCCCCCTCTCTCTTTCCCTCTCCCCCTCTCTTTCTCTCCCTCTCTCTCAATCCCCCCCTCTATCTCTTTTTCTCCATGTCCATTCCCCCTCTCTCTTTCTCTCCTCTCCCCTCTCTCTCCTCCTACCCCTCTCTCTACCACCCTCTCTCTTTCTCTCCCTCTCTCTTCATCTTTCTCTCCCTCTTGCCTCACTCTCTCTCCCCCTTGCCCTATGTATCCCCCTCTCCCTCCATATTACCCTCATGTGCCTCCTGCAGGCTCTGTGGCTCCCCGCGCCCTCTGTGTTCCCCCTCAGAGTCCTGTGGCCCCTCGTGGATCTCTGCGGCCTCCCTTAGCCCTCTGTGATCCTCCTTAGTTTCCTGTGGCCCTTCACAGACCTCTGCAGGCTCACTCAGCCCCCTGTGTTCCCCCTCAGCCTCCTGTGGCCTCTTGTGGACCTCTGCAGCCTCCCTCAGCCCCCTGTGCACTCTCTCCGCCACTGAATGCATGTTGTTTATAAATTGTCTTTTCACAGTTTTGTTCCTAAATCCTACCTTGTCTGGGGTTCCCTGAGAACCAAAGATCAAGAGAACATTGTGACATAATAACAAGCAAGTTATTTGTAATTAAGTTCCATATCGAAAACATATACATAAGTGTTATATAATATTGATGGGAATGGAATTCAAAACATCTCAGGATAACTCTTCTAGGAAATGTATTTGTAAAAGTTAAAGATATTACATTTTTTAAAAACATACCAGTGTATTCCGAATGTTTATCTATAAGAGATATTAACTGATCTTCTCTATTCTACAAAATAAGGAAAGTTTTTGCTGCCTGTTACTTGTTTACTGAATTCTGACACTTTTATTGTCTTGGCGTGTATGGTCTTGCTAGGAGGTTGGTGAAGGGAAAATAGTGCACCTGAGTAGGATGAGAGAAGCTTTGTAATCTGTTGTATGTTAGGTTTGTTTTCCTTATTGCACCACCTAGTGGTCAACTGCAGGTAGGTGCTGTATGTATTAGAATTATGGTCTGCCATAATCAAAAATCACATATAATAGTTGTCGTAATTGTGAGTTGTCGTCATGCAATGTTAAAAATTACAGGCTTGCGCATGCGCAATGAGTGCCGAAGGCCCGAAAGTTAGAGGTTTGATGGGGGCTGTGTATCTTTTTTCAAGCCCTTAACTCAGAAGCCGTTGGGAGGCCACCAAAACAAGCCAATTGAATAGCAAATTAGCTTTCAACCTCACTTACAGACTCCCTGCCCCAGGGAGGTTGCAAGCTAATTTCCTATTCAATTGGCATCTTTTAGCGGCTTCTCAATGGCTTTCGAGTTATGGGTTTGAAAAAAAATGGGGGCAGTTAAACCCACGATGCCCGCAGCGGGTTTATCCGTCGCTATTTTTTTCACTCCTGTAATTTGGAAGCCATTCAGAATTTCTCCCCCCCTCTATGTATGTACAGTCAGGTCCATAAATATTGGGACATCGACACAATTCTAATCTTTTTGGCTCTATACACCACCACAATGGATTTAAAATTAAACGAACAAGATGTGCTTTAACTGCAGACTTTCAGCTTTAATTTGATTTGGGTATTTGGGTATTTACATCCAAATCAGGTGAACGGTGTAGGAATTACAACAGTTTGTATATGTGCCTCCCACTTTTTAAGGGACCAAAAGTAATGGGACAGATTAACAGTCATAAATCAAACTTTCACTTTTTAATACTTGGTTGCAAATCCTTTGCAGTCAATTACAGCCTGAAGTCTGGAATGCATAGACATCACTAGACGCTGGGTTTCATCCCTGGTGATGCTCTGCCAGGCCTCTACTGCAACTGTCTTCAGTTCCTGCTTGTTCTTGGGGCATTTTCCCTTCAGTTTTGTCTTCAGCAAGTAAAATGCATGCTCAATCGGATTCAGATCAGGTGATTGACTTGGCCATTGCATAACATTCCACTTCTTTCCCTTAAAAAACTCTTTGGTTGCTTTTGCAGTATGCTTCGGGTCATTGCCCATCTGCACTGTGAAGCACCATCCAATGAGTTCTGAAGCATTTGGCTGAATATAAGCAGATAATATTGCCCGAAACACTTCAGAATTCATCCTGTTGCTTTTGTCAGCAGTCAAATCATCAATAAATAATAGAGAACCAGTTCCATTGGCAGCCATACATGCCCACGCCATGACACTACCACCACCATGCTTCACCGATGAGGTGGTATGCTTTGGATCATGAGCAGTTCCTTTCCTTCTCCATACTCTTCTCTTCCCATCACTCTGGTACAAGTTGATATTGGTCTCATCTGTCCATAAGATGTTGTTCCAGAACTGTGAAGGCTTTTTTAGATGTTGTTTGGCAAACTCTAATCTGGCCTTCCTGTTTTTGAGGCTCACCAATGGTTTACATCTTGTGGTGAACCCTCTGTATTCACTCTGGTGAAGTCTTCTCTTGATTGTTGACTTTGACACACATGCACCTTCCTCCTGGGGAGTGTTCTTGATCTGGCCAACTGTTGTGAAAGCTGTTTTCTTCACCAGGGAAATAATTATTCGGTCATCCACCACAGTTGTTTTCCGTGGTCTTCCGGGTCTTTTGGTGTTGTTGAGCTCCTTGGTGCATTCTTTCTTTTTAAGGATGTTCCAAACAGTTGATTTGGCCACACCTAATGTTTTTGCTATCTCTCTGATGGGTTTGTTTTGTTTTTTCAGCCTAATGATGGCTTGCTTCACTGATAGTGACAACTCTTTGGATCTCATATTGAGAGTTAGCAACAAATGCAAATAGCACACTTGAAATGAACACTGGAGATTGTATCTGCTCCTTGTAAATGGGATGAGGGAATAACACACACACCTGGCCATGGAACAGCTGAGCAGCCAATTGTCCCATTACTTTTGGTCCCTTAAAAAGTGGGAGGCACATAAACAAACTCTTTGTAATTACTACACCGTTCACCTGATTTGGATGTAAATACCCTCAAATTAAAGCTGAAAGTCTGCAGTTAAAGCACATCTTGTTCGTTTCATTTCAAATCCATTGTGGTGGTGTATAGAGCCAAAAAGGTTAGAATTGTGTCCATGTCCCAATATTTATGGACCTGACTGTATGTGTGATTTGACAGGCTGAGTGTATGTGTAATGTGACAGGCTGAGTATGAGTGTGATGTGACAGGCTGAGTGGGTATGTGGGGTGACAGGCTGAGTGTTGGGTGACAGGCTGAGTGTTGGGTGACAGGCTGAGTGTGGGGTGACAGGCTGAGTGTATGTGTGATATGACAGACTGAGTGTATGTGTGATGTGCAGGCTGAGTGTATGTGTGATGTGACAGGCTGAGTGTATGTGGGATATGACAGGCTGAGTGTATGTGTGAAGTGACAGGCTGAGTGTATGTGTGATGTGACAGGCTGAGTGTATGTGTGAAGTGACAGGCTGAGTGTATGTGTGATGTGACAGGCTGAGTGTATGTGGGATATGACAGGCTGAGTGTATGTGGGATATGACAGGCTGAGTGTATGTGGGATATGACAGGCTGAGTGTATGTGGGATATGACAGGCTGAGTGTATGTGTGATGTGACAGGCTGAGTGTGATGTGACAAGGTGAGTGTTATGTGACAGGCTGAGTGTGGGATGACAGGCTGAGTGTATGTGTAATGTGACAGGCTGAGTATGAGTGTGATGTGACAGGCTGAGTGGATATGTGGGGTGACAGCCTGAGTGTGGGGTGACAGGCTGAGTGTATGTGTGATATGACAGGCTGAGTGTATGTGTAATGTGACAGGCTGAGTGTATGTGGGATGTGACAGGCTGAGTGTGATGTGACAAGGTGAGTGTTATGTGACAGGCTGAGTGTGTGCTTGAAGTGACAGGCTGATTTTGTGCTGACAGGCTGAGTGTGTACGTGATGTGACAGGCTGAGTGGGTGTGATATGACAGGCTCAGCGTGAGTGTGTAAGGTTGAATGTGAGATATGCCAGGCCGAGTGTGAACGAGTGTGTGTGATTCCAGGCCAACCAGCTGACACCAGACCCCCCCCCCCCTTCCCAACAATCATAAACCAGCTGATCCCCCCCCCCCCCCTCGACAATCTGTGCCACTGGAATCTCTACTTAGGCTTAAGAATGGATGAAAAGTCACAGGTAACATGCTGGGCTAGGGGTGAGTATAGATTATATTGATGTTTACCATTAACTCTTTTAATACAACACATTAAAAAAAAGGGTTAATTAATGAAAACAATAATTTTTCATTTTGTTATAATACTGTACTACTATAAAACCTGAAAACCTAATTAAACAGTGATTTGTATGACAATAGATGTTGTTTGTATGTACCTACAGTTAATGTGTGTGTACATATACACATACAAACATAGAAAAAAACAAATGGCACATTTGATTAGTTGTATAACCATTTAATTATCTATTAAGATATAATAATTCTAATAGATAAAAAGAAACTGCATATAAATGTAACACATTTCAATCATCCTGAAGCACCTGACCAACTGCTCCCAACCCCACACCATTCATTGCCATGTAATGCAGTGGCAACTGGTGACTTTCCAACTTGGTTGGGCGGAAAACAGAGACCTGGCCCATCCCCTTACATTGACGTCACCCGACAGTATAAACCCCTCCTCTTCACAACATGTTACCCCAAGATGTATAGACCCTGCCTAGTGATACAGTCTCCACTCACAAAAGTGATCCCATAGAGAAAGACCTGGATAGAGATAGAGGGGGGATAGTGAGAAAAAGGGATAGAGAGTTAAAGAGAGAGATAGAGAGAGAGAGAGAGAGAAAGGGATAGAGACAGAGGGATAGAGAGAGAGAGGAAGGGATAGAGACAGCGGGACAGAGAGAGAGGAAGGGATAGAGACAGAGGGAGATAGAAAGTTAGAGAGATATATTATATATATATATATATATATATATATATATATATATATATATATATATATAGATTAATTAATTAAACAAACAGAGACTAAACAGCCAGTGGGAGAAACATCTTGCACCTACAGAAGGACAGGGTGATAATTCACCAACAGACCAGAACAAGAAAGTTGCACCCTAAGTTGGTTCTGCATGATTCAGTACTGTTTTGTTTCTCCCTCCCTTTTAAACATTATTATCTTTAAAAAGTACATTTGAATAAATCTATTTTTTTTTTAAAAATATAAAAAAAAATATTTATTAAATTTATTGGCTGCCTTTACATAATTAATATTAAGTTGCAAAAAACATATTTGAGTGGATAATTAGCATATATTTCTAATTCTGCTTCTTCACATACACACATATACTGTATATACACATATCCACACAAATATATATACACACGCACATATATATCAACATGTATACACACACATTATATATATGTTACACATACAATAAGAGATCTCCCCCAAAAGTAAGTATACTCTCTCCATATAAATACATATGAGACTAAAACACAGGACCCCTTCTGGATCGATACATTGTCATGGTGAAGGGGCTTGTTACCTCAATGAAGCTGTGAGCTATATCATGAAGGGTCACCCAAGACGGGCAGGTCATTTTAGAGAGGTCAAAATGCAGTCCACTGGAGTAGGAACTGGCAACCCAATCCAGTATCTTTGCCATGAAAACCATATGGATAAGCACAATCAGAAACACAGACAGATGAACCTGGTGTGCTGCATCCATGTGGTCACTGAGAGTCAGACACAACTGAAGGACAGAATAACAACAAGACACAAGGAGATTTATTCTAAGGGAGATACACTGGGTGAGAGTGTTCTGACAGTGACACAGAGAGGGATATGGACTCACCTGAGCTCTGCAGCTGCTTCTGTCTGGTATAGGCCGGCGTGGTGACAGACAAGTCACAAGCTTGAAGTGTGGAGCAGGGTAGTCAGAATCAATAAGACCACCAGTGTATTGAGGAAATGCTCTACATTCAGCTCCCTCTATCTGCATGCACTGTGAGCTGGGAGTTGTTTCAAGACCTCTTCATGGTTTTTGTAGTGCACCCCAATATACAGTGTGTTTCTATGATCTATGAGGTGTACTTGAATTTACCTCTGTGAGGTGTCAGGTATACTGACAAAAACACTTCAATTTCTGTATATGTCTATATAAGAGTATGCACCAATGATTCTACATATATGTGTATATGTTCATGTGTGTCTATGTGATCTAAATCCAAGTCTAATGGAAAGATACACATATACTCAATTCCTTGAAAAAGTTATACTTTTATTATGCAATAAAAAACATACTGGCCAACGTAGGAATTGGACAAAATGTCCTAAAAAATATAGGTACAACTAAAAGGTAGAAATTGGTAAAAAAAACACACTATGAACCGTGAGGTCATAATAGACACTAGGTCTCAATGTTTATCAGTGGGAAAGTACCCTCAAAATGTGTATGTATGTAAATGGTAGATCAAACGCGTTTCGCTGATCTTTGTCGCAGCTTCTTCAGTGATTGGTGTTCCTGGTGTCCAGTGTTGTGTGTCTGGCCAGGAACTAGTTAAGTTGTGCTGCCATCTAGCTGCTTGACAATAATGGTGCCCTTCTGTCTGGGAATCTAATCTTGAGATTGCACCAATGTATTCACTTCTGGTGGGACTATGAGAGCTGCAGTCCCTGTATTATGTGGGACTTTTCCCACCCGGCCATTCTGATTGGGTGATGCTGCGTTTGACAGACAGGCTCAGCTCTATCAGTTAAAGCACAGCTTGGACATAGACAGCATTGTGACTGTTTGTTTTTTAATTCTCACATGTACCCTGATCTGTAGTACTAGGCAAGTCACCAGCAGGGGGCTAGATGTGATAAGTCAGTGTGTTTAACTGCAGCACAGTGGGTTTTGAAATTTAAAGTGACAGCAGCAGCTATTAAAAAAACAGAATATTGATCATGATAAAACATTTTTATTATTATATAAATGATACAATTAAGTAAGTTATGGGGGGACTAAGTCAGTGCATTATTTTTGGGAGGGCTGTTGCCCATTTGCCCCTATGCACCAGTAATGAATATTAATTGGGATCAGGAGAAGTGTTTTTTAAATTAGATTGTGGTTATGTCATACTGTATGTAACTACTTGACTATATTCTAGCAAGTAGTGTACTAACTATACAAACCACACAGCAAGTTAACTTGCAGACTATAGAGCTAAGGATCCCTTGCTCAAGTCCTTATAGTCAAACATGTTAGTTAGATTACATAATAATAAAACAAAGCCAGCATTTACAGTGCAAGTTTATAAGTAATTTACAAACCTATCTATTTCAATCATTAAAAGAAATCAGTGCTGAGTGAAGGTTGAGCTAAATAGCTGAAAATTAGAAAGTTGTCATATTGTTTAGATGGATGGCATGCTTAGCTCATGCATTTATAACTGACTGACATAATGAATGTGATCTTGTCATCTCTTCTCAACTGCATTCCTAAGTGACCATCAGTTGGTAAAATATTAACCATAAAAATACGTATCCAGAGATAAGATGATCATGTGATGGTGGCTAGCCACATGGTTACTGTATATAACCATCATATAGGCCAGGATCATCTACTCTGTTGACGGGCATGAGTAAGTTAACATAGTGACCAATAAATGTTCACTGAGAACTGTATTTGAGAAGGATTAAATAAGATGAAGCCCCAAGCTCCTCCTCTGCCTAGCCATATGGCCCCCTCCTGTGTCGCCACGCCCTCTCCTACATTGGGGTCTCATGGGAGATGCAGGAAAAGTCACAGATGGAGGTGGAGGCATAGCTGTTGGAGATTGAGGCATTGGGGGGGATGTCCAGGCTGGTGGTAACTTGCATGTTTAATTGGAGAAGATCACTCTGTTTATTCTGCATTTGCACCAGCCTGACCAGATAGGTCTCCACTTGCTTCCTTTATCTCCCAATACATTTTTATTTGCGTGCAAGCAACAGTGGTCTGAGTTGCCTGGATGCTGGTAAGGAGGGCAACTATTGTGCCCTCCTGCTGCCTAAGGAAGGCTACTGTGGTTTTGTTGGTAGACCCGGCATCCATGGTGCTGGAGGAGGTAGAGGAGCAGTTTTGGTTTGTGATGTTGGGTGATCATACCAGTGGAAGGCCCCAGGTGGCAAATCGATGGGAGGAGGGGGTCTGTGGGGTAAATTTGCACCCTTTTGGCTGATGTACCTGCAGGAACCCCCACTGATCAAATAAACCAGTCATCCTACTTCTCATACTCCTCTGGTGGATGTTCCAGCTGCTGCTTCTCCTCCTCCTCATACCAGAGATCCTGCTGGGGGTCATAATCAGCCTTGGCCTCTGTCTTCTAGAGATAGAAATCAGACAAGCTCAAATGAGATGGATGACCATATGATCTGTATACCTGATTTTTTTAGATTGTAAGTCTGCGAGTTTCAATCCTGCAAGGTGCTTTAGGGATTCCAAGCTCAAAGACAGGGCCCTCCATTCTTTGCAATGTGTTAATCTTGAACTTGTCATTGCCTGTAATTTAACTTATGTCTAGCGCTACAGAATATGTTGGTGCATTACAAATAAACGATAATAATGATTTGTTGATCCTGGTTGGTTCTATTACTTGCCGTTGTGAGCACTGGTGGAGCTACCGCTGTTACAGGTGGTGCAAAACAATGAGGCCCTTCCTCGGGGGGGGGGGGGGGGGGGAGTGCTGCAGTCTTTGTACCAGCCTCTCCTGGCCCACATCACCCCAGTACCCCAGGGCTTACCTGCTTTTGAGTTGTCTTTCTGCACTGTCATATCGGCTTACCAGCGCAGGGAATCCCACATGAACTCACAGGGTTCCCTGTGTCAGCTTTAAGGTGAGCTGGAAGAGTTAGTAGGTAACTCAAAAGCAGGTGAGCTATCGGCTACCGGTGTGGTGGGGTGGCCAGGAGGGACAGGGGCAGGTACAGGAGCAGGGGCAGAGGCAGGGACAAGGACAAGGGAAAGGGCCAGGAGGGGAAATAATGAGATAAATTATATATGTGAAATGTTGGCATTTATTTTGAAAATATGACTGATCATGCAAACAAATGTCTTTTATTGAAGGATAGTGATTATATGAAGCCATTTATAATCACATAGTTGTTTGGCTCCTTTTTAAAACACAATGATAACAGAAATCACACAAATGGCCCTGATCAAAAGTTTATATACCCTTTTTCTTAATTCTGTGTATTGCCCCCTTTAGCATCAATGATAGTGTTTTGTAATAGTGTTTTTGTCTATAAGGTATATAATATTCTTGCAGGTGGTATAGCTGCCCATTCGTCTTGGCAAAATGCCTCCCGGTCATGCAAAGTCTTCGATCATCTTGCATGAACCGCACTTTTGAGATCTCCCCAGAGTGTCTCGATGATATTAAGGTCAGGAGACTGTGATGGTCACTCCACAACCTTCACCTTTTTCTGCTGTGACCACTGGAGGGTCAACTTGGCTTTGTGCTTAGGGTCATTGTCATGCTGGAAAGTCCAAGAGCTTCCCTTGCTCAGCCTTCGTGCAGAAGAATGCAAATTGTCTGCCAGTATTTTTTGATAACATGCTACATTTATCTTGCCAACAATTTTCAGATTCCCCATGCCTTTAGCGCTCACACTCCACCAAAACATCAGTGAGCCACCACCATGCTTCACAGTGGAGATGGTTTATTTTCACTATAGGCCTCGATGACCCCTCTCCAAACATAGCGCTTTTGGTTGTGACCATAAAGCTCTATTTTGGTCTCGTCACTCCAAATTACAGTGTGCCAGAAGTGAGGCGTGTTAAGGTGTTGTTGGGCATATTGCAACCAGGCTTTTTTGTGGTATTGGCACAGTAAAGACCATGCAGCTCATTTTTGTTCAAGTATGGTCGTGTTGTGCTCCTCTCTCAACAAGAGTTATCAACATGCTGCTGAAACAAGTCTGTATCCAAATACTCTGCAGTGGGCAGTGCCGGATCATGACAACTATTCCCCCTTTTATATGCAGCATCCCGGTGATCATCTCTATGAGATGAACCCCTTTAATGCCGCAAAATAAATCCATATGTAAGTCCTGATCTGGGGTCTGGAATCCAATAGTCCACATATGTCCATAGTCTAAAGAACAAATGGTTGCTTAGGGATGCAACTCCATGGGAAGAACGCAGTCTCAGTATCGTTTCCCCATGGCCAGGACCAATGCCCCCTTCTTCCCAGTGGGTTAGGAACAAGCACAGACTTTACCTCAGAGACACACATTACATAACTGACAGATTACATAATTGACTCTATCCATGGCAGTTACTGTCTACCTGAACATTCTAAATCAGTTAACTGTTCATGAACCAAACATGCAACACACAAGTCAAACACACAGAGAAGCAGCATGACATACAATAATAATAATACAATAATGGGTATCAACTTAATAAAACATATTAAATAACTATAAAACATACTGAGCCCAGTCCCACAACCACAAATTCCCAGGAAGCAGTCCTTGGTAATGGCCATCCTACAAATCCTAATCACCCTGGGTGGATCAAATGAGTCCCAAGGAATGGTGGTCGGGGTATCGTGTTTGACATGTGATGTTGGAGTCTGTGTGTTGCATGTTTGGTTCAGTTAACTGATTTAGAATGTTGATGTGGACAGTAACTGCCAATGATAGAGTCAGTTATATAATGTTTGTCTCTGAGGTAAAGTCTGTGCTGAATGCAGTCTGTGATGTCTCTGACAGGAACGTAACAACTTTCAGTGACTCTGAGAAGATTAATCAAGAAAAAGATGAAAAAATCTAAATGGTGGAAGAACGTTTAGTGATTGAACACAAACAAGCAAGAAGACTTAAGAATATTGAAAGAAGAAAATTCATCCTTAAGAATGGATATTCAAAATCTGCAAGCTCAAAAGACAGAACAGATGTCACTTACCTCAGCTGTTGAGGAACTGAAGAATGGGATCTATGAGAAAGAGAGGAAGATAAAGTCTGTAGAAGATCACCTACAAGCTGAAATCCACCAAGCGGACATGCAGGAGAAAATGGTCTATGCATTGAATAAGAAAATTGAGGCCCTGGACTCGAAAAGGTAGAACAGTTGCCTATTATAGCACTGGAACAGGTGCTACAGAAGGAACTGAAAGACAAGGAAGATACATTAAGAACAGTGAAGGTAAGATTGAATGAGCGTGAGAACGATATGGTAGGCAAATAAACACAAATCCAGGACATGAAGCAGGACGTCAGTGTGCTAAAGCTTCAACTTGAAGGGATCCAACATCAGCTGCAAGAGCATGTCTCCAGATCATCACAGCAGGAGGCACTTCAAAATATGCTGAAGCATTGAGAAGAGGAGTTGAAGAGCCTAACAGCTACACTCAGTGAGAGGGAGCAAGACATTGCTCCCAAAGCTCAAGAAGTACAGGACATACAAAGAAAACATAAAAAGAAAAGGAAATATTGAATGTTCAGGCCCAGGAATTGAAGCAGAAGCATGAAGAACAAAGTACAGCAGATGTCATCAGTGACCCCAAGTGTAGAGAAGGATACAGGAATTACAGCTCTGCACGGTGAGCTGGATTCTATGAAATCTACATTGGAGGCATTGACATCAACTAAAAAAGTGCTACAAGAGAGAATAAACAAGACCAGAAAGGACAGTGACCAGATTCTACATGCAACAAAGACTGAGAGGCAGGGTGTCCTACAGAAACTCTTCCCAAATGTGTTTGTTTCATCAAGTTTGCGGCACAGTTAATGTGTTCAGGAGTTTGAGAAGCTGGCACTGGTGTGTTTGAAAGAAAATGTTGGCGCAGAAGAGAGTAAAATTACAACTGCCCACTTTTTGTCCCATAGGCACATGGGCTGTTTTAGTCAGAACAGGACAGCTGTTGGGACTGGCCTGGTTGGGCAGGGTGGTTATGGCATAGGATCCACTGGAGTCACTTCCAGAATCGTTTTTGCTCCTGGACATTGTACAAAAACCTGCCCTGCACACTCAAATTAAGGGCTTAGGCAGGGGGAGGCCTAGGGGAATTGTTTTGTACATTTGCCCAAATAGGGTTGAGTATCCCAGTACCACACCCACATATTCCCAGGAAGCAGTCCTGATAGGAGTCTTTAAGCAGCCAGGGTAATGGCCATCCTCAAAATCCTAATCATCCTGGGCGGATCATGAGTCCCAAGGGATTGTGGTCAGGGGGATCATGACAGTCATATTTATATTTTTTATGGGAAGGCAGTGAGCATATGTTACACAAACACATATCATGATCACTTGTATCTGTTGTAGAGAAATATAAATATCCATACATTATTTAGTATATATATATATAGCATTCATCACTTTTGTAGACCTGTGATATTGGCTAGATGTAAGCTGAAACAGTACTTTTCCATTGCAGGCCATAAGGTAGGAAACAGTTGCTTTTCCATGATTTTGCAGTTTTTCTAAGGAGACAGTCAACAATTAGTCTAAACAAAATATATTCCAGCAGTCCACAAGGACTATAAACAAACTTGACCTATGCACACAAGCTTGCAATAATGGAACGGTATACGCATTCCATGCTTTTACTGTAGTGCGTGATCAGCGCTGAGATTTTTTTATTTTAAGGTGGTTTAAAATTATTAGGAAAGAGAAGAATTGCCTTGTTTTTGGAAGTTTGGAAGAATTTTTTAAGTGAGTTCAGCACATGAATGAATGTTTGTGGAAAGGTTTTTGCAGGAGGTGTAGGTAGAAACGGGGATTGAAAAGAAAAGGGTAAATCCTTTATGTGAAGTTTGCTGCTTAGACAGGATTTTGCAAGTAATTAAGAAGGCCATTGAGTAGGTGAAATTGGTCTAATATGAGATCATAAAAGATTTTTTTTTTAAATGTAATTCATGAAAATGAGAACAGGCAGTAATGTTAAAGTTAGATTTTTGGTAAACCCATTTGTAAACATCAAAGAGATAAATATAGCATTTTATAGTAGATATATTATCTTAGTTTCTGCATTTGAAGGTTGTATTTAATGTGTAATTACTTAATTAGTGTGAGTATGGCATTAGGATTAGTTTTATAAACTTTGTGTTCTGCTTTGTATGTTTTTTTCTGCTCTGTCATTTTAAATCCAACTGATAAAAAGTTGTTGTTAAAATTCTGAGGATATCCAGTTGTTAAGAGTTAAATATTTTATTGTGTTACATTTTGTTTTTTACGATTGCATATGTATTGTGTATTTTGTGTTGACTTAATGTGTCTTGCGTTTGGTTTTATAAAGCTGTGATTAATAAACAATTGATAATAGTGACATATCTGTGTTTACAGTTAGTAAGAGGTTTGAGGGACTGCCCAGTCCACCTTAATCGATATCCATAGCAAGTTTATACTGATAAGATAATTTTGTTTAATTTTATATTCTGTGGAACCGACTGTAAGAAATTGTTTGTCTTTGCTTAGTCATGTTTCAGAAATAATATGATTTAATTATATTTTTCTGTATTATAGCGTCTTTGCCCCTCTCTCTGCCCCTCCCTTCCCCAGAAGGTTTTTTAAACCCTCTTGTATCCATAAAGGTACAGAGCGGGCGGTGAAAGCTGTCCATGTAAAGATGAAAGAATGTAGAACAAGTTACTTATATAGATCAGACCGCCCATGCACAGAGTAATTGTCAACCATGCCCACTTAATAAGAAGTGTTGTGTTGTTATTTACTGGTAGCAATAATAGTGTCCTACCCTGTTGTGGTGCCAGGTGTTTTGCACCTTCTGCACCAGAATTAGCTCCATCCCTGTTGCAAGTGTAATAATGATTTTTATGGAAATATTGATGAGATAAAGGATTTAATGAGTAAGTTAAACAGTTATTTCAGTAAAATTATTCTTGATTATAAAAAATATTGTGTATTTATCCCCATAAAGTGTCATATGTAATTTGAGAAATTGATTTTAGGATTAGTTCTAGGTATATATATATATATATATATATATATATATATATATATATATATATATATATATATATATTTTTTTTTTTTTTTTATTATTATTATTATTATTATTTTGTGCTAAATTTGGTTGTTTTTGTCTTGATTCTTACAAGGTGATTTGAGGAGATCTATGCGCATATAAAATATTCTGTGAGCTCACAATTATCTAGTTATATGTTCTGTGTTGTCTGTCTTGTCTGGATCCTAATTATGTTAAACAGCATAAGACATTTTTCTGTAGAGATTATGTTTTCCAGTGGAAAAAAGGGGGTCTTGTTTGTAGTGTTGTGGAATGCATTATGGTTGGAGATGTTCATGTGTGTCCCTGTGTGTGGATGTTTTCTTTCTGTATGATCGAGTATTGGGGTTGAGTGAGTGAACATGGAGTGGAAAGTGGCATGAGAGTTTTATCTGATGGGGAAATGTTCCTTGTAGATGACACCATTTTGTGTTTCTCTTTCTCCCTGTTTGTTTTGTTTGAATTTCCTATTTGACTGTTCAAGGTGAGCTGTCTATGTGAGGGAATGTCATGTATGTTCTGATTGTGATGTGGCTTGTGATGCTCTGAAGGGATATTTGCTATTACCTCCTGAAATAATATATATTGAATAGTGATGGTCATATAGAGTACCAATGTCCATATCATATTGTTACATTTCTGTGTAAGGATTGTCTATTGTGTCTGACGGACAGTGTGATAAAGTTGTTTATGGAGAATATAATCTGAAATCTGATCAATTTCCTAGGTGGACTGGACCTCTCACCTTGTGTTCCTCGCCAATCAAACTGCTGTCAAGGTTGAAGGAAAAGTCAGAATGGTTTCATGGAAGCTCATGTTGCAATGGTTCAAGCCCCTACCAATGAAAAAGGACTCTTTACAGCCCTTGGGTCAGACACTCTGCATACTCGCCCTGTCTGCCATTGTGGCTATCCCCTTGGTCATCACTTGCGAAGAGTGGGAACAGTGACAATTCACCTGCGTAGCCGATACCAACTTAACTGGCCTCCCCATCTACTACTGAACTCCTTCAGTACAGAGACTCATGGTAAAATATTTATATATATATATATATATATATATATATATATATATATATATATATTATATATATATATTATAGTGAAGTCTCCTCATTTAAGCCTCATAAGCAGGTAGCAGAGAGACTGCCTCAAATGTCTGTTAAACCCATGTATGATATTCACCTGTGAGATAATGTCCTTGTGAAGTCTCTTAATTTCTCAATAAGGTTTCTTTATCTCCTAGGTGAACTGGACCTCTCCCCTTGTGTTCCTCACCAATCAAACTGCTGTCAAGGTTGAAGGAAAAGTCAAAATAGTTTCATGGAAGCTCATGTTGCAAGGGTTCAAGCCCCTCACCATGAGAAAGAACTCTTTACAGCCCTTGGGTCAGACACTCTGCATACTCGCCCTGTCTGCCATTGTGGTTATCCCTTTGGTCATCACTTGCGAAGAGTGGGAACAGTGACAATTCACCTGTGTAGCCGACACCAACTTAACTGGCCTCCCCATCTAATGCTGAACTCCTTCAGTACAGAGACTCATGGTAAAATATTTTTTAATATATATATATATATATATATATATATATATATATATATATATTGGGAAGTCTCCTCATTTAAGCATCATAAGCAGGTAGCAGAGAGACTGTCTCAAATGTCTGTCAAACCCATGAATGATATTCACTTGTGAGATGATGTCCTTGTGAAGTCTCTTAATATCTTAATAAGGTTTCTTTATCTCCTAGGTGAACTGGACCTCTCCCCTTTGTTCCTCACCAATCGAATTGCTGTCAAGGTTGAAGGAAAAGTCAAAATAGTTTCATGGATGCTCATGTTGCAAGGGTTCAAGCCCTCACCATGAGAAAGGACTCTTTACAGCCCTCGGTTTAGACACTCTGCATACTCGCCCTGTCTGCCATTGCGGTTATCCCCTTGGTCATCACTTGCGAAGAGTGGGAACAGTGACAATTCACCTGTGTAGCCGATACCAACTTAACTGGCCTCCCCATCTAATACTGAACTCTTTCAGTATAAAGACTGATGGTAAAATATATTTTATCATGTACTGTTATTATACATCCCTATCTGAACACTGCAGAGTAAATTGAAATTGACATAAGTCTATATATCAAGCAAAACGTTCTGTATCTGTGCAAGTGACTGTTTTTATGATAATTAGGAAGTTGTACAATAGTGTACTTTCACTGTTTTTTTTTTTGTGTCCTAAGGTTCCAAGTCTCTGCATACTTGCTCTGTCTGCCATTGTGGTTATCCCCTTGGACTCTCTTGTACAAGTAAATAAAGATTCCTCCTTCTTGATTAGATCAGATCTGTGTCATTCTTTACTAAGTCACACTGACCCGCAACACATTGCAAATACAAAACAATATTGAATAGTGGAAGTCACTTTTGGACACCTAGCCACCGCTCTAGGTGTTTATTTATTGCCTGCTGACTGGGCCATTGCCCACCACACTCTCACCTTCCTGTGTCACTTCCCCATCTCCTTTACACTCATCACTTCCTCATGTGTCACAGTGTCTCATGTCTTATGGTGTGTATTTTTCAGTAACTACTGTAATCTTTAACCTTTGTATATAGCTACCAGTCTCAGTCCGTATTTTGTTTTGCAACAATTATACAAAATGACCTTTTATCAGCTCTATACATTGTCACCCAATCTCTATATACTATCCTCAGAGCAGGTACTTCATCTACTCTGTATCCGAGGGTTGTGTTGGTATAAGTCATATATAATGATGCTTATAAGAATATATATTTTTGTCAATAGAAGATATATAGAGAGACCCTGCATTGTGTCATTGTAATGCAACTGCCCAAGTGATGACCCTGACCTTGTTATGTGGAGAGAAGTGCAAAACAACATGGATTATATATATATATATATATGTATATGTATATATATATATATTATATATATATATATATATAATATATATATATATATATATATATATATATGTTTCTATAGAGTATCTTGGGTATAGGAGTGAAGCTCTGCAAAGCCTCTGTGGTTTAGGAGTGATGCTCTGCAGAGCACCTGGGGTTTAGGAGTGATGCTCCGCAGAGTGCCTAGAATAGGAGAGATGCTCTGCAGAGCGCCTGGTATAGGACTGATGCATGACCTACTAGTCTTCCTATATGTATGCTACTGAGACTTGCTCTTCTATGTAGCTCTGTTGATGATTGACAGTCTTTCAATAGAAATGAATAGACATACTATCAGCATTCATTATTGTGTATTTGTAACGAGCCAACAAATTCCGCAGAGCTATAAATGGGTAAGTTCAAGGCAAATACAATAGCAATATTAATACACCGCAAAGAAAGATGGAGGGCCCTGTCTTTGAGGTGTTTGAGGTCTTATATACAGTAGAGATGGAGAGGTTGTATGAAGCAATATACTGCTTATATACATTGGCTATATGGAGAAGATATACAGTAATATGGGGGTTATGTGAAGAGGTTATATACAGTGTTAGGAGGTGTTCTATAGAGAGGAGTTATATGGAGAGATTATCAGAAGTAATATAATAGTTATATGTAGATGTTATATACAACAACAGGGGGAAGCTATATGGATATTATATTATAGAGACATTTTATATAGAATAATAGGTGCATTATATGGAGAGGATATGCACAGGAATTATATGGAGTGGTTATATACAGACATAGGAGGTGTTAAAGTAGTTATATGGAGTGGTTATAGGGAAGATACATTGAAACGTTATTTAAAGCTTAAGGAGAAGTTATTTAGAGAGTTTAAATTGGGCCATATGGAACTTATATGGAGTGGTAGTATACGTGAGTTA
Organism: Discoglossus pictus; assembly: GCA_027410445.1. Taxonomy (NCBI): domain Eukaryota; kingdom Metazoa; phylum Chordata; class Amphibia; order Anura; family Alytidae; genus Discoglossus; species Discoglossus pictus. Next base: position 291,666,257 of record CM050167.1, on the reverse strand, counting down.
TATGGAGAGGATATAGATACAGTAATATGGTGTTATATGGAGCGGTTATATACAGCGATAGGAGGTATTGTATATAGAGAGGAGTTATATGGAACGGTTATATGAAGCAATAGAACAACTTTAGAAGAAGATATATAGAGAGGCTACATAGGGCAATCTGGAAATTATATGGAGAGGTTACTTGGAGGCATATTGAGAGATTTATACAACTATAGAGTTGTATGAGAGGTTATAAACTACAATACGTGTTATATGGAGAGGTTATATACTACGATATGGAAGATATAGAGAGGTTACATACAACAATAAGAGGAATTATATGAAGAGGTTATGTGCAGTAATAGGAGTTGTGTGGAGAGGTATATATGGCAATATGTAAGTTATACATAGAGGTTACAAACAGAAATAGAGGAGTTATATGAAGAGGTTGTATATATAGCAATAGGAGGAGTTATATAAAGATTTTACATACAGCAATAAGAGTAGCTTTATGGGGTCGTTATATATATAAAGGAGAGGTTATATAGGACAAAATAAAGAGATTCTATAGAGAAATATGACAGTTATATGGAGAGGTTATATACAGCAATAGGGTAGTTACATGAAGAGGATATATGCAAAAATAGGGGAGTTAAGTGGTTATATGGAGATGTTATATATACAATAATGCTAAAAGATATATAGAGAGGTTACATACAGCAATAGGGAAGTTATATGGAGAGAAGATTTGAGAGACTTAAATGGAGAGAAGCAAAGTGAGAAAAAGAAGTATTGAAAAAGAGAAGAGTGAAAGGAGAAAGAGAGAGACAGAAGGGGGAAGAGAGACAGAAGGGGGAAGAGAGACAGAAGGAGAGGGAAGTGTTTGGGAGAGAGAGGGGATAGAGAAGAAGAGAGAGACCAAAGGAGAGAAGACAGAGCGTAAGAGGGGATGAGAGACAGGAAATAAGGGTGACCAAGATGGTGTGTATGTGGGAAAGACATTAGGGAAAGGAGAGACAAAAAGGGAAGAAGGAGACATATAGAGGGAAGGGGTTAAGGGAGAGAAAGGAATAGAGACTGAAAGACAAGATTTTGTCATTGATGTATGTGAGGAATAAAATAGAGGGCAGTGTCCAAAAGACCCTCAAGAAAATACGTCTGGGAGGTGGGAATGATGGTATTATTGTCACCAGTAAGAGAGATGTGAGGAATTGACGCTGTATTAGATTGTCGGAACTATAATGGGAATCAACCTATGTCCCAAAATAACAGAACCACCTTTGCTCCAAGAATTAAAATTTTTGGGGACTAATGATTATGGAACATGGGGGGTACATGAGGCCAAATTCCCACAATTAAATAAATACATTTTTGCTTAAAAGCTAAACCTTTATTAATGCCCCTAGTACACCTGATGTCCCTACAATGACAGAGAAATGAAACATGGGTAAATAGGTTGATAAATGTTTAGATGTCTATGTAATATTGATAGTTAAATAGTTACATAGTAATTTAGGTTGAAAAAATACTTTAGTTCATCAAGTTCAACCTTTTTAGATCTCCTCTGATCTGCAATACGCAGATTTATGGTTAAAAAAAAAAAACAGTGAAACTTTGCCAATTGTCTCAACAGGGAAACAACTATAAAATGTCTTCCTGACCCAGATACTTGCGATCAAATTCATCCCTGGATCAATACTCCCTCTCTATTTATCGAAGATAGCCCTTAATGCCCGTTTTATTTTAAAAATATATCCAATCCCTTTTTAAGGTTATCTATTGAATCCGATGTCACACCCACTTTGGTAGAGAATTCCACAGTTTAACCACCCTTACTGTGAAGAACCCTTTTCTTTCTTTAAGGTGAAATATTTTTACCTCTAATCTCAAAGGATGTCCCCTTGTCATTTGAAAACCTCTTGGCACAAAAAGTTCCCTTGACAAAGCCTTGTATTGACCCTGGATATATTATATACGGTAATCATATCCCCTCTTAGATTCCTTTTTCTAGAGAAAATAAGTTTAATTTGGTTAGTCTTTCTTCATAACTTAGCCCCTCCATTGCCATTATTAGCTTTGTTTCCCATCTCTGTACTTTTTCCAGCTCTAAAATTTCCTTTTTATGTAGTGGAGCCCAAAACTGTACTCCATATTCCAAATGAGGGTGTACTAGGGATTTGTATAGTGGGAGAATTATATTTGCTTCCCTTGCTTCTATACCCTTCTTAATACATGCTGATGCTGCATTGAGCACTGTTACCAAGGTAGTTGTCCACAAGTGTTCCCTTTCAATATCTGATACCCCTAGATTTGCTCCATTAAGATTATAAATTGCATGGCTATTTTTCCTTCCCAGATGCATAACTTTATATTTATTCGTATTAAATCTCATCTGCCACTTAGATGCCCATTCCTCTAATTTATGCAAATCCCTTTGGAGGGAAAGTACATCATTTTCTGATTTAATTACCTTGCACAACTTTGTGTCATCAGCAAAAATGGAGACAGCACACTCCAATCCCACTTCCAAGTCATTAATAAATATGTTTAAAAGGAGGGAACCTAATACTGAGCCCTGAGGAACCCCACTTACCCCATTAGTCCAATCAGAGTATGTTCCATTTACAACAACCCTTTGCTCATCTGACTTTTCCTGGTCACTAAATATCAGACGGCCTGTGTTACATTGTAATGTTCCTATTGCTTCCTTCCTGGCCTTCTTCCCATTAATATATTTAAAATATATTTTAGGGTTAGTCTTACTCTCTTTTGCAACTAACTTTTCATTTTGGATTTTAGCTAGTCTAATAGCCCTTTTGCAAGCCTTGTTGATTTCCTTGTACTTGCATAAAGCAGTCTCTGTCTCCTCTTCTTGGTATAATTTAAACACTTGTTTTTTTACTCCTCATCTTCATCTTTAATTCTTTGCTAAGCCACATGGGTTGTTATTTACTCCTACTTTTATTTCCACATGGTAAATAGTGATAAATATGTTTATTTAGTAAGGATTTCAACGTTGTCCATTTATGTTCAGTATTTTTTCCTGTTAGTTCGCTGTCCCAGTCTATACATTGTATCACTGCCCTTATCTGACCTTTTAAAATTAAGAGTTTTTGTTGGCCCCTTACAGTTATGTTTTTTTTATTCAATCTCAACTGACACTGTGTTGTGATGACTGTTTCCCAAAGATTGCCCTATTTCCACATTTGATACTACATCAATATTATTTGTGATAACTAAATCTAAGATAGCCTCATTTCTATTAGGTTCCTGTATAACCTGGGCCAGATAATGATCTCTGGGTGTGCTCAAGAACCTGCTTCCCTTAGCTGAACTGCTGGTCTCATTTATCCAGTTTATTTCAGGGTAATTAAAATCTCTCTTTATTAGAACTTGCCCATGCTTAGCTGCATTTCCAATCTGTAACAATAATTGTATTTCATCACTTTCAATTATATTTGTGGGGTTATAGCATACTCCTACTAATATTCTTTTAGAATTTACTGCTCCGCTATTTAACTCTACCTACAAACATTCAACATTAACGCTAGTTCAAGCATAAATATCTTCTCTGATTATAGGCTTAAATCCAGACAGACATATCCCTCCTCCTCTTTTACCATTGCCCCTATCTTTCCTAAATAGGTTATAACCATCTAGATTAACAGTCCAGTCATGAGATTCCTCCCACCCCGTTTCGGTAATGCCTATTAAATCCCATTTCTCATTAACTGCTAATAATTCTAACTCTCCCATTTTTCCTTGCAAGCTTCTGGCATTAGCAAGCATACACCTTATGTTACGAGACTGTAGTTCTGAAATGCCTGCCACTGTACTTGAGTTGCTTAGCAATACCTCCATATTGGCTGTACTAACCCTCCCCATATCTCCTCCCCCATGACTAGTTAATAAGTTCCATACAACCCCCCTATTCCTGTGGGAGTTTCTATTTTACCACTGCTGCCAAACTACATAGACAGTTACTATCTAGCTGCCACATAGCAATCTGCTGTCTAGCTCTACCACAATAATCATTTACACTCCTTAAGCTTTTGGAAGGTAAAAGAACAAATTTGTGTCACTTTATTTCAGTGATCACTTTACATTCATCTATATATTATTATCACTCTATACAGCATTCGTTGTTATGGATTGAGTTAATTGTGAGCTTGTAGTATCTTTGTATTAAGTATCTTTATTTTTAATCAACATTGCAAGTGTTACAGCATGAAAATTGGTTAAATGCCCTGTCATTAATTCATCCACGGGCACCAGGGCAGGGCAGAAAGAAACACTCTAATCACCGGGCGAGTATGATGTGGAAGGAACATGTGTAGAAGGCTTCACGTCTCCCAGTGTTGGAACTGATCTTCAGTGGTAATAATCAGGGAGAATTAGAGTAGTAGAGAAGTAGAAACGGACCCGTGTCTTCCTTACACCACAGCAGCGTCTGACGTCATCAGTGTGCCTCGGTGGAACAACAACGCGAAACGCACGCATCAGGCCTTAGAGGGAATACAGACGCATACTGATGATGTCAGACACTGCACGTGGGGAGCGGAAGACACAGATCCGTTGATCAGATTTTGGCTGACACAAGGAAGTCTGAACGCTACATGTTTGATGCTTTGGTAACTGTATGGATCTATGCACATGTACATTGGTACTCCCAGCAGATATAGGTAATGAAGCAGATTATGCCTACTAAGGATTAAAGAGATTGTTAGAAACATAACACGTAGTCTCATGCTATGTACTGTTATTTCTATACTAGCGACATGCCCATCAAAAATGACGGCAATAAAATTTGAAGCCTTGCAATGCTGTTGTTTGCCACACAATGCGCGTCTCTCCCTCCTCTAACTTAAGAGCCTCGCGATGAGCGCCTTTGTCGCTCATTGCGAGCCTCTCCCACCCTCTACTTTATGGCCTTTCGATTAGCGCCATTCGAACGTTGCGATGATCGCTCATTGCAGGCCTTGGCAAACCCGCAACTTGCGGGCCTCGCGAAGAGCGCCTTTGTAGATGATTGCAGGCTCATTGCAAGGCACCCCCCCCCCCCCCTCTACTTTACGTGCCTTGCCTTCGACGCTCATTGCAGGCCTCGGCTAACCGCAATGTGCGGGCCTTAATGGTGAACGCCTTTGGCACTCATTGCGAGTCTCTCCCCCCTCTACTGTATGGGCCTCAAGATGAGCGCCTTTGCTGTTTGTTGCAGGTCGAAGCATGTGCTGAGCGCATACGCAAGCCCATAGCTTTGCGAGCGTTACAGACAAACTCTCTCACCCCTGAGTCTCTTTCCCCTCTCCCTCCCGTATCTCTTTTCACCTCTCCCTCCCCTGTGTCTCTTTCCCCCACTCTCCCTCCCCTGTGTCTCTTTTCCCCCTCTCCTGCCCCAGTGTCTCTTTCACCCCTCTCCCTCCCTTGTCTCTTTGCCCCACTCTCCCTGCCCTGTGTTTTTTCCACTTATCACCCTCCCCTGTGTCTCTTTCCTCCCTTCTCCCTCCCCTGTCTCTCTTTGTCCCCCTCTCCCTCTGTCTCTCTGGCGTTTACAGGTTTCAGAACATTTGCATGCTTGACTGAGGTTAAATCTGTAACTTTTTTCAAGGCTTGTATCTAAAATCGCTATTGCTCAAAGCCTTGGAGGTATGAAAAATGTTACGGGTTTAACCGCCACCATTTTGTTTTCAAGCCCATAACGCGGAAGCCGTTCAGAGCCTTTTTTCCCCCTCTACCTTGCGAGCCTCTCCCCTCCTCTAAATTGCGGGCCTCGTGATGAGTGCCTTTGGTGCTCATTGCGAGCTTCTCCAACCCCCACGTAATGAACACCTTCGGCACACATTGCAGACCTCGGCAAACCCACATGCGCAAGCCCATAACTTTTAACATTGCGTTACCAACAAACTTGCAATTACAACAACTATATATATGACTGCCGACTTGCCCGTAAAAAATGACGGCAATAAAATTTGAAGCCTCGCAAGGCTGTTTGCCACACAATGTGTCTCCTTTCTCCCACCCTCTCCCTCCCGCTCACAGCGCGCAATGTGACACCCACGGCGCATTGCGCATGCGCACCCCAGTCTCCCTCCCGCTTCCGCCATGCTATGCGGCACCTGTAGCGCAATGCACATGCGCAGCTTACACAGCGCATTGCGCAACTTGCAACTTGCGAGTATATAGTTGTAGTAATTGCAAGTTTGTCGTAACTTTTAACATAGCGTTACTGACAAAATCACAATTACCACAAGTATTATATGTTCTTAAATCACACTGAAGCATGCTTACAAAAGTGAGAGCAGTGAGCCACTTTTACTACTGGAATAAAGTATTGTTCTGAATAATAAACCAAGATAAATTAAGCTTAAAATAGAAAATGGCTGCAAATTTAAGAAACCAGTAAACAACTGGGCCCTCATTCAATTGCAATTTGGCCAATTGAATAGGGGTCTAAATAAGCACATAAAATATATTTTTAAAGAAGTTTTTAGTTAGTAAACATCTATCCAAAAGCAAGGTTTTCACTAACTAAAAACTTATTTTAAAAAAATATGTTATGTGCTTATTTAGAGCACTATTGAATTGGACAAATTGCAATTGAATGAGGGCCCTGGTATATATCACATCACCTTTACTTGTGACAAAAGTAAATGCCAGACATCACTAACATTTCAACAATCATGGAAAATAGGCCAATACAAGTAAGGTAAATTTAAGTTATAGCACAAAAGGGCAACAGCAAAATAAAAAAAATAGACATTTCCCTAAATGTAACACCCCCACCCCATAGATTGAAATATAAATACCAACTACGGGCCCTATGTAAATCTCTGCAAAATCAATTACAGTTGCTGGAGCAGCACAATTAACCCTACCTAGCTATGTCAATCCCCCATCCCTAAAACATTGTGAGAGAACTGCTACAAGTGACTGCTACGAGTGATCTGCACAACAAAGCCAAAAACAAGGAAAAAATCTCTGCTGATTTTTGCACTGACAATAAAATACAAGTTGGTCTGTTAGACTTTGACACCCAAACCCTAAGCTAAGCGATTTTATGGATCACTCACAAATCAGGGCACTGCCATAACTGCAAAAAGCAGAAGAAAGATTTAAGAGTTCCAAAGACCGATCGCAATAATTTTTTAAACCCTTGCTGAGTCCCCCAGTAGCATTTAAAGTGACAGGATAGCACAAGAAGCACTACAAAAAGATGACATTTCTACATTATTTGAAACTTAACAATCCAATATCAACATATGTGTATTTAAAAAATATAGTATGTTAGTAATAAGCTAATATATCACATATATAGTCAGTGTATGTAACTTTTGCGATGTTGGTCACGCAGTTGGTCGCACTGTCACACATGCAAGCCTCACAAAGCGAGGTGAAGTAGCCACGCGGCACTTAGGCTGCAATGAGCACCAAAAGGGCTTATTGCAGCCAGCGGCACCGTCACACATGCGAGCCTCGCAAAGCGAGGCGAAGCAGCGCAAACGCGCTCATCGCGGGGCTCACAATGAGCACTGTGAGAGGGAGAGGCTTGCAATGAGCACCGAAGGTGCTCATTGCGAGCCCCGCGATGAGCAGCGCTCAGCATGTGCCTCGCGATGAGCGCCGAAGGTGATCAGTGCAAAGCAGGAATCTTAAAGTACACGAGAGGAGAGGCTCGCAATGAGCGCCGAAGGTGCTCAGAGGACAAAAAGCCTCACATTGTGTGGAAAACAGCATTGCCAGCCTTACAATTTTAATCCCGTCATTTTTGATGGGCAATTTCCTAGTAATATATAGAATGCAGAGTAACACACAACCCAGTACTCAAGGTTGTTAATACACGTCACAAAACCATGTTGACTAGGAACAAACACTATGCATTGTCTATAAATATAACATATTTTACCACAGAATAAACACAGATTTATTTATTGAAGCTATACTTACAATTGTCACATCATTTTAATATCAAAACATATTAATATATTATAATTGTCCAACTACGATTCGTCGTCACGCTGTGTTGCATAGTGCGTACGACTTAGCGATGAGCGCCACATGCGCTCATTGCCTAGTGAGCCTCGCGCAGCGAGGCGAGCTGTTAAACCGTACCACTTTGCCGATTGTACGACTTTGCGATGAGCGCCGCAGGCCTAGCGAGGCGAGCCGTTAAACTGTAGCACGGGGAAAAGCATGGGGAACCAGGCAGGACGTCTGGGAGTGAGTTGGAACTCCTATTTACATCGATTTAGACGAGTTACAAAGATCAAAAATCGGCTAAGCAAGAAAAAAATGGCTGCCGAAAAAAATGAAAACAAGGCTATGCTACTACGAACTGCGTAAAACACAGCCACAGACGTATGTGCTCGAAAAACAACGAGACAAAGGATGCGCATTAACCGCACAATTAGTAAAAAAAGACAGTAGCGAGTACATTTTACGAAACGCAATTACAGATTTACGCATTAACACACATTTACCGCCTTTGTCTCGCGCAACATCGAATTTCACGCCTAAAACAAAGCATTTGATGAAATATATGTTGAAAGTTAAAAAAATAAAAAGTCACAAAAAAAAATGTGTATTTATTTTAAGAAAAAAAAAAGGGACAAATGTAGCTGACTCATTTTGTGTTGCAAACAAATTTCACATCATTTAATTTTTATTGACCGTCATTTCACCGTTTTACCATATTTACTGTTAAACCGTAGTACTTTAGCGGGCTTAGCGATGAGCGCCGCAGGCGCTCATTGCAGGCTCGCCTCGCGTAGCGAGGCGAGCCGTTAAACCCTAGAACTTTGGCAATGAGCACTGCAGGCGAGCCTCGCGTAGCGAAGCGAGCCGTTAAACCCTAGAACTTTGGCATTGAGTTAAACCATAGCAAAAAAATACGGCCGCAACTCGCGAACATGAAAAAAAAGACAAACACAATAAATCAACACAGCACATACATAAAAAGCTTACCGACAGCAAGAGGGAGCATCCACAACCTCAAAAAACAAAGTTACACCTTCATATAGCTCAAAATAAAAGAGTTTAGACACTAAAAAATTCGCAAAACGACAGAAAAAATGGCGGACGAACAAAACGAAAACGAGGCTACAGCACTATAACTACGGAAAACACGTACGGATAATCCGCTACAACGCATACCACACATTACCCGCCATTAAACGATGTACGGATGATCCATTAAGACGCATACCACACATTACCCGACATTTTACGATAATGTACACAGTACACAGCTACGTTTACGGTTTTGGCTCGTGCACGCACACTATTACACTGCACATGTTCATCACGCTTACACAGCACCTCCACACCACTAATGCTGCTGCAACATCAACACAGATTGCCAGCTCTTCATCACAATGCTTCAAAATAGGTACACTATATTTATTTATTAATTTGAATTCTATATTTCAGTAGTACACACAAAACAAAATTAGCTACCTTACAATTCCATATGTATATTAATAACTAAACAACTTTCCAAACATACACATTTCATTGCTGTCATTTTTTGATGGGCAATACGCTAGATAATATATATTACTACTAGGAACTTGCCCGTCAAAAATGACGGGATTAAAATTGTAAGGCTGGCAATGCTGTTTGCCACACAATGTGATGCTTTTGGTGCTCTGAGCACCTTTGGCGCTCATTGCGAGCCTCTCCCCTGTGTACTTCAAGTTTTCTGCTTTGCACTGATCACCTTCGGTGCTCATCACGAGCCCCATGATGAGCGCCTTTGGCACTCATCGCTGGTCTCGCAATGTGCGCCTTTGGTGCTCATTGCAAGCACCTCCCGCTCGCGATGCTCATCGTGAGCCCTACGATTAACACCTTCGGCCCTCATTGCGAGCCTCTCCCCCTGTGTACTTCAAGTTTCCTGCTTTGCACTGATCACCTTCGGCGCTCATCGCGAGCCCCATGCTGAGTGCCTTTGACTCTCATTGTGAGCCTTTCCTCTCGCCTACTGTACTCATTGCAGTTGTCGTTAACCTGCAAATTTAGTGCTTTGGAATGCCATGTGTCGCTTTCCAGCATCTCCCCCCTGTCCCTTCCTTGTGTGTTTCTCCTCTGTGTGTCTGCTGAATGTTTGTGTGGCGTGCAGTGACTGCCGTTGGTTGTGTTTTCAAAGTCCCGCTTTGCGAGGTTCACATGTGTGATGGGGCCGCTGGGCTTATTGCAGCCTATGTCCTGCTTAGCTGCTTCGCCTCGCTTTGCGACGCTCGCATTTGCGACGGCGGCGCTGGCTTGTATGGCTTCGCAAGTCTCACAGTTGCGCCATCGCTTCACGAGGGACGTAACTGCATGACCAACATCGCAAACGTCACCAACATCTCAAGATCCACAACTATATATGTGATTTCTTCTTTCTATTTCTCTAATGTTTCCTTGCCCAGCAGTTACAGCACCTACCACTCCTTTACAAATAAAGGAATAATAAATAAGTAATATGTTATTACAATATGACAATAGATGGGCCTCTTAGATCAGTAGAGTTATATAACATAAAAAAATACAGCTTTGGAAAACTTAAACAGATATTAGTATGTAAACTGCAAATTACATTTGATAATAAATAAGGAAATAAAGACAAAATACTACTAAAGCAAAACTTAATGAAATCGTTCAAAAATGAAATGCTGCAATTACTTATTTTAAAATTTGTAAATCAAATGTTATCAAGTTTGTCATAAGAGCTTAATATAAATATGGCCCTTGATCAATCATTTAAGTTGATATTATTATCCTGTATTGTTTTCTTCATGTGTATTTTTATTAAATACATTGAAAATGTATCAAAAAAAGGAAAACCATCACATCTAACAGCAGAGTCTGATGCATGCATATAAAATACTAGCATAAAGAATATAAAAGAAACCACATGCCAGAAGTGAGGCAAAACCTTGATGATTCCTAGCAAATGTAACAAAAAAATGAGTGTAAAATACCCACTATTGATGTGTGGAGAGCAGAAGACAGAGGCGGCAAGTTCAAGAATTGGTGCTTGTGATTTTTCTTAATTTCCCAAAGAGGCAATTTTCTCAGTTGGTTAATAGATCTGAATCTGCATCAAAGGGATTTTTAACTATCAAGAAAACAGGCTAATGACTAGAATACTTTTGGAAGTTTATTTTGAGTGATATTTATTCAAAACAAGGTCCGAACCCACTTAAAAATATATTTTACTATGACAACGCCTTTGTTTCACAACAGGAAAGTCCACTCAATTCTATGGAAAGTATGATGCAGGCTTCCATGCTTCATTTTGCATTGATTTTCCACTTCACATTGGTTGCAGCTGTAACAAGAGTAATATGTAGAGTGAAACATTATGGAGCCAATGGAAACAGAGATCGTCATCATTGCGTCACAGAAAAATGGAGGTTGTATTTCAAAGTCTTACGGGGTTCAATTACGAGTTACGATTGGACCCACATTCCAGATATAATACAATATTAATAAAGCCCTAAACATGATATTCTATTACATATGAGTTAAATTACATGTATTAACACAATGATTGCCGGGATCAATATACCACGGAAAACAAACATGAAATAAACAATTTTTTGGGCAATCTGCGAGTTTGATAATGTTGTGCTAGTAATTCTAAGACCTAACATCACTTCCCCTATTTATAAAAGTACAGTAGTGTGTGTATATGTGCATTTAAAGTGCTACGGATTGGACTTTATCCCCCTTGCGAGTCCTCTCTATCACTCATTGGCCTTTGGGCTACATTTGCATGTTACAGGGTTGAACACAAGTGAAATCGTTGCAATTTTTTTTTCAAAGGTTTTTATTAGATAACCAAATAAACCGGGATAACATAAAAGCCAAGTAGCAGTTTCACATTATTAACATACAATCATACCCATTTAAGGGGAAAAAGAAAGAAGAAAATCTTAACATTACATTACACTATTAAAAAAAAATACTATATAATAGTCGAAATAAAGTTAACCAAAAAGATCTATCCCCACTTGTGGGAAGGTCTAAGGGTAGCCAGGTTACCTAAGTTTTTCCAATTTTCGAAAGAAAAAGTTTACCTAAAATAAAACAGTTTGGTAGGCTCGGTCTAGCAGAGCAAACATACAGAGCCTAAGTAAGAAACAAACAGAAAAGAATAACAAAAAACTAACTATGTTGTATAGACATAATATAACTCTAATTGAGCTAAAACAGTATAATAAAAGAGAAAAATAAAAAGCACTGTTGACTACACAAGAAATTTAAATTCGAAAACAAATTTTTGTCTCAAGGGTATTGAAGTATAAGTCCTGATGGTTACCAGCTCGGACCCACCGCCCGTCCCGTCTCCTCCAGTCCCTGGTCCGCAGCTCCAATGTAAGTATTAGCAAAAGATAGCACATTGTTAATTAAGAAGATTGCATGTGATAGGGGGGCTATAGGGAGAATGGATCCAGGGATTCCATATCTGGAGAAAAATAGGCATACGGTCCTCCAGTAAATGGGTTAGCCTTTCATTTATTGCATTGTAGTTCATCTTATTGATGACTGATTGTAAAGTAAGAGTGGGAGATTTCCATTGCCTGGCTATATGACTCTTTGTTGCTAGCATTAAGTACTGAAGGAGTCGATTTTGGTATTTTGATAGTGAGGGGACAGAGTGCCCTAGCAGGCTTATTTCTGCCTTAGCCCTAACAGGCGTGCCAAATATGGTTGAGGCTCAGTGTTAAACCTTGGTCCAAAGAGACTGAACCAGGGGACATGACCACCAAGTGTGGAAAAAGGTTCCAGAGATTTGACAAGCTCTAAAGCAGTTAGGATTAGGGGAGCGTTTCCACCTAAATAGTTTGTCCGGGGTGATATATATCCTATGAAGAACATTAGTAGAGGTCTCCAGAATATTACTGCTCAAAGATCCCCTGGTTAAGCTTCGCCAAGAGTTTTGTCAAGTCCCCATATCCCACTTGCCATTTAAGTCTTCTTCCCATCTTTGCATATATTTTGGGAGTGGGGTGGCGGGCGGGGAATTAAAAGTATCATATAGGATACCCACAATACCTTTTGTAAGCCTAATAAACCAATTTGAAGTCGGCTTACCTAGTGTATGTTCTAATGTGGAGAGAAAGTATTTAAATCTACAAAATGTATAATGTTTCCTGAATGGGAATATTGAATTCTTCTTTTAGTTAAGTGTATGTTAAGGTAGTATTATCTCGATACCAGGAATTCACCGTCAGTAGGTTATGTGATTTCCACCACAATAGAGAGGCTGCAGAGAGAGTATCCGGGAATCTGGGATTGGGTATTAAGGGAGAGGGAGTAGTGTACCTCGGGATCAGCTGAAATTTGCAGACAGCCCATGAACAAATATTTAAGGAGTGCTTTATAAACGGACTATCCAATTTACCCAAACATGTCAGAGGGTTTGGGATCCATGGAATGGAGTCCCGCTTATATGGGGCCATCACAAAGTTCTCAATAAATATCCAAAGAGGTTGGTGAGGGAGTGCGCAATAGGAACAAAGGCCAATTGTGCCGCTTTAAAATATAATTTCAAATTGGGGCAGGAGAGACCTCCTTTTGATTTATGGATGAACATAGTTGATTTCGAGATACAATGTGATTTATTCTGCCATATAAATTTAAAGACTTGGCATTGTAGTTTGTCTAAATCTGTGTGATTCAAGGCAATTGGTAGGGAGTGAAATAAATACAGTTCATACGGCGGGGAAGGAGGTTCATTTTAAAAGAGTGGATATGTCCTAACCATGAGATAGGATGTTTTGCCCATGTCAGTAGATTTTGGGTGAATGTTTTGTAGATGGCCATATAGTTGGACTTGTAAAGATGTTCGGTGTTACGGGTGAGATTCACACCCAGGTATTTAATATGGTTAGAGGGCCAGTTAAAATTAAAGTGTGAGGGTGGTAAGGAAATATTTAGAACTTCCATTTTATCCACATTTATGTGGAGCCCAGAGATTTTACTGAATGTTCCCAGTAAGTAAAAGAGGGCAGGGACTGAAGTGCATGGATCTGTCAATGTACAGAAGACATCATCTGCGAATAAGGCACACTTAAAGTGATGGTGGCCTATATTTATGCCTTTAATGTCTACTTTTGATCTAATAGCCTGAGCTAAGGGTTCAACGGCTAGAGCAAAGAGTAAAGGGGATGGAGGGCAGCCTTATCTGGTCCCCACTAAATAGTAAATGAAGCCCTTGCTTCACCAGGAAGTTTTAGGACTGCTTGAGCGGATTTATAATAGCTATTAATCATATTCACAAAAAGTCCTGTAAGGTTGAATTTCGACAAAACTGCTCTTAAATAAGACCATTCTAGAGAGTCGGGCCTTCTCCATATCCAGTGCTAGAAGACATAAGGGGGTACGGTGTTTACCCGCCCAGTTAATGATATCCAGAATCTGCCTAATATTATACCCTGCTTGCCTAAAGGGGATGAAACCCACTTGATCCTTGTGAATGAGTGAAGGCAGAAAGTTGGAAATTAAATTGTTGCAATTTAATAGCATGATTGGAATTGTAGCAGTTGCGAGCTTGAGAGAACAAAGGATTTGCGGCCGTGAAGTTCCACGTCTCACATCCCACATCCCAAATACTTTTTTCGATCCAACCCCTTAGATCGGCAGCGGCCTGCTTTACGGAGCTTATTTAACGGTCTACAATACGAGCTACGATTTTCAATAGGGCTGTGTATCAGCTTGCAAAATCACACTCTTAGTAAACAATAATTTCTTTAAGGCTTTTAGAACAACACTGCTACATGTCGTTACTGGATTTTATATTTCATCATCGGTTTAGTTCAAGTGATAGGAAAGCTAGGCTGCAGAAAAGATTAGAAATCTTACAATAACATTTCTAATCTCAGATTTATATTATACACTGGTAATTCTCAGCTTATTTTGCCAAGTGACACCTTACATATGCCAAAATTCACTAAGCTTTGACAAGACTGCACTTGGCTCCAGGGATTTCTTCCTCTAGCTGCACCTCTTCATGAGAAGCAGATACAAAATACACACAACAAATCACATAGTTGTTGTAATTGCGAGTTGTCATCACGCAATTTTAAAAATTGCGAGGGTCGCACTTGTGGGCCTCGCAATGAGCGTCACAGGCGCTCATCGTGAGACCCGCACAACTTAGCTGCAATGAGTGCTGAAGGCATATTGCAGACCTCCAGGTCAGACAAAAATGCAAACAAATCATGTCACATAAAAAGATAAAATATTTACAAAAATGTGAGGGATGTACTCACTTTTGTGAGATACTGTATATATATATATATATATATATATGTATATATAAATGTATTGAGCAAATAAAATATTAATACATTGGATATAAAAGAAAGGTAATAATAGCAATATTATATTATAATAACCATATAAGATTGGATTTTATTTGTAGTAAAAGAGAAGTAAAAAAAAAGTGGAGAGGGAAAACAGGAAAAAAATCACTGGGCTGAGATTAGAGGGACACAGACAAGAATAATAAATAATGTCCTGATAGGTCAGTATGTTAGTCTGTAGATCAGGTTTTAGATAAGAACCCAGCTGTGCCATAATTTAGGGACATAAATGTCCCCACAATTTGAGGATTAGAAAAATGGGAGGCACGTTGAATGTGTCTGAATCATAAAACATTTTGATAGACAATAATCCTAACTATCCTAATATATATATATATATATATATATATATATATATATATATAAATATATATATATATAAAAAAAAAATATATATATATATATAGTAATAGGTTTATCCAAGTTTTTTTTTTTTTTTTAATCTGCTCATCTCTTCCTATATATGTTTGGTCTGGGCCTGCATGAGTGCTGCCGGCACTGGGGAGCCACAGTTCATTGAGGGAACCATGAATGCCAACATGTACTGAGACATACTGAAGAAGAGCATGATCCCCTCCCTTCGGAGACTGGGCCGCAGGGCAGTATTCCAACATGATAACGACCCCAAACACACTTTCAAGACGATCACTGCCTTGCTAAAGAAGCTGAAGGTAAAGGTGATGGACTGGCCAAGCATGTCTCCCTACCTAAACCCTATTGAGCATCTGTGGGGCATCCTCAAACAGAAGGTGGGGGAGTGTAAGGTCTCTAACATCCACCAGCTTCGTGATGTCATTATGGAGGAGTGGATGAGGACTCCAGTGGCCTCCTGTGAAGCTCTGGTGAATCCATGCCCATGAGGGTTAAGGCAGTGCTGGAAAATAATGGTGGCCACACAAAATATTGACACTTTGGGCCCAATTTGGACATTTCCACTTAGGGGTGTACTCACTTTTGTTGCCAACAGTTTAGACATTAATGGCTTTGTGTTGAGTTATTTTGAGGGGACAGCAAATTTACACTGTTATACAGGCTGTACACTTACTACTTTACATTGTAGCAGAGTGTCATTTCTTCAGTGTTGTCACATGAAAATATATAACATATTTACAAAAATATGAGGGGTGCACTCACTTTTGTGAGAAATATATATTATATATATACTAGCGACTTGCCCGTCAAAAAATGACGGCAATGTTATTGTAAGTGAGCTAATGTTGTTTGGTGTGTAATAGTAAAGATATAATAATTAATAAATGAATATACTTTACCTATTTGGAAGCATTGTGTTGAAGAGCTGTGAATGTGTTTTGACATTGCTGCAGCATTAGTGTTGTGGAGCTGCTCTATAAGCGTGGTGAATGTGTGCAGTGTAATACTGTGCGTGCGCGAGGCGAAACCGTGCGCGTAGTGTCGTACTTCCGCATTTGCGTTAAATGGCGGTTTATGTGTGTTGTGAGTCTTTGCGTATTGTCCGTTGTTGGTTTGTAGTGTTTTGCGAGTGTGGTGTGGTGTTTTACGTGTGGAGAGTGCTGTAGCCTCGTTTTCGTTTTGTCCGTCGGCCATTTTTTCTCTCGCTTAGCGATTTTATTAGTGTCTAAAGTGTTTTATTTTTATTTAAATGAAGGTGTAACTTGTTTTTTTGAGGTGCTGGATGTTTCCTCTTGCTGTAGGTAAGCTTTTTATGTGTGTGTTGTGTGTATTTATTGTGTTTTAAATGTTTGTATGTCGGCGTGTTGCGTCCGATGTTTGCGAGGTCGTAATGTGTGGTAACGTGTTTCGTAGGTTGTTTGCGTTCCTTATAAAATTTAGCGAGTGTCGGAATTTGTGTGTCGTGTTTGAGTAGCGACGTGAACTTTGCGAGGGTTTGAGGCCCTTGCCCAGTGACCTCGCCAGCAACTGAGGCCCTTGCCCAGTGACCTCGCCAGCAACTGAGGCCCTTGCCCAGTGACCTCGCCAGCAACTGAGGCCCTCGCTTCGCGAGGGGTCTCAGTTGCAGTCATCCAAGCAACTGAGGCCCTTGCCCAGTGACCTCGCTACGCGAGCCCGCAAGCGTGGGCAACGGCCCGTACGCTCACAACTATATATGTGATATGCGCATTTCCATTTTAGATAATAACTAAAGATGTTTTTCAGTTTCTCACTGAAGTAGAATTCTTTTTTTAAACATTTTTTATTGTCATCACATCATATAACGTAATAATTTTCATACAAATACAATTTAAGTCATACAAAGCAAAAAATATTTAATAAAGATCTATGATTTTGTATAACGATTTTACAATGTTTTTTTTTTTTTTTTATAATGGTTTAAGTAATTTTTTTCTTCTTTGTGGTGTTACGACAATCTGTCTATTTTTCTTTAACTTAAGTTAAGTAAAACAAGTTATCATATTCAATTAAAATATCATATAACAAACTATAAACGGACTGGGAAAAAGAAGGGTTGTTTTCCCTTGAGCGAGCCGGGGTTTATTTAACTTTTGTCGTCAATCTCTAGGTTGGGTTTAGGACCTGGGCTACCCCGTATTCTTATTGCATACCCAACAGCTCCTGTTGTATCCAATGAATTGAAGAACTCATAATGCTGTTTGTTCTGTAGAGACATTACCTATGCAAATTCCTGAGCCAATTGGTAAGGTTAACTTAAAGGTTTACGTTTCTTAAAGATAAGATATTCCTCCCTGAATATATAGACGTCATGTCTATTTCTAGGAGCATAAATTCTCTTGGTATATATAACTGACACCCATTATCCCGGATCATATCTTGTTTATAGTTTTGTAGGTTAGGGGTCATTATTTTGATTGTAATTTGAAGGCTCAAGAGCGCCCTCTTGTGTTCCAAGAAATTGTCACATAAGTCTCTAGAAATTATATTGAAGGGTTAAAATATTTTATGACATTAGAATATCTGATTGATTGCCAAGTACATAGCCTAGTTTGAATATCTGATAAGCAAATGAAGTTGTGGGTATAATTGGGAGAGAAACATGCTCTCTAGAGGACAAAGGTATACATACACCCACATCTCAACACACAGACTCCTGGACAGACAAAAGTTTAGTAAGAATTCAGAATTAGTCAAAATTGTCAGAAATATAAATATGCATTTAATTAAAAAGTTACCACTTAATTGCTCACATATTTTTCTAATTATTGCTTCAGTCTTATTAAAGAGATGTTCATCTTGAAAGCTTGTTATAATTATGAACAAGTTTGTCCAATAAAAAATAAATAAAAAGGCATCACTATATACTGCAATACTCGTTGCTCCACTCCCAATAGCTAAGACAAAACATGGGTAGCACACTGTTTTTTATCTTGCAAGATTAGGTAATGCCAGTTCGATTTGTTTGCGTTTCCTCCCTGCAGGCTGTGCTGGTCTCTCACACACGCCTCACGTAGTCCCTCTACATGCTCTTCCCCTTCAGTTAAGAATTTCTAAGACACAAATGCAGCAATGATCTGCTGGAACACAGGCCATTCATTATTTTTGTTATGAAAGAATATTGAATTATCTCCCTGACATTGTGGGATAAACAATCCACAAAAGTAATTGAATCTGAGAACAATGTTAATGTTTTGAAGGACAACTGTTTCTCCTACTGGGGGTGAGAGCTTTGAAAGTATGATTTTTTTAAAAAGCTACACAAAAAAAAAAAAAACTATGCATTTAAATTAAAGCTATAAATATGCAGTTATCCTGCAGTGTGAGCAATGTTTGTTTCTGCGCATTGAAATGTAACAATCAAAAATTTCAGTTAAAAACACATTTTCACAAAAAAAAAAAAAACACAACCTAAAAGGTAATGGCTGCACACCTTAGAAAGCTGCATTTAGTACTAAAATAGCTATATTTTGTAAGACTATTCTGTGATTGTCTAGCCATCGGTTGGCATAAAGCAGTGAAGAGTTGGAATATATTAATCTGTTAAACTGGTTTTATTCTTGTAATGTCAAACGATACCAAATTGTGTACACATTAGCAAATAAGTTCTGTAGATATATACCCGCGTATAAGCTGACCAGAGTATAAGCCGAGGCACCTATTTTACCACAAAATACTGGGGAAAATGAGTGACTCTAGTATAAGCCGAGGGTGGGAAATGTGCTGCCCCCTCTCTCTCCCCTGTGTCTCCTCCCCCTTATCACCCTCCCTCATCCTAACCCCCACCCCACATCACTTTACCTCTCTAAATACCTCTCCCTTACCTCCATCTGCTCCTCCACGCGCTTTCCTGCATCTTGACCCGGCCAATGCTAATGACGTGGCGCGCATGTGACGTGATGTCACGTCATTAGCATATGCTGGGTCCCGACGCAGGAAGGAGCATGGAGGGAGGGTGAGAGACACGAGTATAAGCCGAGGGGGGCCTTTTTAGCCTTAAAAAAAAAAAGTCTGCTTATAATAGAGTATATACAGATCTTTTGTACAAACCAACAAATTTGTGTTAATTTGCACTGCTGACTTGTACTTTAGAAAAACACCCACCTCTACCTTCAGCTCAGCAGTGCAAATTTACCCAAGACAAAAAAAAAATATATATATATATATATATATATATATATATATATATATATATATATATATATATATATATATATATATATATTATATATATATATATATATATATATATATATATATATATATATATATATATATATATATACACACACACACACATATATATATTTATATTACACACACATAGAACTCATTTAACATTTCAAGAATAAAACCATCCTTGACAATGTTTTATGGAGCATGAAGACACTGAATAACTAAAACAATCCTAGTAACAAATCCATAGGACTACTCAGAATCTGTAATACTTAAGTATGAAACGCAGTCAAAAGTAGGTTCCAGAAAGCATACAAAACAGACTTTTCCTTTAATGGTTTATTGCCAGAAAAATATACAGAACAGATTTAACGGTAAGACTTCTGGTAGCGAGCACGAGCTCCAGGTCCACCAAACTTCTTGGACTCGCAACGGCGAGGATCTGCAACCAAGAGGGTTCTGTCATACTGGATGAGAATATCCTTAATCTCTTTCTTGGAAGCTTCATCAACATCTATCAAAAAAAGAATAAATAAAGTTTAATGGAATCCTAGCAGAGCCAGAGGTAAGAAATAACGTTACCCGACTAAGAGTAAGAATTAAATTCACACCTTCCCTATACTTAGGGTAATGTCATGGAAAGGGACCCCTGCAAAACACTGGCACTCCATTACAAACTTACAACTGCTAAATAGCAAAAATTAAACAAAACAGAAAAAGGGACTTACATTTCTGGTAGTAAGCCACAAGTGATTTGGAAATAGCTTGGCGGATTGCTGTTGGAATAAGATGATAATTCTGTTACTACAATTATAGGCGAGATTGGGTCTTTGTTGATATAGCTTAGCATAAAAGGATATATATATATATATATATATATATATATATATATATATATATATATATATATATATATATATATATATATATATATATATATATATATATATATATATATATATATATATATACATGCATTACAAGAAGAGAGAAAATAAACATATCCATGAAAATACTATGTATCATAACTTTTGTTTGACTAGTTTACAGATCACATTAATCTGGTAAAAATGCAAGAAATCTACAGACCACAGATTAAAACTACATAAGAAACCTGCTTTATCCATCCCAGATTATAAAATAATAATAAAAAGAAGTAATAGTTTAGATTATAAGATTAGTATGCAAGAGAAATGTCATTCAAACTTACCATAAACTTGTGCAACGTGTCCACCTCCCTTCACACGGACTCTGATGTCAACACCAGCAAATCGCTCCTTGCCCAACAGGAGAACAGGCTCAAGCAGCTATACAGGGGAGAAAGACTTCTATTACAACTTTAAAATGTAATACACTTAAGGACTTGACAAATCCCATGAGTCTGGAAATGTTACTATTGGCTCTGTACTTTCTAGTTAGTATGCATATACATCTATACATAATCCATAACTATTTCTTAAGATGTTTAATCGGCTCCTGAGTTTCATATAAGTTTGTGAAGTCCTGACAAATTTTAAAACTATAGACCTACAATTAGCAGAGACCTAAACTCAACGGAAAATAAAATAAATCCTATGTAACTGACCTAATAATGAGAAGGATGTTACACCGAGGCAACAAAATATGTATATTTCGAGATAAGCTTTTAGCAAAACATTCCGGTTAATTATAAAGACTAATCACCAACTTCATCTCTCTATTAACCAAGAAGTTTAAAGCTGTAGATGTACATCCAACATAAAACCTTGAAGGGACTAGTGTTTTTTTGTTTGTTTTTTAAGAGCCAGTTAGTAAGCTAAAAATACTATTAATATATTTTTGCCTCAGAATGAAGTATATAGAGCAGTCAGTGATAATACTATATTGCCAGTTATTGGATCATGGAGAAAACATCATAAAATGATATTGATAGGGCTCTTCCTGTAGGGTACAGCTGACAGGCATTCAGACATATTTGAACTGAGAGATTTAAGAGTAATGTTTAAAATTTTGCTTTAGCACATGAGCACTTTTTCTACGTACTATTGTGGATTCACAAGTCAAAATAAGTTATACATTTAGATGACATAGCCATATCTCAAACCTACAAAGAACTGTTTAACAAAAAAAAATTGTGCAGTTTTATTGGATGATAATCTGTATTTGATTTGTGGTTATACCTTATCCTATATCTTTACAATTGATTTGATAAGCACTAATTATATCTTACTAAAATTTTAGTGGAAGGTACCGTTCAAGAAAGAATATACAGTCTATTTGAAGAATTACATCAATGTAAAAAAAAAAAACATCACCGAGGAGCATGTGGTGATACTTGTATTATATGTATCAATGACCTGAGATTTTATATCATATTTTGTTTTAACAGCTCTTGGGCATGTAAAGCTTATTTCAATATATACTCAATAAACCAGTCTTCATAATGACAACATTTTTAAACCCCTTTTTTTTTTTTAAACTTACTTTGTACTGCAGAGTTGCAGGTTCAATCATCTCCAGGGGTCTTCCATTGACTTTAATGAGACCATTACCTCTCTTGCAGTGGGCAACAGCTGTTGCTGTTTTCTGAGAAAATAAAAAATATTTAATATATAGTGCAACCAAGCTGTAAATCATCCAAGTACCAGATGTACAAAATGCAGATTTCCAAGGAATGGTATTTACCAGAAACTTCCATAATTGTATACATTAAGTCTTTACAAAGTGTCAGGAATAATGACAAATGAAAGACACAGGTAAGGACTAATAAGGCAGTGAGAATAAGGCAAAAACATCAATAAAAAAGATATTCATTAGCACTAACAGTTTCAACCTTTCATTACCAAAATAAAGGCAGTTTTCATATTAAATGTTGTAAGGTGATAAACATTTATATGCAAGCAGAATTACAGAAAAACAGCTCATCCTGAAATAAATATGACAGAAGTGACACTGGAGCCACGCAGGTTACAGAATAAAGATGTCTATACTCAGGGGTGCACAAAAATATCTAATCAAGAAGATTTAATAGGAGACTTACAGGCTGTTCCGGGAAATATTAATAAGGCAGAAGAAACTGCCATGATGTTTCCATTCCTATCTATATACATGTAATAGTAAGAGACATATGACCCATAGGTTCTAATAGTACTTAGAGCCGGTCTTGTGTTCAAGAAATAGGTATAAACTACAAAAGAAACATACTAATCCTCTTTAATGTAGAATTCCAATATCCCAAACACCATCCATGTTTAACCCTATATTATAAATGAGGGAGTTTGGTCAGGAGATTTATTAAAGTGCATCTAAATACAAGGTATACTAGCTATACGAGTATCCTATTAGATGAATGCACCATGGACATTGGATTCCTAGCTCAAAGACAGGGCCCTTCGTGCTTTGCTATTTGTATGAACTTAATTTATGTACAGCGCTACGGAATATGTCGGCACATTATTAATGAACTATAATAATAATGTTGCAGCCTATGACCACTGAACATAAGTATATTATACCCTCCATGGCTGCATGAGGAGGGTGTCAGAAGTCATTGGGTTCTCTTTATAATGCGGTGTGGTTTGGAGTTTGATACAAATAAGTTTCTTGGCAATCCAGGACTTCCCTGCACTAATGACAGATCTATACAATCACTCAAATACCCACACTTACAACTATTTTGTTTTTAGCCTTGCACAAATCTTTCATTATTACTGGATTGACAAGATATATATATATATATATATATATATATATATATATATATATATATATATATATATATATATATATATATATATATATAGGACTGCATAGATATGGGAACGAATAATTTTAGAAAACATAAATATTGATATATACTTATGAGCCAGATACATCGCTGACTAGACACATGTACACCAGCTTTTACTACAAAGACATACGTATTGTGTGCATGTGGCCTATACCGGATATAGTAGCCAGCCTTCATGTGCAGATCTCCATTGCTTCCCATGCTGTCCCTCGGGCCGTGTGCTGGCTCCTCACACAGGCCGCGGCCTACAGCCCCACTCACAGCCCCTAGTCAGTCTCTCACACAAATGTCGCCTCACACAAATGTCGCCGCCTCACGTACACCCGTATATGCCGCCTATCATGTCACAAGCACACCGCCCGTCACACACGCGGTCACACCAAGCGGGGAAACTCACCTTACGCCCAAAAACCTGGACGGACTGCAGAGGCCCCTTGGCTGGCATGGTTCTAGGAATAAGAGAGGGCTGGTCAGACATGGCTCGGTTAAAAAATAAGAGCGTTATACAGACACGACCGGCGGAGCCTAATGATCACTAACCTTTCCGTCATGAGTAACAGCGAGAAAAGGAAGTTTGGGGTTTCCACACGCGCTCATCAGGGGCAAAACGTGATTACGTTGTAAGATGTGTGATGTAATGTATTGGCACGTAACAGTGGCGACATCTTAACTATGGGCAAAATGTAGTGGTTATAGTATTGGCATTCATTTTACAATGAAGTACTGTCTGTTTAATTCCACCAGGCCAGAAATATTTGAATTGTTGGCTAATAGAGATGCGGCACGCTTATATACAGGCTGTAGTAACAGTTACTGGTTTGGTGGAGCATATTATTTATTGAGACTGGATATAAAATATTATTATTATTATTATCTTTATTTATATTGCGCCAACATATTCCGTAGATCTGTAGGGGTTTAGTACATGGCAAAAAGCAAACTTAACACCTTATAAAGAATGGAGGGCCCTGTTTTTGAGCATATAATCAAATGTACATAGTGCTAGTTTCTAAGACATGGACACACAATTGAAAACTCGCAAACTTACAACACCCTCAACAAAAATGCACCCTCTTATATCTCTGCTCTCATCTCTAAGTAAACCCCCAACCATCCTCTTCCTTCTGCTAACGACCTTCTTCTTTTCTCCTCTCTTATCACCTCCTCTCACTCCTGTCTTCAGGACTTTTCTCGTGCTGCCCCTATTCTTTGGAACTCCTTGCCTCACTAGACTCAACTATCTTCCTGCCTCAAATCATTCAAACACTCACTAAAAACTCACCTGTTTAAATAAGCTTATCACCTTAAGCCTTAATGTACACATCACATCTATTACCCTTCTATACCTCTCCCATATCCTTTAGATTGTAAGTCTGCACGTTTTCAATCTCTCTATGTGCTTTAGTGAAAGCTCTGGGTACATTTGATTTTAAGCTCATAGACAGGACCCTCCATTCTCTTCTCTTCAATGTGTTAATATTGATTTGACTTCAACTTAACCTTGTTTATCGCTATGGAATATGTTGGCGTGTTACAAATAAAGGAAATTAATTATAATAAATAACTGGCATGCCTAATATTATCCAAATGTAAGCTACCTTATAAACTATAGGGGGCTTAGGAGATCAGAATGGGGGACCTGGTGGGAGGTAGGGGGGATGAGAATGGGGGACCCCCTTCCTGACCCCAGGTCCTCCATTCTGATCTCCTACTTCCCCAGGTCCCCCGTTCTGATATCCTAAACCCCCCCTCCCCCCAGGTCCCCCATTCTGATCTTTCTGCTTGTATATCATGGTTGTAACTTTAAACTGTAGTAATCCACCTTAAGTGGACAGAGCCTGTGACAGACTAGTGGGAGGGCTGTACAGGACATCTCACTTGGACCTCAGTGGCGCTAGTAAAAAACGCAAGATCCAAAATGTATATAGTGGCAGCATTTTATTGGCTTCCCTTGCTTCTATAACCCTTTTAATGCATGCCAATATTTTATTTGCCTTTATTTGGCATTGAGCACTGTTAAGTAAGTGGTTGTCCACCAGCACTCCTAGGTGCCTTTCTATCTCCGATAACCCTAGATTTGTTCCCTTTAGCTTAAAGTACATACTTTTCTAATTAAATTACCTTGCACAACTTAGTGTCATCACTAAATATGGAGACATTGCTTTCAGTGTCAGACCACAATCTAGAACAACATCAAGGTTGTGCTCTTGAGTTATCAACAGCCTCAAGGCTGAAGGGCCACTCCTGTTTAGCCCTTGGAAGTTGCTGTCATGTGAAGAGGACCCACCAGAAGAGTTCTTTGAAGTATAGCTGTGTGCATACATTAAATGTAGATGACATATATCATGACTTGTCGTAGAAAGCCTATTTTTTTATTGTACAGTATAGTTATCCTATTTAAGACTTGCAAATTTCCAGTATGGGAACTGAATATTTATGAATAGGTTTTATATGAGGATAGAGTCAATAGGCATTTGAAGCTGGTATCCCATGCAGTATCAGCCTTCCCAATACGGGGAAACCCGCTTTGCGCCGGCCCGCATAGCGCTGATTTGCAATAGCGATGTGCTATGTATCAATTCCCCGCTTATCACTAAAAATCGCTATAGCATGGTTTTGGCGCCAAATAGCGTTTAAAATTTTAAACCCCCCGCCCCTGCGTAAAGCTGTTTTTATTGCCGTAGCTCTGTTTCAGCGATATGGCATTAAAATGCCCCATTTAGGGCTGATTTACATAGCGCTCCTGCATGCAGGCACGCATGTACAGTGCTAAACGGGGATTCCTGTAATTTATTTTGGGAGTCCTCATTTGAGAGGCATTTAATTGTGACTTCCTTTGGAGATAGCAATGGGAAAAATCAGAACTCTGTGGATCCCTGAGCAGCAATGCAATCCAAGTACAAGTTTGCAGTGGTTGAAGAGGAATCAGATTCTTGAATATTTTTTGCATTCTTTAAAATCAAATCGAACATGCTTTGTGGAAAAGTTCAGGAACAGAAAAAGGAGAGACAGCCATCTTGGGCCGCTTAGTACGAGAAATTATGATATTAATAGCACATAGTATCATAATATAGATGGCAAACTCTTCTGCAAAAGACCATCACACCTAGTTGGATAAGTTGCACTTATAAAACATGTTATACAATTGTAAAGTTACAACTGTATAGTATTGTGCACATGGACCCTGCTGTACAAATCAAGACACATACATAATTTTGCTGTACATGTGTAAGGTCTTTTAGCACCTCTAGCAGCTTTGTTCACGTTGGTGTGCGCATTTCACCATTTGCTTTTGTTGTGGTATAATCAATGTGTAAACCTTTCCTCTTGTAAAAAAATAGTCACTTCTTTCCCAGCCAGCTGCATAGTTTCTAATTTTTTTCATCATCTTTGCTTTTATAAGGGAGTCATGGTATTATAAAGATACACTGTATTAAAAGGATAAATTACCAGTAGATTTTATGCCATGATTATAAATAATACATATATGTTCTTCCTATAGGAAAATGTTATATTTTTACAGCCTTATTAAATTGCGATTCAGTAAATTTAAAAGGGCTGTATTTAAGCACATAGTATTTTTTTTTTACAGAAGTGTTTTGTTATTGAACTTCTATCCAAAAGCAAGGTCTTAACTAACTAAAAACTTTAGTAAAAAAATATGCTGTGTGCTTATATAGAGCCCTTTTAAATTTACAGAATCGCAATTTAATAAGGCTCTTAATTCATAACTATTTTCTCTCAGTTGAATCACTTCTCTTAAATCTACCTAGATGTTTCAGGATAGCAGAAAAAAAACAGAAAATGTTCATCATATATTTATACCATCAGGCTGAAAACCTATTTCTTCTTGCACCTTATGCCCATCCTGACTGGAATCAGTATATATATTTTAAACTCCTATGCTCTAGAGGAAAAAAACTAAAATCCAAGTGTGTGAGCAAATATTTTAAACAAAATGTTTAAGTATTTTTTAAGTATAATAGCATAACTTTTCAATCACCATACATTAAAGTGACATATTTATAGTTTGTTCTTTTGAAGAACATAGTGTGAAACATGTTTTTACGTTTTTACAAAGTTTAAAATAAATAAATACAACTTTTGAGTGATAACTTAAATTTTACTTTAGTAGCAACAAATACTTTGCTCCTAACAACAGTGAATTCAGATAACATCTCTATTCAGTTATATTGAAAGAAAGTACACCTACATAACCACTTGACTATATAACTCAATAGCAAGCAGACCCGCAGACCGAGATGGAATTCCCCATGACACAGCTATAAATATGAGTCAGCTATAAAAAAAAAAAATGCTTTTAGGCTTGTGGTTTACATACCAGGGGCCTCATTCAATTGCAATTTGGCCAATTGAATAGGGCTCTATATAAGCACATACCGTAGCTTATTTTTTTTACAGAAGTTTTTAGTTCGTTATCTTCTAACCTAAAGCAAGGTCTTCACTAACTAAAAACTTCTGTAAAAAAGATATGCTATGTGCTGATATAGAGCCCTATTCAATTGGAAAAATTGCAATTGAATGAGGCCCCTGGTAAGTTTGTTACATACTTCAGAAGCATGTACCGTATATACTCGAGTATAAGCCGAGTTTTTCAGCCCTTTTTTTAAGGCAAAAAAGGGCCCCCTCGGCTTATACTTGAGTCACTCTCCCCCCGTGTGTCTCTCTAACCCCCCCGTGTGTCTCTCTATCCCCCCGTGTGTCTCTCTAACCCTCCGTGTGTCTCTCTACCCCCCGTGTGTGTCTCTACCCCCCCATGTGTCTCTCTATCCCCCCAGTGTGTCTCTCTACCCCCCCGTGAGTTTCTCTACCCCCCTGTGTGTCTCTCTATCCCCGCGTGTGTCTCTCTACCCCCCATGTCTCTTTCTCTCCCCCCTCCTCAACGGAAACCCCCCTCAACCCCCCACCTCCACCTAAACCAGCCTAAATACCTCCCCCCTCTCCCCTCACTTACCTGCTTGTGCTCCGGCCTCCGCTCCTTGACTTGGCGACGGCGCGCATGTGACGTCACATGTGCGCCGCGTCATTAGCATATAACGGGTGCCGGCACCTGGTATATGCTAATGACGCTGCGCACATGTGACGTCACATGCGCGCCGGCGCCGGGTCAAGGAGCGGAGGCCGGAGCACAAGCAGGTAAGTGAGGGGAGAGGGGGGAGGTGTTTAGGTGGAGGAGGGGGGTTGAGGGGGGTTTAGGTTGAGGAGGGAGGTTGGGGTTGAGGGGGATTGACGGGGGAGGTTGAGTGGGGTTGAGGTTGAAGAGGTGGGTTGGGGTTGAGGGGGGTTGAGGTTGAGTAGGGGGGTTGAGGTTGAGGAGGGAGGTTGAGGATGAGGATGGGGGTTGAGGACGGGGGTTGAGGAGGAATGTTGAGGAGGGGGTTGAGGATGGGGGGGTTGGGGAGGGGGTTGAGGAGGAGGGTTGAGGAGGGAGATTGAGGATGAGGAGGGAGGATGAGGAGGGAGGTTGAGGATGAGGAGGGAGGTTGAGGATGAGGAGGGGGCTTACGGAGGGGGTTGAGGATGGGGGGGGTTGAGGAGGGAGGTTGAGGAAGGGGTTGAGGATGGGGGCTTGAAGATGAGGGGTTGAGGAGGGGGGTTGAGAATGGGGGGTTGAGGAGAGAGGATAACGATGGGGGGGGTTGAGGAGGGGGGTTGAGGAGGGGGTTGAGGATGAGGAGGGAGGTTGAGGATGAGGAGGGAGGTTGAGGATGAGGGGGGAGGTTAAGGATGAGGAGGGAGGTTGAGGAGGGTGATAAGGGAGGGGGGAAGAGACACAGGGAAGGGAGAGGTGAGAAGAGACACGGAGAGAGAGGGGGACGCAGAGGGCACAAGAGGGACAAAGGGGGCAGCACATTTCCCACCCTCGGCTTATACTCAAGTCACTCATTTTACCCAGTATTATGTGGTAAAATGGGTGCCTCAGCTTATACTCGGGTTGGCTTATACTCGAGTATATACGGTATATTTTTTTTTTCATACTACAGTGGTCTATTTATATGTGACAAAGCCCCCAGGGGAGTCCTTCTTTCAAAAGATCAGTAAAAATAGCAATGTCAAGTGATGGACTTTAACATTACAATAATTTCCTCTTTCCTATCCAATAAGGTATTGCTAGGGTGGAGCTCTAAAAAAAACTCTATATCAGCCCTCTGCCAATACTAAGGTGGTTGTGGCACCACTTATTGGACAAACGAGAACCTGCTCTTTCAAATGAGGGGATCTACATCCTTACACTGTCAAGTGCTTGCTTTGTCTATTGCACCCCCTTTTTTAGAGCATTTTGTGGGCATTGAGGGCTCCTAAAAGAGCCCTCATAATCCCCTTCACAAATATAAAATAGCATGGGGCCACCCATTGGAATATATATGTAATATATATATATATATATATATATATATATATATATATATATATATATATATATTATCAATAAATATTAAATTGTACTTAATTATAAACTAGCGACTTGCCTGTCAAAAGTGATGGCATTATATAGTGTCATTGTGTTTTCTGTCTGTTTATACTATCTCTCTGTGTACCCTGCGTGTCTCTTTCTTTCCCCCCTCGCCAGTGACTCTTTCCCTCCCCTGTGTCTCTTTCCCCCTCCCCCTCCCCCCTGTCTCTCCCCCCGTGTCTCTTCCCTGGTCTCCCTCCCCTGTGTCTCTTCCCCCTCCCTCCCCTGTGTCTCTCCCCCTCTCTCTCCCCTGTGTTTCTCCCCCTCTTATCTATTTCCCCCTCTCTTGTGTCTCTTCCCTCCCTCCCCTGTGTCTCCTTCCCCCTCTCCCTCCCCCTCTCCCTTTCCTATGCCTCATTTCCCCCTTTCCCTCTCCTTTTGCCCCCTCTCCCTCCCCTGTGTCTCTTTCCTCCTCTCACTCCCCTGTGTCTCTTCCCTCTCCTCACCCTCCCCTGTCTGTTCCCCCCTCTCCCTCTCCAGTGTCTCTTCCCCCCGACTTTCCCACCCCTTTTTCTCTCCCCCTTCTCCTGTGTCTCTTTCCCCCGCTGTGTCTCTTCCCCCCACCCACTCCCCTCTGTCTCTTCCCCCCATCTCCCACCCCTGTGTCTCTCCCCCCATGTCTTTTCCCCTGTCTCCCTCCCCTGTGTCTCTTCCCCCTCCCTCTCCTGTGCCTCTCCCCCTATCCCTCCCCTGAGTTTCTCCCCCTCTTATCTATTTCCCCCTCTCCTGTGTCTCTTCCCTCCCTCCCCTGTGTCTCCTTCCCCCTCTCCCTCTCCCTTTCCTGTGCCTCATTTCCCCCTTTCCCTCTCAATTGCCCCCTCATCCTCCCCTGTGTCTCTTTCCCCCCTCTCCCTCCCCTGTGTCTCTCCCCCTCTCCCTCCTCTGTGTCTCTCAACTATAATAGTTGTCAATCTGCGAGTTGTCGTCACGCAATTTGCGGGCCTGCAATGAGCGCCTGTAGACCTTAGGCTGCAATGAGCGCCAGAGGTGCTTATTGAAGGGCTTGCGATGAGCGTGCAGGCGCTCATCGCAAGGTACGCACTTAAGACTTTAAAACAGATTGAAGAAGGCCTCAAGATGAGCGCCATAGGCGCTCATCGCTAGGCTCGCAGCACTTTGCTGAAATGAGCACCAAAGGCCCTCATTCCAGCTCTCGCAATAGTGCCTTTTCAAGGTCCCTCTAAGGGTCCTCTGTCAAGTCAGAGATGTTATTTGCCCCATTACACTCCACCGATGGAGGATGGAAAGATATTGAAGAAGCCCATAGCCAAAGCCAGTAACACTACCTAAGCCAGTAACACTTTTTACCTAAGCCAGTAACACTTTTTACCTAAGCCAATAACACTTCACCTAAGACAATAACACTTTTTACCTAAGCCAATAACACTTCACCTAAGCCAATAACACTTTTTACCTAAGCCAATAACACTTCACCTAAGACAATAACACTTTTTACCTAAGCCAATAACACTTCACCTAAGCCAATAACACTTTTTACCTAAGCCAGTAACACTTTTTTACCTAAGCCAAAAACACTTTACCTAAGCCAAAAACACTTTACCTAAGCCAATAACACTTTACCTAAGCCAATAACACTTTACCTAAGCCAGTAACACTTTTTACCTAAGCCAGTAACACTTTTTACCTAAGCCAGTAACACTTTTTACCTAAGCCAGTAACACTTTTTACCTAAGCCAAAAACACTTTACCTAAGCCAATAACACTTTACCTAAGCCAATAACACGTTACCTAAGCCAATAACACGTTACCTAAGCCAGTGACACGTTACCTAAGTCAGTAACACTTTACCTAAGTCAGTAACACTTAGCCAAAGCCCGTAACTCACAAGACCGCCAAAAAACAAACAATCATGTACAAAATAAGTTAAAGCCTCACACACAACTCAGGGGGACGGCCAAGTAGTCTGTGAGTGAAATTGCAAGCTAATTTGACTCATAATTGCAGTTTTTAGGCGATGGGAAAGATTGGCCGCCGAAAAAATGAAAATTTTCTCAAACAGGATGAAAACAAGGCCAAAGCCAGTAGCTTATAGCCGAAGCCAGTAACTATTAGCCTAAGCCAGTAACACTTAAGCAAAGCCAGTCACACTTAAGCCAAGCCAGTAACATTTAACCCAAGCCAGTAACACTTAGCCAAAGCCAGTAACACTTAGCCGAACAATGCAGGCATGCAGGACATCACAATGCGCACCGAAGGTGCTCATTGCAAAGCAACAAATTTGGAGGTTGGATGGCGCCTGCAATGACCGGCAAGGACTGTAAAGTAGCCTGGAGGAGAGGCTTGCAATGAGAGGGGAGACGCTCACAATGAGCAAATAAAATAGAAAAGGAGAAGGATCAGTATAAATGGTCAGTAGTGTCAGACAACAGCACACTTTTACTGCTTACTAGCGACTTTCCCGTCAAAAAATGACGGCTATGAGATGTGTATGTTTGGAAAGTTGTTTAGTTATTAATATACATATGGAATTTTAAGGTAGCTAATGTTGTTTTGTGTGTACTACTGAAATATATAATAATAATTAATAAATGAATATACTTGACCTATTTTGAAGCATTGGGTTTAAGATCTGTGAGCCTTGTTTGATGTTGCTGGAGCATTAGTGGTGTGGAGCTGCTGTGTAAGCGTGATGATCGTGTTCAGTGTAATAGTGTGCGTGCGCGAGACGAAACCGTTAGTGTAGTTGTGTACTTCCGCATTACCGTAAAATGGCGGGTAATGTGTGGTATGCGTGTTCTCGGATTATCCGTAAGTGTTTTCCGTGGTTATAGTGCTGTAGCCTCGTTTTCGTTTTGTTCGGCCGCCATTTTTTCTCTTGCTTAGAGAATTTTGTAGCGTCTAAACTCTTTTATTTTTAGTTAAGTGAAACTGTATTTTTTTTAGGTGCTGTATGCTTCGTGTTGCTGTATGTAAGCTTTTTATGTATGTGTTGTGTGTATTTATTGTGTTTTTGCTTTTTTCCTGTACGCGGCTTGCATCCGATTTTTGCGATGTCGTAATGTGTGGTATGCATCTTAGCGGATTATCCGTAAGTGTTTTTCGTGCTTAGAGTGCTGTAGCCTCGTTTTCGTTTTGTTCGGCCGCCATTTTTTCTCTCGCTTTGACAATTTTTTAGTGTGTAAACTCTTTTATTTTGAGGTAAATGAAGCTGTAAGTTGTTTTTTTGAGGTCGTGGATGCTCCCTCT
Source organism: Discoglossus pictus (assembly GCA_027410445.1). Taxonomy (NCBI): domain Eukaryota; kingdom Metazoa; phylum Chordata; class Amphibia; order Anura; family Alytidae; genus Discoglossus; species Discoglossus pictus. The sequence goes on along the minus strand of CM050167.1, from coordinate 291,632,908 downwards.
CGCTGTCGGTAAGCTTTTTATGTATGTGGTGTGTGTATTTATTGTGTTTTTTTTTTTTTCATGTTCGCGAGTTACGCCTGTAATTTTAGTTGCGTCCGTATTTTTTGGCTGCGGTTTAACGGCTCGCCTCGCTATGCGAGGCTCGCCTGCAATGAGCGCCTGCGGCGCTCATTGCCAAAGTGCTCCGTATTAACGTTAGTTTTGCGAGGGCCTCAGTTGCTGTCATGTAGCGCCGCCAGCAAACGAGGCTTGCTTTGAGAGCCGCGTCCCTCGGCTCGCTTTGCTAGCCGGGGCCCAGGCCTTCGGCCGCGGCCCTCGCTACGCGAAAGCCCGCGGCCCTCGCTACGCGAGCACGCAAGCGTGAGCAACGGCCCGTACGCTCACAACTATATATGTGATAGAATCATGTACTCTTTCCTATTTGGTAGTGACATATTCACTGTATTCGGTCAGTTATCTGACCGATATATCTAAAGAGCAACACTGATTTACCATTTGACAGACTGCTCCTCCACACAATGTGTACAACACATGCTGCAATTAAGACTTACAATAGGAAGGAGTTTTCACGAATATTAATGAATAGGTGGGTGTTTCCCCGATGTGCCAATAGAATAGAATAGCTATAGGATTATTTAGTATAGCCTTAGAAAGCCTTAGATATCCTGTCATTTATGTAAAGGAGAGAGGACACAGCATTAGTGTGAGGTGCGTGAACAAGAGAGTGGATTTTAAGTCTAAAACCTATATTATCCCTGAGGCAATGGAATAGTTGGGAACAGTGATTTACACTAATGATACAAAATTCACCAATGAGGTTCATATTTTTCATAGTAATTAAGGTTAAAAATAGACTTTTAGTTAATCAAGTTCAACCTTTTCAGATCTCCTCTGATTTGCAATATGCAGATTAATTGTTAATTGATCCAGAGGAAGGCAAATAGAAAAAAAAAACATTGAAACATTGCCTTCCTGACCCCAGATACTGGTGGTCGGATTCCTCCCTGGATCAATACTCCCTAGCTAATTATCCAGGATAACCCTGAATGCTCTTTTCATTTAAAAATATATACAATCCCTTTTTAAAGTTATCTTTCGAATCTGCTGTCACCACCTCCTTTGGTAGATGAATCCACAATTTAACCACTCTTACTGTGAAGAATCCTTTCCTTTCTTTAAGATATACAGCCTTATTAAATTGCGATTCAGTAAATTTAAAAGGGCTCTATTTAAGCACACATCATATTTTATTTACAGAATTTTTTAGTTAGTGAAGACCTTGCTTTTGGATAGAAGATCACTAAATAAAAACTTCTGTGTGCTTAAATAGAGCCCTTTTAAATTTACTGAATCACAATTTAATAAGGCTGTGAATCTTTTTACTTCTAACCTCAAATGATATCCCCTTGTCAGTTGAAAACCTATTGGCGCAAAAGGTTTAATTGACAAAGCCTTTTATTGACCATGGATATATTTATATGAGATAATCATATCCCCTCTAAGATGCCTTTTTTCCTAGAGAAAATAAGTCTAATTTGGTTAGTCATTCTTTACACCTTAGTCCCTCCATTCAAGTCAAGAATTTACATCATATATTTTAAACATGGTACATATGTATTTTCTGCATGACAAAATAATTGAAGAAAAGGTTCAGAAAAGTCACACAGAAAAAAATCTGTAGGGGAATTACTTTGCTACTCTGCTTCCCCTAAAATAAATATATGATTAATATTTCTGTAAAAATTATTATTGCACTAGCAACAAGGATGGAGCTAATGCTGGGGCAAAAGGTGCAAAACACCTGGAACCACAAAAGGGTAGGTCACTCTTATTACTAGCAGTAAATAAAAACACAATACTTCTTATTAGGTGGGCGGGTAGACAATTAATCTGTGCACGGGCGATCTGATCTACATAAGTAACTCGTTATAATACATTCTTACATCTTTACAGGGACAGCTTCCACTGCAAGCTGTACCTTTAAAAATACAAGGGGAATGAAAAAACCTTCTGGGGAAGGGAGGGGCTTTTAACAGGGCTTGGGCAAAAGACACTACACTTACAAAAATATAATTTAAGGTGGTCTGGACAGTCACTCAGAAGGGGTTCAGCATTGCTATGGGTCTCTCACTACAAAGCTTGTTAGCAATTCTTAAAGCAACATGCAAAAATTTCAGCAGGATGCAAACACAGCATGTTTATAGCAATATAACAAAATAACCAGCTAGAACAAACAGCATGCGCTATACAAAGAGAGAGGCAAGAAAAAAACATAAAACAATTCACACAATCTCTAGCTCACACACTTCAGAACACTGCAAATACACACTCTCAATTTCTCTCAAGTTCTCACACCTCACTGTACACGGCACTCACACTCAGTACTCACAACACATACATTGGGCCCAAATCATTTGCGGTTTTAGCCAACAGTTCATTTTGTCACTCCAACCAGGTAAAATTGTTTAGCAAGTCCAATTTCTAGCCTTCATCAAATCAGCACCGCTTCTCAAAAAGCAGCTTAGACAATCCGCCATTAAAGGAGGGCAACTCCTATCATGCCGTTTATAGGTAGGCACACCTTACACGCCATTAAGGGAAGGCAACTCCTCTGTTAATCTATATCTATGCCATTTATCGGTAGGCACATCTTACACACCATTAAAGGAAGGCAACTCCTATCCACCATTAAAGGAGGGCAACTCCTCTGTTAATCTATATCTACATATATCTAAAGTAACACCTCGTCAGGTACAATAGCTCTTTAATATCTCTTAATCTTAGTTTCAGTAATTATCACCTTCACAGGCACAATATTTTAATCAAATCTACTTATGTTAATTACTCTATTTCACTTAATATCACTAATTAGCATTTTTAGGTTATCAACAACAAACTACAAAAAATGCAATCATACCAAGTTTTCAGTCTGGGTGAGGTCATTTTTTGTGCGACTTTGTCTCGTCACTACTTACAAGCTCCAGTCTCCCTTGGAAGACACGCCTAACAAGCAATTCTACACACAGATTTTCACCAAGGTGACTCTGCAAACCTCTAATTTTGGCCATTATCAGTTGTCAAGCGTCTCCCCCACAAATTCCTGAAGCTCGGGGGTTATCTATGGACAATTACTGCACTCCTGGCTTGGCTCATCAAATGTTGGAGAAAAACATATCCACAAACCGACTTTCTACAACAAAACCCAGTCATGATACCAAAACACAACCCAGTCATGATACCGGAATGACATGATCTTGAAGCCCCACTTCCACAAGGACTGGCAGAGACAAGTAGCCACTTAGTTCAACCAGCCCGCTAGGAAGATCCGCATGCGAAAGGCGCGTCAGGCCAAAGCAAGTTTGATATATTATTTTGGACAAGCGTGGATCAGCAACAGAAAAAAAGTTACAATGCCTGCTGCTGACTGATTACTAAACATAAACAACACAAGTACTAGTAATTACATACAGGAAATGGTACATTCCATTATCACTCTCTAGCCTCCTCCCATCTCTAGACCAGTAAGATATTATTTATTTTAGTAGACTAATAAAATAAGATGCAAGCGTGCACTAACTCCCAAGCTGTAAATTCCACGCATAGGTCAAATCTGTTGTTCGGTCTTGTGTACTGCTAGAGCACATCTTCGTTGGAGAATTATTCATGGCTTCTAGTAAACTTGCTAAATCATAGGATATGCAGATTTAACTGTTTCAGAGCTTACATCTAGCCAAATACTAAGGGTACTTACTAATTAAGAAATGCTTTATATACACAAATAATGTATCTATATTTGTATTTCTCCACAACACCTGTTGCAAGTTCCTGCCACTGTGAGTACTTCTGGTGGCTCCTATGTCTTCTTGCTCCATTCCTGACCCATATTGGACTGATCTTTTGCTGCTGATCCAGATTGTTTCTGACCTTATGGATTTCTGCCGGCACTTTGGCATGTCTGACAATTTTTTTCCTGTGCCCTTGGACTTGTTACCTCAGACAAGCCATCCTCTGGTACTTTGCCCCTGAAGGGTTTGACCCGGATTGCCCTGACACTTAATTTTAATTCCACACAATTATCCTGTTATTTCATTTTCAAATAAGTATGTTGTTTCAGTCACTTGCTGATAAGTGCACTAAATGTATACTTGTTATCTTTTTGCACATAATTTACTTTTACTAAGATTCAGATGAAGTGTTTGACAGATCACAACCACCCAGAGAACACAGATGAACAGGCGTTGAAGCCAACCTTATTAAAAGACTATAATCTCCTCAGTAATAAAATCATGATGTGACTGGCATGTTATGTTCATGGTAACATGTAGGGCCATACAGGGAGCAAAACCCTGGTGATGTACCCATTCACCTTGTTAAAATGTGGGACATGTGTTTCACTTTTTGGGGGAAAGAAGTGGATAATGAAAACTTGGGGCAAAGGCCTGGATTAAACACAATCTTTCTCTGCAACTACTGCCTGCAGGAATTGTAAAGTGGTTTAATTGACAATTTGTTAAGTGGTGACAAGTGCTCTAACTGAAACTCCTTTGATCCTATGTCTGCGTTTAACCTCTAACAGCTATGTGAGCTATAATTGTTGTCTAGCCTAGAATTCCCACTTACTACTACGAGAGCCCACCTCATAAAAATTATGAATGGAGCAGAAAAACTATGTAACAAACACAATACTTGTCTCCCCGCCTAGTAACCCTAAAGCCCCTATCATTTCCCCAGGCCAAGTATAAGACCCTGTCTTCGATGTGCCTTGTCCATGCTGTCTCTTTTCCCCAAGTCCACACCATCCCCCTCCCGTTCACTATGCCAATACTACAATACTACGCCATTCGGCCATTTTGTAGACCTGATTATCCTGCTGATCAAAGAACCTTATGGTGGCTGCAGACATCATGACTAAAGTCGCAAGCCAGGGGGTAGCCCAAAGTCTCCCCTCTGAGGGTTCTATACTTGGGTTAAGGACCAACACCACATCAGAGCAATTTATCCTGATTGGGTGAGGGCTGTTATTTGGTGAAAGGAAGATGGAAGGCAAATTTATAATCCCCAAACTTGCAAAATCCTGTTTGTTTAACCAAAGTAACCAGCTGTTCTCTTTGGGACACATAGCAATGGTATGTTTTAATGAGAAAAGCCTGGGTTGACTGCTTGCTCCTTGGTGACTCCTGCTCGAGAGAACAACAAACCGGCATGGATCTATGAATAGCATTAGTCCTCTCTGGCCTTTTCAAGCCCAATGACGACTAGATTAATTCTGAAATGAAGTCTCTGTTATTTATTATACAGTGCCTTGCAAAAGTATTCACCCCCTTGGCATTTTTCGTGTTTTGTTGCCTCACAACTTAGAATTAACAAGGATTGTTTGAGGATTTGCATCATTTAATTTACAGAACATGCCCACAACTTTGAAGATGTTTATTTTTTTTTTAATTGTGAAGCAAACAACAAATAGGACAAACTAACATAAAAAGTCAATGTGCATAACTATTCACCCCCCTAAAGTCAATACTTTGTAGAGCTACCTTTTGTGGCAATCACAGCTCCAAGTCGCTTTGGATAAGTCTCTATGCACTTACCACATCTTACCACTAAGATTTTTGCCCATTCTTTTTTGCAAAACTGCTCCAGCTACTTCAAGTTGGATGGTTTGCGCTTTTGAACAGCAACCTTTAAGTCTGACCACAGAATTTCTATTGGATTGAGGTCTGGGCTTTGACTAGGCCATTCCAACATATTTAAATGTTTCCCCTTTGAACAATTCAAGTGTTGCTTTAGCAGTGTGTTTGGGGTCATTGTCCTGCTGGAAGGTGAACCTCCGCCCTAGCCTCAAATCACGCATATAGTGGTACAGGTTTTGCTCAAGAATATCCCTGTATTTAGCACCATCCATCTTTCCTTCAGCTCTGACCAGTTTCCCAGTCCTGGCTGCTGAAAAACATCCCCATGGTGTTCTTTGGGTGATGTGATGTGTTGGGTTTACGCCAGACATAGCGTTTTCTTTGATACCTGAAAAGTTCAATTTTAGTCTCATCAGACCAGAGCACTTTTTTACATTTTGAGAGTCTCCCACATGCCTTTTCGCAAACTCAAAACATGCCATTTTGTTTTTTTTGTTGAAAGTAATGGCTTTCTTTTGGCCACTCTGCCATAAAGCCCAACTCTATGTGCAGATACTCCAGTCTCTGCTGTGGAACTCTGCAGCTCCTCCAGGGTTATCTTAGGTCTCTGTGCTTCCTCTCTGATTAATGCCCTTCTTGCCCGGTCCATGAGTTTTGGTGTGCGGCCATCTCTTGGCAGGTTTGCTGTTGTGCCATGTTCTTTCCATTTGGTTATGACAGATTTGATGGTGCTCCTGGGGATCATCAAAGATTTGGATATTTTTTTATAACCTAACCCTGATCTGTACTTCTCAACAACAGTGTCCCTTACTTGTTAGGAGAGTTCCTTGGTCTTCATGACAGTGTTTGGTTAGTGGTGCCTCTTGCTTAGGTGTTGCAGCCTCTGGGGCCTTTAAAAAAAGGTGTGTATATGTAATGACAGATCATGTGACACTTAGATTGCACACAGGTGGACATCATTTAGCTAATTATGTGACTTCAGAAGGTAATTGGTTGCACCAGAGCTTTTTATGGGCTTCATAGCAAATGGGGTGACTACATACGCACATGACAATTTTCTATTTTCTATTAGTAAAACATAGTTTTATGTATATATTTTTCTAATTTCACTTCACCAACATAGACTATTGTGCTCTGATCCATCACATAACATTCAGATTAACAAAACATTGAACTTAAGGCTGTAATGTAACAAAATAGGTAATAAGTCAAAAGGGTGAATACTTTTGCAAGGCACTGTAGTTCAGTATCCACTCTCTCTGGTGATTACTCTTCAAGATAAACATAGTATATTTAAATAGGCTTAATATATCTTGTAGCTTCTCTCCTGAAAGTCAGAGGAGATATGGTTGCCATTTATTCTCTTTCTGTTGTACACATGCTTCAGCTTCTACTGTGGTGTGAGAACTTCCAAATTTACGGCATAGCTCCATGTGCTGTTTTGTGTATTAAGTGTGTTAGAGTAACTTTTTTCCAGTTCAGAATCCAGTTTAGGTGCAGAAGATGGTTAATCGTTTTCCATGCTGAGTAGTATTATAAATAGTATAAGAACTACTGGCGTAATGCAGATTTTTTGTAAATTATGTAAGAATCTGGTTACAGTGGTTATTCTGAAATAGTTTCTCATGGTATAGTTATACAAATCATATTTAGTGCATGTATTGTTGATTGCTGGGTCAAGTTTAATTAGGTGCATTCTAGTGAAACCACCCTATTGTATTAATTTTTGCTGGATATCTTTGAGGGGGTTAGAATAGTTGAATTATTTGGATGATACAGGAGTAGATATACACTTTTCTGACTCTAAATGTGGCAATACATTATCATATTTGTTCTATACCAGTTGCTAAGCTAGCTTGTCTTGTTTACAAAAGTTACAAAGTATTCTGTCCCATTTTTTAAAAACATGTTATCATTTTGAGTATTGGTTTGTCCCTCCATATTGGATATATACCCCCTTCTATCATCTATGTCCCATTTATTTGGCTCCAGATTTTCTCCATTCTTCCTTTGTAGCCCTGAACCATAATTTCAATGAATAGAGCAGATTAGTGACAATAAAGATCCACAGATAAATCCTGTAACATTTCAAGCCTCTCCCACTGTCTACTTTACAGGCCTCGCGATGAGCGCCTTCGCTGCTCATTATAGGCCTTGGCTAACCCACCACTTTCATGCCACGCAATTAGCACCTTCGGCTCTCATCGCGATCCCAGCAATGAGCATTCATTGCAGACGTTGTCCAACTCGCCACTTCCGTGCCTTGCACTGAGTGCCTTTGGTGCTCATTGCGAGCCTCTTCCCACTCTCTGATCCCTGTGTCTGTTTCCCCCCTCTCCCTTCCATGTTTCTGTTTCCCCCTCTCCCTCCCGCTGTCTCTTTGCCCCCTGTCCCTGCCCTTTGTCACCCCCCCTTATTTCCCTCCCGTGTCTCTTTCCCCCCGCTCTCACCCCTGTGTCTCTTTTCATCCTCTCCCTCCCCTGTGTCTGTCTTCTCCCTCTTCGAGTCTTGCGTGCCTCGCGATGAGCGCTGATCCTGCCTTTTTCAAAAAGTCTAACAGGCCTCGACATGAGCGCCTAAGCCCTACACGCTTCGGCCTGGTTGTGAGCCTTTTTTAAAACAATTACGTCTTACAGCCGCAATTTTTTTCATCGCTTAGCCGATTTCAGACCTTCCAAAAACTCCAAATAAACATCAAGTTAGCTTGCAACTTCACTTACAGGCACCCTGCCTCTCTCCCTGAGCTGTGTGTGAGGTTGTAAGTTATTTTTTTAATTAATTGGCGTCTTTGGGCGATCTACGGCTTCCGTGTTACGGGCTTGAAAAAAATGTCGAACGTTAAAGCCGTAATTTTTTCAAAGTCTTGCAGGCCTCGCAATGAGCACCCTCACCGCTCATCGTGAGGCCTGCAATGAGTGCCTTCAGATCTCATTGCCAGCCTTTTTAAAAGTCTTGCAGGCCTTGCGATGAGCCTTTGGAGCTCATTGCAGCCCCCATCAAACCCGTAACTTTTGAGCCTCGTTGCGCATGAGCAAGCCCGTAACTTTTAACATAGCATTACCGACAAACTCGCAATTACGACAACTATTATATGTAATAGCCTATGCACAGCACACAAATATTTGAGCTTTACTTGTAAATGCACTTAAGTGGTGTTTTAAGGTGCTGATCACCAGAGGCTCTTGTTTCAATTTCAGTTATTTTTAAAATCCTTCCAAGGTAGTCAGCCCTTCAGTAAACCTACCACTTTATCCATTCTGAGTTGCCATTGCAGGTAATTGACCATGATGCTCTGCAGTTAAATAATGGCTGGGCCACTCCTGATCCTAGACTGACACCCCCTCCCTGTAGATGCTCCCTTGGCTATGACTGCATATCAGTCCAACACAAGACTAGGCAACAGTCACAAGAAGAGCTAAAGCTGAATTTGAAGGAGTGTTGATGAGATCCTGTTTCCACCGAGCAGGAACTGTTGTGTTAACTTTGTATAATGTGATGCAGGCAAGGTTACATGGGTGGTTCAAACAACAAACCAGCTTATGGGCCAAAACATGGGCTCAACCAATGAACATACAGCAAGAGAAGTGCTAAATCACTTCCCCCTCACTTTTTCAAACAGACATTCAAATTTTGGAGCCATTTGACATAATTGATAATAAAGTGAATGTGCTTAAACTCAACATTCATATTGTCACTACTACAGATGAAGGGGTTAACACCTATGATGTTACTGATATGTACAGCATATTTTTTTCATATATTGTATACAATAGTTGCATAGGCACAAGGGTTATATGATAATCACTCAGCCCTCCCCCATTGATAACTCTTTAAAGTCTCTTTAGATCTCCTATATATAGGCTCCTATAACTTTATATATGAACACCCCATATACAAGTTACATAGTTACATAGGCCCTCATTCAATTGCAATTCGGCCAATTGAATAAGGCTCTAAATAAGCACATAACATATATTTTTTAAATAAGTTTTTAGTTAGTAAGCATCTATCCAAAAGCAAGGTTTTCACTAACTAAAAACTTCTTTAAAAAAAATATGCTATGTGCTTATTTAGAGCCCTATTCAATTGGCCAAATAGCAATTGAATGAGGCCCATAGTATTTAAGGTTGAAAAAAGACTTAGGCCCTCATTCAATTGCAATTTGGCCAATTGAATAGGGCTCTAAATAAACACATAACATATATTTGTTTAAAGAAGTTTTAGTTAGTAAACGTCTAACCGAAAGCAAGGTTTTCACTAACTAAAAACTTCTTTAAAAAAGATATGCTATGTGCTTATTTATAGCACTATTCAATTGGCCAAATAGCAATTAAATGAGGCCCTTTCAGTCCATCAGTTTCAACCTCCTCTGATCTGCAATATGTGGATTAACTATTAATTAATTAGTTGTATATAAAAAAAAAACAAGTGAGAATAATGTACAGAGGATGGGCTGTTGTCCCTCTCCTTATTTCCTCCTGTAGTCACCTACCCTCCCAAACTCCAGGCAACCATATACAGGATACCTTGTGAGTGTCCTGAGAGTTTCAGTAAAAAGTACCATTATCTCCATTTTGCATCATTTATGCATGTATTTAATTAGATTTTATTTTGTAACAAGGAAAAGGGCCATGTGATCTGAAATGTTATGTGTGGGTTAGGGCTCACAAGGGCCCTCATTCAATTGCGATTTGGTCAATTGAATAGTGCTCTAAATAAGCACATAGCATATATTTTTTAAAGAAGTTTTTAGTTATTGAAAACCTTGCTTTTGGATAAAAACTTCTTTAAAAAAAATATGTTATGTGCTTATTTAGACCCCTATTCAATTGACCAAATCGCAATTGAATGAGGGCCAAGGAGAGGAAACATATCTTCACCTAGGGTAATACAAGTCCTTGCATGTCCATCTGAAACCAGTTCAATCAGGCCACCCTAAAATTGTAAAATTGATTCTGGCTGTGAAGATGACACAATGTGTTATCCTACTGGAATATAAAACAGTCTGAACATGAAGTATCAGCAGAACTAAGTAAAATATGTTGTTTTATTGTAGCTTCACTTGAATATTAAATTGTAGACTTTTTTTATTATTTGCACCAATTGCTTTTAGAAAATATGATTTATGTGTGTGTGTGACACTGATTATAAAGGCATGTCCTTTTTTTGAATGTAGCCTATAATTTATAAGGCGTGACAAAGCAGTTGTGCTATTAATAATGTTGGCCTTTCTAAGCCAAACCTGTTAGTCACTTATATATTTGCAGAAGAGCACTTACAGTGACGTGAATCGCCCTTTAAGGGATAATATAATAATACATATATTTTACTAAAGGTTTTGTTAGAGATATTACTTACACAATATTATAATTTCCTTAAATACAACTTTATTTCTCTGCTTCAAAACATGAAACCCAGTTAAATATGATCCCTACATCAAATAATGCCCTGGGCAATAAGTACACTAGATCTCCCCCCTCAGATCTCCCCCTCTGGTCACTGGAATCACCAAGTGCTCCTGTACTGCATGGCTATGGGGTGTTCCACATCAGAGCAAAGGTAATTTCAGTTCAGTTTAATAGCTATCTTTTTTACTCACACCTTTTCCTCCACTGTTGGTCAGAAAGCAGCGGCCAAAATAGAGTTGTCCTGCAGTGGTGGTTAGTAAGGTTTTAAAATAACACAGTGGAGGTTCTACATATGGTATAATTTTTAACTATAAGTAGTAACAATTATTTTATCAATTAAAAGTTATTTAAAAATTGATTTTTTTCTGCAGTAAATATTGTAACTTGCCATTCTGAGCTGTCAGTCAGTGTTTCTGATACACCCACAGATATTCTAACCTTTTTTCAGAGAGATAATTGACATGAATTACTGATTGGCCCCTGAGGTCATTCTCTTGAGTGCAATTGCCCGCACACAAAAAAGCAGGGAACACAATTATAATTTTTAAGCCAAGTTACTCCTTAGGTATAATTTTCAGTGAAATAGTAATGTTATCCCTGTTGGATGGTGCCAAGATGACTGATCAGTTTTTAAATATTTACTGTTCTTCCTGTGTGACCCCATATGTAAATACATTTCTGTGGTTGCAAAAAATAAAATCTCAAGAATGGTTAGTATAAAGTACTTGCTTGTTTGGGGCCCCACAAAATACAGCAATGATCTACAGTGCCTTGCAAAAGTATTCACCCCCCTTGACTTTTTACCTATTTTGTTACATTACAGCCCTAGGTTCAATGTTTTGTTCATCCGTATGTGATGGATCAGAACACAATAGTCTAAGTTGGTGACGTAAAATGAAAAAATATGTACATAAAACTATTTTTTAGAAATAGAAAACAGAAAATTGGCATGTGCATATGTATTCACCCCCTTTGTTATGAAGCTCATAAAAAGCTCTGGTGCAACCAATTACCCTCATAAGTCACATAATTAGTGAAATGATGTCCACCTGTGTGCAATTTAAGTGTCAAATGATCTGTCATTACATATACACACCTTTTTTGAAAAGCCCCAGAGGCTGCAACACCTAAGCAAGAGGCACCACTAACCAAACACTGCCACGAAGACCAAGGAACTCTCCAAACAAGTAAAGGACAATGTTGTTGAGAAGTACAAGTCATGGTTAGGTTATAAAAAAATATCCAAATATTTGATGATCCCCAGGAGCACCATCAAATCTATCCTACCCAAATGGAAAGAACATGGCACAACAGCAAACCTACCAAGAGACGGCCGCCCACCAAAACTCACAGACCGGGCAAGGAGGGTATTAATCAGAGAGGCAGCACAGAGACCTAAGGTAACCCTGGAGGAGCTGCAGAGTTCCACAGCAGAGACTGGAGTATCTGTACATAGGACGACACTAAGCCGTACGCTCCATAGAGTTGGGCTTTATGGCAGAGTGGCCAGAAGAAAGTCATAACTTTCAGCAAAAAACAAAATGGCACGTTTTGAGTTTGTGAAAAGGCATGTGGGAGACTCCCAAAATGTATGGAGGAAGATGCTTTGGTCTGATGAGACTAAACCTGAACTTTTTAGCCATAAAAAAAAAACGCTTATTCTGGCGCAAACCCAACACATCACATCACCCAAAGAACACCATCAGTGAAACATGGTGGTGGCAGCATCATTCTGTGGGGATGTTTTTCAGCAGCCGGGACTTGGAAACTGGTCAGAGTTTAGGGAAAGCTGGATGGTGCTAAATACAGGGATATTCTTGAGCAAAACCTGTACCACTCTGTACGTGATTTGAGGCTAGGACGGAGGTTCACCTTCCAGCCGGACAATGACCCCAAACACACTGCTAAAGCAGCACTTGAGTGGTTTAAGGGGAAACATGTAAATGTGTTGGAATGGCCTAGTCAAAGCCCAGACCTCAATCCAATAGAAAATCTGTGGTCAGACTTAAAGATTGCTGTTCACAAGCGCAAACCATCCAACTTGAAGGAGCTGGAGCAGTTTTGCAAGGAGGAATGGGCACAAATCACATGGGTAAGATGTGGCAAGCTCATAGAGACTTATCCAAAGCGACTTGGAGCTGTGATTGCCGCAAAAGGTGGCTCTACAAAGTATTGACTTTAGGGGGGTGAATAGTTATGCACATTTACTTTTTCTGTTATTTTGTCCTATTTGTTGTTGGCTTCACAATAAAAAAAAAAAGCATCTTCAAAATTGTGGGCATGTTCTGTAAATTAAATGATGCAAGTCATAAAACAATCCATGTTAATTCCAGGTTGTGAAGCAACAAAACACGAAAAATGCCAAGGGGGTAAATACTTTCGCAAGGCACTATAGATCATTGCCGTATTCTGTGTAAAAAAAAAATTGTTATAATTTTTAATTCTGACTGCAGTTAATTTTTAAGAGCCCTTTTGTTCTATAGAAACAAAAATGACTCAGCACATTCCTGAGTTAAGGTTAGCTTAAAAGGTTTAAAATAATAAAATACTCCTTTAGATTCCCATACATATATAGGGCCTCATTCTATTATCGGCCGTAAATCGGCCGTAAGGCTGCGATTCCTTGCGAGGGTTCAGTTAACTCGCGATTCTATTATACGGCCCCGCAAGGATCTCCTTTTACGGCCGGCCGCATATCTTTGAACCGGCCGTAAACTGTGAAATATAAAAACTGAAAAATAAATTCAAGCCTGCACTGTACAGCTCTGTAAATGCTAGGGATCATATTGGGGGACATGAGGAATAAAAGTAACCCCCTCTCAAGCTTGCACATCTGCCCAAACCCGAGTTCAAATTAACTGTTTATTTTCCGGCTGCGGCGTGGGCGGGTCTGAGGTGCTCCAAGCACTCTGGACTTTTTACATGTATATTTTACGGATATTAAAAATGAAATATTTTACGGATTTGAGTACAGGATAATTATGTGCTATTTTTTCTAACACCTAAAATCCCTTTATAGTCTTCTCAAAGTGCAGGATGGCTTTATTTGAGCTATTTTATGTGCTTAATTGGTGCTAGCGAGACCTTTTTCCTGCAAGTAACTGCGGCTCGTTTTTAGCCTTGCAGAGAGGTTTCCCGGAGCAATTGAATTGCAAATCTCTTGCGGCCGTTTTAGATCAAAGGCTTTCCTCCGGCGCGATCGGCCGCAAGAGATAGCAAGGCACCGGCCGCAAGCCTGCCGGAATCCCCGGCCGTAAGGGAATAGAATAGCAGAATAGCTTGCGGCCGGTCCTTGCGGCCCCGCAACGGCTGCGGCCGATAATAGAATGAGGCCCATAGACTTTAGGTCTGCTAGGATTAGTTCTCAGGACAATATATTTATTTAAGTGTATACATTAATGACAATTCTTATTTAAACTTGCTTAGGTTTATAGTTGTTAATGTCAAAGTTCATTAGTTATTTTATGAAAATTCTTAGTGATAATTTGAAGGTTTAAGAGCACCATCTTGTGGTCCAAGGAATGAAATATTTCTATAAGAATATATATACACTATTAAGAGTTAAATATTTGGTGACATCATGAGAATATCTGATTGGTTCTTAAACACATGTCCTGATTGGAATTTGTGATAGGCAAATGAAGTTGGCGGTATAATTGAGGGAATGTGGTTGACAAAAGAGAGACTAAAATTTAAATAAAAACTAAAAATTGGAGGTTTTCGGAGGTGAACAAACGAATTTCAGCCAATTTGGGAAGTAACCAGTGAAATCTTATCATAATTGGTAACATATAAATTGAATTATTTTATTTTATAAATGTAAACCATTATCATAATTCATCTGTTTAATTTATCTCATATCAAAAAGTTATCGAAGTTTCGTTTTAATTAAAATGTATAAATCCGGATATACATTTTAATACAAAATATGATATCTCCTTTATCTTTTTGACCAAAACAGATACATTTATTTTATTTAGTTAACTCCACAATTATACCGTAAAATACATTTCCATAATTGTGTAATATTCATAGAGACATTTCTTTATATTTACATAATACCATATAGACACTGTTAGTATAACACGCACAGCACTTGGGCGATGAGCGCCTTCGATGCTCATTGCCTGCGAGCCTCGCATAGTGAGGCGAGCCGTTAAGGCACTACAACTCACAGCACTTGGCCGATGAGCCCAGAGGGCGCTCATTGCCTGACTTATTAAATTGCCATTTGCCAAATTAAATAGGGCTCTATATAAGCATATAGCATCTTTTTTTAAAATAAGTTTTTACTTACTTGAAGAGCTTGCTTTTGAATAGAAGTTTATTAACTAAATACTTCTGTAAAAAAATATATCCTATGTGCTTATATGGAGACATAATCAATTGCCCCGTTTGCAATTCAATAAGGCTGTTAGGCTGCAAGCAGTTGACGAACGAGCGAAGTAAAAAAAAAAAAAAAACATTACAAGAAGCGCGACTTATATAAAAAAAAAAAAATATGAGACGCGGGACTTAGAAAAAAAAATATACGAGGTAGGAAAAATACGAAGTTAACAGCCAAACCGCGAAAATCAAAATAGAGGAAAAACACAAAAGAAAAAAATAAAACAAAAAACAACAAAAACATCAAACACAGCACGGGGGAACAGCCAGGACATCTGGAACTGAGGTGGAACACGAATTTAAGTAGATTTTCAAGAGATTCGCCCTCGAAAATCGGCTAAGTACAAAATACTAGGTACAAAATACACTGCTATAAAGGACGCCAAATACTCGCGTAGCATATACACAAACAACACTACTTTACACTCCGAACTAGCACATCACAACATTACGCATCTACAGTAGCGCTTTACACAAATTAACCAACGGTTTGCAATCGCGCACGCAGCCTACTTCTAATGCACAGTTGGGACATTCAGAAAAAAATCTCCACAGGCCAGCAACAGTCCAACTGGACATTATATGCTGTGGGAAAATGAAAAAAGATTGTTAGCTCTTCAGCCTATTGATTGATGGATATATTAATTACAAATAGGTAAAGTATATTAATTCATTAGGTAACTAATTAATTGATTATTTACAAAAATATAGACATATGTTTCTGTCTTTGTGATGAGCGCAGAGGCTGCTTAGAGGAGCAAAGTACAACAGAGGAGAGGCTCGCAATGAGCGCTGAAGGTCCTCACAGTAAAAAAAACTTCACATTATGTGGCAAACAGCATTGCAATGGCTTTAAATTGTATTGACCGTCATTTTTTGACGGGCAAGTCGCTAGTCAATAAATATTATTTTATAAAGAGGAATATTTGTCTATAATCTGATTCTGTACTCAAAATGTATTATTCCAGTTTCTTGTCGGAAGCTCTGCCCATGGCACATAGTTACCCTCAGTGATTATACTCTCCACTCAGATTTCACACAACAATGTATCTTATCCGCACTTGTGCTCCTCATGTCCATCGCACACCACACTGGGGCAGCCAGCGCCTCTATCACCTCATGTCAGACAGCGCTGTGTCCTAGAGGAAGCTGTCTGTCCATCCTTCTCCCTCACAAATTCACACAGCGGCATAATATATCGGAGGCAGTGTTGCTCTGTCAATCACACCCGGGTGTGCCCAGCGCTCCTCCTCCTCTTCCATATATTACACACAAAGCTATATACGATGAGAAGATTCGTCTTCCTGTCATTCATACTCTTTAACACCCAGCGATCATCCTCCTGTTCCCTCCAAAGGGATCTGCATAATGAGCAACTAAATGGCACATGAGATTTAATATGAATAAATGTAAAAACATGAATCTGGGAAGGAAAAATACAATTTATAACCTTAATGAGCAAATCTAGGGGTATCAGAAATCGAAAGGGATTTGGGAGTGCTTGTGGCGTGCACCACCACCACCACCACCACCACCACCACCAGTGTGCTGCGTGTCACAGCACCATCTAGTGCCTGTGTACATGTGTACTGAGACAAGATAAGCTGGGCATCCCAGCCACTGAGCAAGAGGGGGTAGAGAGAGAGAAAGGGGAGAGATGTAAGGGGCAGAGAGACAGCTGGGGAGGGGGACAGGCATAGGGGGGCAGAGAGACAGCTGGGGAGGGGGGCAGGCATAGGGGGCAAAGAGATAGCTGGGGAGGGGGGCAGGCATAGGGGGGTAGAGAGAGGGGAAGGAGAATGTTGAGAGAGGGACTGAGCAAGAGGGCATAGAGAGATAAGGAGGCAGAGAGACAACCCCCCCCCCCACAGACCCCATTCTGTTCCCCTCCCCAGCGGTCTCGCTGCCCCCTATCTCTCTACCCCCTCTTGCTCAGTCTCTCCCTCAATATTCTCCTTTCCCTCTCCCCCCATGCCTGTCCCCCTCCCCAGCTGTCTCGCTGCCCCCTATCTCTCTACCCCCTCTTGCTCAGTCTCTCCCTCAATATTCTCCTTTCCCTCTCCCCATGCCTGTCCCCCTCCCCATCTGTCTCGCTGCCCCCCTATCACTCTACCCCCTCTTGCCCAGTCTCTCCCTCAATATTCTCCTTTCCCTCTCCCCCCATGCCTGTCCCCCTCCCCAGGTGTCTCGCTGCCCCCCTATCACTCTACCCCCTCTTGCTCAGTCTCTCCCTCAATATTCTCCTTTCCCTCTCCCCCACATGCCTGTCCCCCTCCCAAGCTGTCTCGCTGCCCCTATCTCTCTACCCCCTCTTGCTGAGTCTCTCCCTCAATATTCTCTCTTCCCTCTCCCCCCCATGCCTGTCCCCCTCCCCAGGTGTCTCGCTGCCCCCTATCACTCTACACCCTCTTGCCCAGTCTCTCCCTCAATATTCTCCTTTCCCTCTCCCCATGCCTGTCCCCCTCCCCAGCTGTCTCGCTGCCCCCCTATCTCTCTACCCCCTCTTGCCCAGTTTCTCCCTCAATATTCTCCTTTCCCTCTCCCCCCATGCCTGTCCCCCTCCCCAGCTGTCTCGCTGCCCCCCTATCTCTCTACCCCCTCTTGCTCAGTCTCTCCCTCAATATTCTCCTTTCCCTCTCCCCCCATGCCTGTCCCCCTCCCAAGCTGTCTCGCTGCCCCCTATCTCTCTACCCTCTCTTGCTCAGTCTCTCCCTCAATATTCTCCTTTCCCTCTCCCCCATGCCTGTCCCCCTCCCCAGCTGTCTCGCTGCCCCTCTATCTCTCTACCCCCTCTTGCTCAGTCTCCCCCTCAATATTCTCCTTTCCCTCTCCCCCCATGCCTGTCCCCCTCCCCAGCTGTCTCGCTGCCCCTCTATCTCTCTACCCTCTCTTGCTCAGTCTCTCCCTCAATATTCTCCTTTCCCTCTCCCCCATGCCTGTCCCCTCCCCAGCTGTCTCGCTGCCCCTCTATCTCTCTACCCCCTCTTGCTCAGTCTCCCCCTCAATATTCTCCTTTCCCTCTCCCCCCATGCCTGTCCCCCTCCCCAGCTGTCTCGCTGCCCCCTATCTCTCTACCCTCTCTTGCTCAGTCTCTTCCTCAATATTCTCCTTTCCCTCTGTCCCCCTCCCCAGCCGTCTCTCTGCCCCCTTACCTCTCTCCCCTTTCTCCCTCTCTACCCCCACTTGCTTAGTCGCTGGAATGCTCAGCTGATCTTGTCCAGGAGAGCGGTCTCAGTACACTTGTACTATACTTTCCAGGCACTAGATGGCGCTGTGACGCGCGCGCACACTGGTGGAGGCGCTCGTCACACATGCTCGTCACACATGCGCGCACACGCCAATTGCGCTAGCGAAACGAGCTAGGTCCGTGTGTCCTATGTGAAGCTTTAGTCACACTCGGTTACCTCCGCCCCTAGATGTCAGACGCCTCCGTACGTACTGACGCCCCAGCCTCCACTCCACACATGCGCACTGTGCTCTCGTTGTGTTTACGGAAGCGGCGTGACGTGTCAGTGCGAGGCATTGTGGGAGCTCGGTTGATGGCGGAGCGGAGGGATTGACAGCTCGGACTGACAGCGGTGGGGGGCATGTCCCGGGACTGAGCCTCAGGCAGCGGCGAGTAGCTCACGGTACCAGCACACAGCTCCGAGCTATACCAGAGTCTGTGTGTGTGAGGGATCAGCCGCAGACATGTCCTCCAGCACCAGCAGCCCCGAGGCCATCAAGAAGCTCCTGGAGAACATGCAGAGCGACCTGCGGGGCCTGTCCATGGAGTGCAAGAAGAAGTTCCCTCCGGTAAAGGAGGTAAGAGCTTCCTCAGACACCCTCCAGCACCAGACACCCTCCAGCCCCAGACACCCTCCAGCCCCAGACACCCTCCAGCCCCAGACACCCTCCAGCCCCAGACACCCTCCAGCCCCAGACACCCTCCAGCCCCAGACACCCTCCAGCACCCTGTCACCCTCCAGCACCCTGTCACCCTCCAGCACCCTGTCACCCTCCTGACACCCTGTCACCCTCCTGACACCCTGTCACCCTCCTGACACCCTGTCACCTCCAGCACCAGACACCCTGACACCCTCCTGACACCCTCCAGACACCCTGCCACCCTCCAGACACCCTGTCACCCTCCAGCACCAGACACCCTGTCACCTCCAGCCCCAGACACCCTGCCACCCTCCAGACACATTGCCACCCTCCAGGGCCAGTCACCCCGACAACCAATTATAGACTATCACCTTATAGTTACATAGTAATTGAGGTTGAACAAATAATTTTAGACCATTAAGTTAAACCATTTAAGATCTCCTCTGATCTGCAACATGCAGATTAATTGCTAATTGATCCTGTCTCCAGTGGAGAACATGTCACATCTTCCCTCCTACACTAGACACCCTGTCACATTTTGCTTTGTCCACAAAGCTGCTTTTTTCCTCAGACACCCTGGTAATTCCTTAGCTCTCCACCCCACACCTGATCCAACACTCACTTCCAAGTCCAGACACCCTGTCACTTCATCATTCTTCTTCCAGACACACTGTAACCTCCTCACTCCATCTCCAGATTCCATGCTGCTCCTCATTCGTCTATCAAGCAATCTGTCACTTCCTTATCCTTGCATTAGACACACAGTTACATACAAATACTCAGCCAGTCAACCTGCTATTGTGCCTTCTCATCAACATACACCCCAGTACCAGTGCACCCACTCTGTTGTATTTCTACATATGACGAACAATCCCCCATGCTTGTTGCTGCAGACAACAGATGGGTTGTGCAGTATTGTTGTCCCATTTAGACAGATGTTGATGTCTGATTAATATCTCATATGTTTCCCCATAGTACATGTTGATGGTATTGTAGGTGCAGAGTAATTTCTCTGTTGGGCAGTATCAAACTCTCCGTTCTTCATCTTGCATCTACCATACACTCTACCTTATCCTCATTGCTTCATCAGATGGTCTGTCCTTCTCCTCATTCCTTTACCAGACGTTATGATAAATCTTTAATACTCACATTCAGTCACTAGTTTTCTCTTTATTTTTCCATACAGTGTGTCTTAGTCTCCACCCAAAAAAGCCACCTCAATCACTGGTTAATGCAGGACATTTTGTCATCATGCATACATTCGTTCACGGCCACCCTCACAATAAGCCTGAACTTTTCTCTCATCTGCCTCATTGGCTACCAATTTATGGGACTCCTAGTGCTGTTCTCCCACAACTAAATGTTCTCTCAGCCCTGTGTACCTCATAGCACTGCATCCTGTGAACAGTACTCCATGTTTTATGTGCCACACTTGGTTACTGTGCAGCAAATGACTGTACTGTGATGTAAGACATGTTAAACTGGAAACATGTCTGTGTGTGATTAACCTGTGTGCATCTTCACAGTATACAATAGAAACATTGTGGGAGCCGTTGAAAAGACAGCTTCTGTTTTTGACATTGATCATCGCAAGAACACTATTGGATCTTAGTACAGCTATGTTCATTTTTTTAGTCAGGAAGAAATAGAAACATTATTTAAAGTGATTTTTGCTATTTAAAATTCATGGAAATTGGATCATAACCGATCATTCTTTTAATTTGTAAATTTTGCATTAGTTTGAGGAAAATAGGACATGGAAACTAGTTAACAATCAGATGTGGCAGTATACTTATGTAATCCTTTACATACAGTATAGGGACAATATAGCTTAATATTCATTTACTAAAAATATTTTTGAGACATGTAGTGGTACGGTAATGTTATCATGCCGTTTTTATGTAAATAAAGTTCTGGTATATTAGTTCTTACTATATTACAAATTTCACCAATGCTTTGCGTTCATGTTAAAATGGTTTGTGTAGTGGACGATAAAGTAAAAGCCCACTTATGTGTTAAAATTATCATTTTTGCTCATTATAGCAGACACAGAACTATTGGAGAACTTTGTTGTCCTATTTTATCCTATGGACAATCTTGCTAAAATACCAAGGACTTTATCCCATTGGACCACAGAAAGAATAAAGACTTACTGTAAGCTTAACTTATGTCTTCTGCATTGAATGCCCAAGGATTGCTTTCTTGGTTCTTGTGTAGTCGCAAGTACACAAAGTCAGCATCACATGATAGAACTTTATCGAAAACAATCATGTTTGTGAAGTATATAACAAACAAACAAACATCATTAGTAGCCATGTAGAAGAGAACATCATAATTTTAGCTGTTTTTGGGAGCTGTCTTGACCGCAATCTCTCATGTTATATGTGAGCAGAGAGCAAGGTAAGCAGGATTTGCATTTCTACTTGCTACTGATTCTGAGCATGTGCTGAGGAGGGAGGAAGTTGTCAAATGCTAAAAGATTATCTGGATAATTAAAGGCGCAATAAATATCTTTGGTCCTCAATAGACAGAAAATAGTAGAACTGCTCCAACCAGAAGTACTGAGGCCATCCATCATAGAAGCCACTAGGCACAAGTAGAGTTTGCTCAAATTAAAGCTATATAGAAGATTCCTGGATTATGAATACATCTAATAGGGGAGAATTGGTAGTGCATGAAAACATTTTTTATAAACTTATCCTAGAGTTTGCAATTTTTTTTCAGTTTTCTGGCAGTTGATTTTAAGAAGGAAAGCCCATGAAAACCCTCGGTAAATTAGCATAATTTTGATAATTCATTTTGGCAAATCAGAGGCTGCTACAACTTTGTTGCTATGTCTTGGAATCAGTTTCTGCAGCAAATCATCATGGGGTGTGCAGTCTTTTGTTCCCAGCTTCAGACAGAGCTGCTCTTAATCTCTGCACTGTACAGCTTGCTTGAAGGTTATTACAGTGTTGAATGCAGTGTTTCTGTTGGTTAGTACGGGTGTGGAAATAATTGTTTTTAAATAAAATGTGTTTCTGGTGTAAGTGGCATGTTTTAGATTAGAAAAAAGTTAAAAACATTGAAACTTCTATATACTTTTAAGTTTTCTCATGGATTACATGCTTCATACAGTTTGCACTCCCCTTGACTTGTTAGTGTCTATGGACTTTCCTTATAGGATACAATATTGCAGTCAGACCTTTATTCAAACCCTTAATTCGAATTAAAAGGAAGTGATTATCTATATTTAGCAAAACGTGTTTCCTCATTATATTTGAGCATGTTTATCTACTCAAACGGATGAATAGATTCTATTCACTTAATGTGCACAGAACAGTTTTGCTGCATGACTTTCTAATAAATGTTAAAAACTGGATTACTTTTTTAAAATTAATTATTTGTTACTATATATGGCAGAAGATTATTTGGTATTTTTATTTGGTGCACAATCCCCCCCTTACTATTTTCGGAAGTACAAACTTGTCTATTGTCAAGCTCAGGCATACTGAGTGAATAAGTGTCTTTAGTCTCCCAACAGCGTTGCATTTTGTAGTGTAACAGGCTACACCAAAGCCATTTGTTTTTGCATAGTGCTATGTAATGCAATATCATCCTAAATAATGCCATCTTGCAACTTATTTTGAATAGCGCAGGAGTGACTTCTTGCACCAAGCTGTGTTTTGTAATACATTAATGGTATCAGACCCCTTATGGATCGCTATCTTGTCCTGGTGAAGGGGCTTGTGTGTCTCAATGAAGCTGTGAGCCATACCATGTAGGGTCACCCAAGATGGCTAAGTCATAGAAGAGACAAATCGCAGTCCCCCGGAGAAGGAACTGACAACCCACTCCAGTATATTTGCCTAGAAAACCCTATGGATTGGCACAACCGGATAGGTTTCCCTGATGTGCTGCAGTGCATAGGGTCACAAAGTCAGTCTGGTCTGAACTTTAAATAATGGTATCAGAATTTACTTTGTTCATTCTTTCCATAAAGTAACTGTAAACAAACTTGTTGTGCCCAAGAATATATCGTTTTTCATATAACAACCTTGTTTTGTTTGCTTCTATTAGTCAAGCTAGGAATCCTAAGTGTCATTCAAGCTTGCAAATTCTTTCTTTTAGGCACAACAACACCTTTCATCTTTACTTTTGTTATATTTTATTTTAATCTACTTTTTTATTTCACATTATATTAAGCTAATTACCATAAAATAGCTGTGCTTCCCTAAGAGGATAATTCTGCTAGGCTTTTAACTGGTGGGTGGAATAGATCCTTAACATTGGCTTCAGAATTCCTTGGCTGAAAAAAGACACACTAACAGTTGAGCTCTTGTGACTGCCATGGATGTGAACCGCCCTGTAATGTGGTTCAAAATTACAAACTGCTTGGCAGTATCATTCTCTAAAAGAAATAGAACAGCAACCCCTAAGGTTAAGGATTACATTTCAAGAAACTGACAATTCTGAAAGAATAGATTGAGTTCACATCCCCATTATTTCTGCTAAAGCAGTCTATTGTACTGTTCATATTTAGAAACATACTAGCGACTTGCCCGTCAAAAAATGACGGCAATAAAATTTTAAGGCAGTTAATGCTGTTTGATCGAGACATTAATTTTGTGCTGTTTCGAGATCCTTCGGCGCTCATTGCGAGCCTCGCGAGGCTGTTGTATTTTTTTTTTTTCTGATAGGCACTTTTGCTTTTATTGTTTTGTCGGCGTTGATCTGCTTTTTGCGCTTATTGCAAGGCTTTGTGTGCTATGAGCAGCGTTGGCGCTCGTTGTGAGTCGCGCGGTAAATGGGTTTTGTGTTTTGTGAAATGTTTTTGTTTTGTTTTTGTATGCTAATTAAATAATGAATACATCAATAAATGAATATACTTTACCTATTTGGAAGTAATATATGCAGGAAGCATAGTGCTGAAGAGCTGACAATCTGTTTTGATGTTCCTGCAGCATATAATGTGTGTTTGCAGTGTTGTGGAGCTGAGGTGTAAGTGTCAGCAATGTGTGCAGTGTGTAGTGTAAATAGGCTGCGTGCGCGAGGGAAAGCTGTTAGGGTAGCTGTGTACTTCCGCATTGTGTAAGTTAGTGTTGTAAAATGGCGGCGAATGTGTATGTGGTACGTAGCTGTGTATTATTTGGCGTCCTTGTTAAGAGTGTATCTTGTACCAAGTACGGCTTTTTGGAAAATCCGTATGTGCTTGTTGCTGTTTTGCGTGTTTAGGGTTTTTTCTCTCATTTAGGGGATTTTCGTGTGTCTAAACTTGTGAGTTTGGACTTAAATTGAGGTGTTACTGCACTTGCAGAGGTCCTGGGTGTCCCCCCTTGCTGTGGGTAAGCTTTTTATGTATTTTTTGTGGGTATTTATTGTGTTTTTAATGTTTTCAGGTTCGGCCGTTAAGGTCGTATTTTTGCGAGGTCGTAATGTTTTTTTTTTCTAAGTCCCGCGGTTCGTATTTTTTTTGTAAGTCCGTATATAGAGATTGCATGTTAGATGTATTTTGAAAAAGTGCCGCTGTGTGCGTGTTTGTAACCGCGTGTGAGGCGCCGTAGAGCCTCTACCTCCGCACATGAGGCACCTCGCTTCACGAGGGTCCGCATTTGCGGCCTACAATGAGACGCAGACGTGTAAGCCTCCACCTCCACAGATGCGGACCCTCGCGTCCGAAAGTCGTAGGGATGAGCTCCACCAGATGATGAACCATCATCTCAACCAGCGCAAGGAGCGCCTTTGGTGCTCCTTGCCAGCAACGGCAGCCCTCGCTTCAAGCGTTAGCAACAACCCGCATGCTTGCAACTATATATGTGATACTAGCGACTTGCCCGTCAAAAAATGACGGCAATAAGATTGTAAGGGCGATACATTTTGTTTGTGTTCCAAGATACTTGTAGATGCAGGCACTCATTGTTGGTTGTTTGTGTGCTATGAGCACTGTTTTTTTTTGCTAATGAAATAATTAATAAAATAATACATCAGTATACTTTACCTATTTTGAAGTAATACATGCAGGAAGCATTGTGCAGAAGAGCTGGCAATCTGTTTTGATGTTGCTGCAGCATACAATGTGTGTTTTGAGTGCTGTGGAGCTGCTGTGTAAGTGTCAGTAATGTGTGTAGTGTAAATAGTGTGCGTGCGCGAGCCAAATCCGTTAGGGTAGCTGTGTACATCCGCATTGTGTAAGTTAGTGTTGTAAAATGGCGCCTAATGTGTGTTGTGCGTCTGTGGCTGATTTAGCGTCCTTGTTCTTGGATCGCATCCGTCTAAACTCTTGTATTTCGAGTGAAATTGAGGTGTAACTTCAGTTTTCGAGGTCCTGGGTGCTCCCCCTTGCTGTGGGTAAGCTTTTCATGTATTTTTTGTGTGTATTTATTGTATTTTTATGTTTTCATGTGAGCGGGTTTCGGGCGGTAAGGTCGTATTTTTGTGAGGACGTAATGTTTTTTTTTTCTTTGTTCCGCGTCTCGTATTTGTTTCTCGTAAGTCCGTAAAATTTGCAAGGTCCAGAGTTGCTGGCAAGTAGCGCCTTCGGCGCTCCATGCCAGCAACTGCGGCCCTCGCTTCGCGAGCCCGCATCGTTAGCAACAACCCGCATGCTCACAACTATATATGTGACTAGCGAATTGCCCTTCAAAAAATTACGACAATGAAATTGTAAGGTAGCTAATGCTGTTTGGTGTATAATAATGAAATATGTAATACATTACAAAATGAATATACTTTACCTATTTTGAAGCATTGTGTTGAAGAGCTGGCAATCTGTTTTGATGTTGCTGGAGCATTAGTGGTGTGGAGCTGCTGTGTAAGCATTCTGAATGTGTGCACTGTGTGGTATGAATATCCGTAGGTCGTTTGTGGCGTTTTGCAAGTCTTTTTGTGTGGTGTTTTGCGAGTTTAGAGTGCTGTAGCCTCGTTTTCGTTTTGTTCGGCGGCCATTTTTTCTCTCGCTTACAGTTTTTTTTAGTCTCTAAACTCTTTTATTTCGAGTAAAATGAAGGTCTAAGTTGCATTTTTGAGGTCCTGGGTGCTCCCTCTTGGTGTAGGTAATGTTTTTATGTATGTGCTGTGTGTATGTATTGTGTTTTAGATTTTTTAATGGTCACTGGTTGCGTCCGAGTGTTGCGAGGCCGTAATGTGTGTGAACGTGTGTCGTATGTTGTTTGCGAGTGTCGTAATGTGTGTGTCGTGCTCTTTGGGTTGCGACGTGAACTTTGCGAGGGTCGCAGTTGAGACCCTCGCCCAGTGCCCTCGCTTTGCGAGGGCCTTGGCTCGCTGCGAGGGCCTTGGCTCGCTACGCTAGTCGGGCCGCGACTCGCGTAGCGAGCCCGCAGCGTTAGCAACAACTCGTACGCTCACAACTATATATGTGATATTGTGTGGGCCCACATATACCAACTATGAAAGTGCAGTGTATTTTATTAATACAGTGGGCTCTTGGTACTCGACTGTCTCAAAACTTGTCCATTTTTGTATTCAACGTGTCTTGATGAGCGAAAATTACTTTGGCTTCCTTGGTACTCGTCACTCTTGCTAAAACCAATATACGTTACTCCTTATGCGACTTTGATACTCGTTGTTTTCGTGCCTTCTGGAACCACTTAATGATGAGTACCAGGGGTCCACTGTATGTAGAAATACTTGGTGCAACCAGAACATTACCATTCAAGTAATTTTGCCCAACATGAATGGAAACCAGTTACGTTTACAATGTTTTAGGTATAAATTATGGTAATATGTAAGTTTTTCAAACCAGATATCGATTTGTTTTACTTTGTCATCCACCCCCCCTACCCCTCTTATTTACTCATAATAAAGTGATATGTATTATGTTAGTTAAGGAATTAAAGGGACATGGAAGCCAAATTGTTCTATCTTGCATTTAAAATAGCATGTTTTAAACATTAGAAACATATTTTACTTCATGAAATCATATGTAGGAAAACATGTTTAAACGTATATGAAATGAACAGCTTGAGTTTCACTGTAGAAGTGCAAGGAGTTCCAAAGTTCTCAAAAGACTATAAATCTTCTTTAAATCTTCGCCAAGCAGTGCATTGTAAAGTGATATAACATACAGCATGCAAAATGTTAAAGTTAAACTAGTTAGTTTGCAACATTTGGGTCATACTCTAACATAGCCTTTGCAGCACATTTAATATTTAATAATATTTTCACTGGTGCCTGAAGTTCTTTGGGGAATTTATTGCATAAGACGTTAAAGGAAAGATCCAGCAATGTAATGTTACTGTCAAAAACTGTGATCTAGAAACACAATCTGTACTTTAACGCTCATAAGGAGATTTGTTTTTATTGGAGCCAAGGTCGTTTGGGTGGTTGAAGTTTATGTTTGCCACACTAATTCATGGGTGGGGTGCTGGCTCTGTAAGCTCTTATAATTACAGCACGCAGAATCAGGTTGTTCACAAGTAATAAAAACTGTCTGCATAACTATTGGTTCTTACAATTTTTTAGTTATTCATAAGCAGACGTATTGATCTAAATGAGGAATATCATAATATTAAAGGTGTGGCTATCTAGGGTTAGGGACTATTACTGCCCAGGGCCTTCTGCTATAGACTACAGGTTATCTACCCACAAGCACTGTTGGGTTCTTGGAAATCTCAGCACCAGCACCCTGATATCTGGCTTCTGTATCGGTCAGGGTCTCTTCATCAGGAATCAGCATTTCCATGAGTCTCGGTAACCTTCCTGTGGTAGTAACCAGGACAAGTTACTTGCAGGGTGGAGAAAGGATCAGTATTGCAGCCACCAGGATCAAATAAGAGAACATGCCATTTCTATAGCAGTCAATTGTTTAATTTTGGCCAGTCAAACAATATTTATTTGCTTGGATACAGGGGGGTTTGTATACAACACAACAGTGACAGGGAGTGGCAGACAAACACAGGAGATTGACTCCACATGGGATTCAATATTAGCATTCTGCCTGGCACCTGGAAGCAAAAGGCCAATCTCCAATACACACATGTCGTCTCTCTAGCCTTCTAGTACATCAGAGATGTAATTAGCTTATCTGGCAAACAATGGGACAAAACAGATTACAATACAATCACTGGTTCCTGTCTGTCTACAATGTCTCATTGTAGACCTATTTTGTTTCATGACTATTTAGTTTCAATTCAAACATAACACAGAAGACGGTAATATAACATGGGGAATTACATATACTATATAGGATAAGGCAGAGACATTCCCCTATCCATTTTCCAATGGGGCGGTATGTCCTCTTAGGTGGCTCAATTCACCAGGATCCAGGCCCCTGAAAGGGGTCCGTGACAAAAGGTTTATATTAGACTAGTAATAAAGCAATTTCTCATCCATCTCTGTGAGAAAAATAAATGTCTTATCCATTTCCACAATTGCTTAGTCACACAGCTGTGAACCTTTCATACAAAAGAGTACAGTAAACACAATTCTCTGTTGAATAGTCTCTTGTCTTTGTTAATACAGTATTATAGTCTAGACACTACTAATACTTATCTTAAAAATGGGCTGCTATTACCAGTCGACATTGTTGTGTTTATGTAGTTAACATTTGAAAAAATCCCCTTGTCATTTACACTCCAGAGTTTGTGTGTCCATTTTATTATTATTATTATCCTTCTATGAATATATTCAAATATCCCAATAAACACATAATGTGAGCTGTAGTTTATGTATTTGGATATCACTCATGTTTACTCACCAGAGATTGGTATGATTTACTTATTTTATAGGTTTGATAAAAGTTAGCTTTTATCCTATTATTCCCTTACCATAAAATGGACTGGTCTAAGGTAATTGTTTTTTTTCTTCTTTAGTACAAGGGCAGACTCAAAATCTTCCAACAGTAATAATTACAGTAATATCTGGCATGATGGTGAATTAGAACAATATGGTTCCATTCTGCTGTATAGTCTATGTAATTTTTCAGTATATTACTATTGTAATAAGAAATCCATAAATATCTAAGAAAAAAATAAATTGAAAGCTTTCAGAAAATAAAGTTCCTCATTATATTTTTACACTGGTCCTTCATGGTATTGTTTGATATGTATTTCTTGTTCATTACTAGAATATAGAAAATAATAATAATGGAATAATAATAATAATAATAATAATAACGGAACAAAAAAACTTTTTGTTTATCTTTTGCTTTAGTCTGTGTATATTTGATATAAGAAACTTGGATTATTTTTTATTAAAGGTGTACATTGATTGCAGCAATGCCTTGCACTATGTTACCTTTTTAAACATCAGGTAATGTACAGTAACCATGCCCAAGGGTTGATAGTAAATCAGCAGTAATTTCAGTAAAAACCTACAAAACATTATAGGTACTGTATGTTTAAATTGATTTGAATTTATTTTATATTAATAAAATTATTTTGTTCATTATTTACTGTCACCTTAGTGATATTCCACATTCCCACTGTATATCCTGTTCCTTACTTTTAATATTTAGACTGTGGATCTATACCTTTTTAGATCTTCTTCTTCTTCTTCTAAGAGGGGCATTTTTCTTTCAGTAACCCACCTTGATGAATTACATTTTTTGTATTGCAAATTTAATTGACTGGATTATGGTCTTGTGGTTTTAGATTATCAAAACACTGCTTGTGTGACCTTAAGTTGTTTGCAAGAGCGTCACACAAATTGGAGTTATGAATATTTAATAATACAAAATATAATAGGATAGCATGTTCTTCATCATCATGAATGGATGTGAATAATGCATGCTGGGGAAGCTGCATGCTGATATGCTCATTTTAGTATTTTCCCATACTTTTGTGCCCCTCATTGCAGTTTATATATATATATATATATATATATATATATATAATCATGGTATTGTGTGCAGTGTGTTCTAAGCTGTTCATAAAAAAATATGTATATTTGTATAAAAGTAATTAAATGTTGAACTATAAATTAATTTGGATCAGATAACATAATGAAATTAAATTATGTTGCCCCACTCACCAGTTTCAATCCTGTTATATATGAATTACTAACATGTTTTGTATTCATTTCTAACATTGTTCAAAAAAATCTTTACACTACAGTCAGTACTCATGGCTGGAAAAATATGCAATACTTGCTTTACTTTAGGAACTGGAAATCTTGTAGCATATGTTGGGCTACCTCTTCCTAACCAAACCCAACATAATAGTATATGAGACCTTGGTAGTCCTTTACAGACGTTACTCATAACTGAAAATAGCTTTTATTTCTGTTTGCTATGCTTTAATGCCAAATGTCTGTAATATGAATATGAGCAGTGGTTATGACATTCAAAACATGTTTTGCAAGAGCTACTCATAACCAGACCTGTGTCATTGAGTTGTGTATATTTTATTACATATAGTACAAATCATCAATATATCATTATTTTTATACCACAAATCTTTTTATTCTGTTTGCATTTATGTTTTACTAGTGAGGTCCTATGTATAATTAATGTTTGTCACAATTTTGGCAACACTCACGTCTTAAATTATAGAATAAGTAAAAGCTTCCAGTTCTTCTGACCATGCCCCAAATACATTGAATCTTGTTCCAATTGAAAGCACTGCAAACAGAGTCATTTGACTTGATCAATTTGGCACATAGTGAGTACAACTATTGTTTGTTAGAAGTCAGATTCATAGTTTGTCACATGTAAAACTTGATGTTAATATGTTTACAAATCTCTATCTCCCTCTCTCTTTTCTCTCTCTCTTTCTCTCTCTTTCTTTCTTTCAAAAATGGAGTAGAGTTTGATTCCAGTTCTCTAGCTAGTTATAAATGAAAAGATATGAAAGCAATGTACATAAATGCATCCTAATAAACTACTAATGCTTTTATGACGATGTATTTTATCTACATTCATTGATATACAACAAACTTGTTATTTTGCTGAAATTGCCTTGATGACCAAAAAAATAGTACATTTGTGTTTATATTGTTACATTGATGTCTGAAAAGCAAGTATAAAATGTATAGATAGATATACATTTTACACACACACAAACATTATCAATAATATGTAGGATCCAGGAAATTACAGAGGCCATATTGGCTGTTTCCTGGAGCCAGAAGTACACATTTCTGGATTCCTGAAGAAAACCATGTCCTTATTGAATAACCCTTACACTGAAAATAACTGGAGCCTTCCCATGTTTTCCTACAAAAAAATAAAATCACAGTTCTTTTTATTGAACTTTACTACTTAAATGTTATGAAAGTTGAACCTTTACAGTGATCACTTAGTGGTCTCACAAATTATATTCTCTGTCTATTACTCAAGACACAAACAATGATGTAACTCGCTCTCCCAGCCTTCCCTGCTGCCTCTAATACAATTCGCTACTTACATTTGGTCTCTCCATTATCCTCAAGTCCATATTTATAAACATCATGAAGCTGGTCATCAGGGCAATTCCAGCCAAAGGACCTTTTCTATTTCGGGACCACATCCCGTCAGAAATGTGCTCCAGGCAGAGAACTAGGAGGAGTGGCGCGACCAAGGCCCTGGGGGTCCGAGTGCCCGCGCCGAACATAGTGATGGCCTCGCTGTCAACTCGGCGCCATTCGAGTGGCGCCACGTCGCAGGATGGAATAGTTCTTTGCCCGCAGTAAATTTTTACAATTTAGTTTTTTTTTTTTAGAAGCACAGCTGTATAATGAACCAGCTGAATGGACTTACACGAACACTAGTGGTCCATGGACCACAATTTTGGAACCTCAGTTCAAATCAAGACACATTTTTACAAATTGGGTTATTCACCTGTTGTCTCAACTTTCCATCATTTATCTACTTTTGATAAAGCATAGTGTTCTTAACTTATTTTGAATTTGTATACTTAAATATATATTCATATAGGCGTTAAAGGTATGTGGAAGTTTGTGGGATATCATGTGTTTTACGTTTGTCTGATTGAGCGTTTATTTGGGGATTTTTTCATGCAAAAAATGTTTTCATACACTACTGATTCTCCTCTATCAGATGCATTTATAATCCATGAAACTTCCCTATATAGTACCTTTGAGCTATTGCATCCCATTGTAAATATTTCTGAACCTCCATCAATATTATAATGAATAAGATTAAAGTTAAATATTTCAATTTTTTGTTACTGACAATGCATTTTAACCATTTTTAGTCTAGTTTGTATAAAGACAGTTTCTTCCTCCAAGTTGTTCAACTTGTTTGCTGCAATATGATCTTCATGTGCATGAAGGGTGGATGCTCTTTCATGGATTAAATTGTACATGTTCTCATGATACTTGTCAAGATCAAGTTTCTGATCTATGCAGTTTGTTAAATGTGATCTTCATTCAAAAGGAAATAAAAATGCACATCTACTCTATCGATATATTCAATATTCAGGAGTGCTTTTATAGGTAGTGTGGATTTATTTTTCTATCATTTAGTTGTTATAATACTGCTGTTATCTCTTTTAGGCTGCGGAATCTGGAATAATAAAAGTGAAAAACATATCTGCAAGAAGCACTGACATACTGGCAGGTAATTACTTGGACAATAAAGATGGAAGTCTTTACTTTCCATTTTTTCCTAACTATATACTTTGTTTTAACGTTAATACTAGCTTCCAACACCAAAAGGTAATAAGAAACAGTGTTTTATGTTATGATGTTTGCCAAAATAGCCTTTTATACTGTTACTTTGAGATTTGTAATTGTATTCAGTATTAAAAAAAAACTACATTTTGCAGTATTTACTCATTTAGGATTGGATAACATTCCACTCAGAGTATTTATAGTAAAAATGTTGGAGGATTGGGTTATGACCCCCTTGCACATGTACACCTCACCCTTAATAAAAATAAATTTTGGGTATCCTGGGACCCCCTCTTCACCTGGAGACTATCATGCCCCATCCTCCTAACACCATGTTAATAGTGACTCTCATGGGGACTAGTTATAGGGTGATTGGGAGATCCAGATAGGGTATAGTGACTATGATAGTCCACCTGGGATAGTTCGTATTTACTTGATGTTTTGGGGTAGTAGGGTTTGGTAAGTGGTTAATGGGCCCCCATCCTAAAACACCAGGGGGTGGAGACCCTCCCACACACACATTCATTTTTTTTATAGATTAACAACTTCTCTACCACGCAAAGAGGTTTACACAAACCTATTGCAGAGTGAGAGAGAGGGTTTTGAGAGGGAGGATGTTCGGCTTCGTATGTGTGTGAGATAATGAGTAGTATTGTTATGGAGACTACTGCATTTCCGATTCGCAGTCTCTTACATGTACACATTAGGCATCTTACGAGTGCACACTAGCGCTAGCTAGAAATTAGCCATATATTTTGTTTTGTTTAAGTATTACAGAATGCTTAGGTTGTATACATGGAATAAACACACCAAATAGCTGCCTCTTTTCCCTCTTTCTTTATATAACTTCTATGCACTGCTTTAGTCCTTATCTTGATATTTAAATCCCTGTTAAGCCACATGGGTAGCACTATACTTTTTTACTTTCTTTGTTAGATTCCTGGCACTGTCTGTTATGTTTTATAACTTTGCAGATGGGTCTAGACAAGTGGGCTTGCCGAGTGCTTTTAGAGCAACGCCAGCAGTCACATAATCAGTTCTACCAGCCCGTTCTCAAAGGATAGAAATGTGTTATATCAATTTAATAAAAGTAAAAAAAAACACTGCTTCACTTTTCTAAATGTGGGTCTTGTCTAATAGATTATCTCCTCCAGTATCAAAGTTGTTACAGACAATTAACTTTATTTAGAAACTAGAAGAATATATTACTAAAATAGCAAACCAGGTAAGATGTAAAATAAACAATGTATTGGTTTATATAGATGTTTGCATCATTACTATTTCCCTCGGGATACATCTAGGTGTCTCCAAAATGTACCTCTCTAGTTTGTCCTGTCCCTTGGAAAGTGTCTAGGGAAGCAAAATGGCAAGCAGCTTCTTTAGTCCTGTGTGGTGCTTTCATCTGCACTATAAGTTACACCCAATGACATTGTGGACCAGTAGGAAGCTGCTTTGGGCATTATAAGTTGCAATATGTAGAGCCACCCCTTGCTGTCCTACTGCGACATTCTCTGAGGAATGGGAGGAGTGAGAGAGGCAATCGTGGCAGCCCCTTAGAAGTAAGCAGAGGAAAGTGTCCCTTTTAATACACCTCTATCTTTGTGCAGCGACATCTGCCCGTTTCCTTTTAAGGTTGCTTATTATCTGCTTTGATTGATTATTAAGAAGTAAATCATTAACGCTCCGTTCTAATATCTGGTATCTTACCTATATTTCTTTTTCTTGGAAGCTTTGAAGGAAAACAGTTCAGAAGTAGTTCAACCTTTCCTAATGGGCTGCGGGACGAAAGAGCCGAAAATTACCCAGCTTTGCCTTGCTGCTATCCAAAGACTCATGTCTCATGAAGTGGTGTCTGAGGTATAGTGATCAATCTCCGAGTACTTCCAATTATAATATAAAGTATTGCCATATTTCTAAGGAACAAGATGAAATAACTACCATAGAATCCTCTAATATATATATATATATATTTTGTATTAATGTATCAATATGTTGTTACTACATGGGTGCATTATACAAACTCACATGAAATAGAAAAAGAAGGACAGCATCTTAGTTTGCTCTGAAACCGGAATACAATGTGGGAGAATGAAAAAGTAATTAGTAATAGAATTAAATATAACCTTTTATTGAAGATGGAGACAGCACTTAAAACATGTAGCTGGGTCACACTGTTACTGTTGAGCAGTATTAGCTGTAAATAACAGGGAGACACAATAGAATAATAGCATATGTGGACTGGAAATGCAGAGTTGTATGTGCTTGGTAACACTCTGTAACATGGCTGGTATGTGTTTATCCAAATATATTGCAATGTTCCATACTTTATTATCACACCTGATGATGTCACGCTGATGTGTCGTTTTCTAAATTATTACTTTTAGTGGAAAAGTAAAGCATTGTACTAATACGTTACTTTTATTATTTTTAACACTTAAAGGACCACTATGATCAGTTTATTTTATGATATTTTGTAAAACTAAACTTGAAATTGGGCAAAATGTTGAAAAAATATTTAGTTACAATTATTCTTTTCTGGAGGGTTCCATTTCCTAAGCCGATTCTGTCTGCTGCATTTTTTAGAAGGTGCGTTCTTGTAAACCAATGAGATTTCCTTTGGTACTATTATAGTCTCTGGCAGTTTTAGCAGCCACATTATCATTGTGCAAATTGAAGCTTCCTCTGGAATCATATCATCATGACACCTCATGAAGTTGATCATCCAAAACCAAAACGGAAGATTCTGCCATAACATTGTTACATATAAATGGTAGTAGATTTAAGCCTGTAATATCTTTTTACATTCTTAAAACATTTAGCAGATTTTCATTTTCTTCAAAAGGTAGTATTTTCAGTATAAGACTAAAGTGGCCCTATAATGTTATTACCCTGCTATAAAAAGGAGCATGTTGTTATTTTCATGAGTAATAATACAGATACATAATGTGCAAATGTCTCCAGTCAGAATAATCTACAGCTACATTTCCAGTCCAATTGTGCCACTAATCCTATATGTCTTTCTGTGCTACTTTTCCTTTATGTCTTTTCCTCCAGCTGTATAATTGTAATCACTGCTTCTTTTATTATTTTTCTTTTAGTTTCAGTAAAGGTTAGATATTAATTTCCCTTCTAATTACATTTATTTCCCATGTTTGTTTCTGTTAAGCATTTGTTCATTTGGGTTACTTTATATTTGAACGGGGAATGGCAAGTAAGATTGTGTCCATTTATTCTATTTCATGTTAAGATTACCATATCCCTAAAAAAATCAAGATATTCTGATATAGATAAAATTCCTTACATAGCACTTTTAAGTGTACACCACACTTCTGTCTGTGCAAGGTGAGGAGGTTTTATTTATTCATGTATTCCTGTACAGGATTTATTTTGCTGGTTTGTATAACACTGTGACAACTGCAGTCTACCTTACAGTTTCTTCCTTGTCTCTTCCCGTGGCATGTATATGTACAAATATGCCATCTTGTCTTATTTTTAATGTCATTCTCTGTAGTGGTCAAAATGGAAAACTGATTTTTATGCTTTTTAAAAAATAAATTAATTATTTTTGGATTGACAGAGTCCCTTTAATCCTTTTTAAAGAACCACTGTAGTATGGGAGTGACTTGATGTTTGTGAAGTATGTAACTAACTAGCCATATTAGCAAGTACAGTATATACTCGAGTATAAGCCGACCCGAGTATAAGCAGAGGCACCTATTTTACCACAAAATACTGGGAAAAATGAGTGACTCGAGTATAAGCCGAGGGTGGGAAATGTGCTGCCCCCTGTGTCCCTCTTGTGTGCCCTTTTTTTGTGTCCCCCCTCTCCCTCCCCTGTGTCTCTTCCCCACTCTCCCTTCCCTGTGTCTCCCTCCCCCCTCATTCTCAACCTCCCTCCTCATTCTCAACCTCCCTCCTCATTCTCAACCTCCCTCCTCATTCTCAACCTCCCTCCTCATTCTCAACCTCCCTCCTCATTCTCAACCTCCCTCCTCATTCTCAACCTCCCTCCTCATTCTCAACCTCCCTCCTCATTCTCAACCTCCCTCCTCATTCTCAACCTCCCTCCTCATTCTCAACCTCCCTCCTCATTCTCAACCTCCCTCCTCATTCTCAACCTCCCTCCTCATTCTCAACCTCCCTCCTCATTCTCAACCTCCCTCCTCATTCTCAACCTCCCTCCTCATTCTCAACCTCCCTCCTCATTCTCAACCTCCCTCCTCATTCTCAACCTCCCTCCTCATTCTCAACCTCCCTCCTCATTCTCAACCTCCCTCCTCATTCTCAACCTCCCTCCTCATTCTCAACCTCCCTCCTCATTCTCAACCTCCCTCCTCATTCTCAACCTCCCTCCTCATTCTCAACCTCCCTCCTCATTCTCAACCTCCCTCCTCATTCTCAACCTCCCTCCTCATTCTCAACCTCCCTCCTCATTCTCAACCTCCCTCCTCATTCTCAACCTCCCTCCTCATTCTCTACCTCCCTCCTCATTCTCTACCTCCCTCCTCATTCTCTACCTCCCTCCTCTACCTCCCTCCTCTACCTCCCTCCTCTACCTCCCTCCTCTACCTCCCTCCTCTACCTCCCTCCTCTACCTCCCTCCTCTACCTCCCTCCTCTACCTCCCTCCTCTACCTCCCTCCTCATTCTCAACCTCCCTCCTCATTCTCAACCTCCCTCCTCATTCTCAACCTCCCTCCTCATTCTCAACCTCCCTCCTCATTCTCAACCTCCCTCCTCATTCTCAACCTCCCTCCTCATTCTCAACCTCCCTCCTCATTCTCTACCTCCCTCCTCATTCTCTACCTCCCTCCTCATTCTCTACCTCCCTCCTCATTCTCTACCTCCCTCCTCATTCTCTACCTCCCTCCTCATTCTCAACCTCCCTCCTCATTCTCTACCTCCCTCCTCATTCTCTACC
This sequence comes from Discoglossus pictus, assembly GCA_027410445.1. Taxonomy (NCBI): domain Eukaryota; kingdom Metazoa; phylum Chordata; class Amphibia; order Anura; family Alytidae; genus Discoglossus; species Discoglossus pictus. Next base: position 291,595,149 of record CM050167.1, on the reverse strand, counting down.
TCCCTCCTCATTCTCTACCTCCCTCCTCATTCTCTACCTCCCTCCTCATTCTCTACCTCCCTCCTCATTCTCTACCTCCCTCCTCTACCTCCCTCCTCTACCTCCCTCCTCTACCTCCCTCCTCTACCTCCCTCCTCTACCTCCCTCCTCTACCTCCCTCCTCTACCTCCCTCCTCTACCTCCCTCCTCTACCTCCCTCCTCTACCTCCCTCCTCTACCTCCTCATCCTCCACCTCCTCATCCTCAATCCCCCCTCCTCATCCTCAATCCCCCCTCCTCAACCTCAATCCCCACTCCTCATCCTAACCCCCCCTGCCATCCTCATCCTACAACCCCCTCCTCACTTTACCCCTCTAAATACCTCCCCCTCTCCCTTTCCCCTCGCTTACCTCCCCCTCTCCCTTTCCCCTCGCTTACCTCCCCCTCTCCCTTTCCCCTCGCTTACCTCCCCCTCTCCCTTTCCCCTCGCTTACCTCCCCCTCTCCCTTTCCCCTCGCTTACCTCCCCCTCTCCCTTTCCCCTCGCTTACCTCCCCCTCTCCCTTTCCCCTCTCTTACCTCCCCCTCTCCCTTTCCCCTCTCTTACCTCCATCTACAGCTTCTTCTCTGGGCTCCACGTTCCTTCCTGCGTTTTGACCCGGCAAATGCTAATGACGTAGCGCGCATGTGACGTCACGTCCGTCATTGGCATATACCGGGTGCCGACGCAGGAAGGACCGGAGGCTGGAGGAGCAGCTGCAGATGAAGGTAAGAGAGGGGGAGGTATTTAGAGGGGTAAAGTGAGGAGCGGGGTTAAGAATGAGGAGGGGGGGGAGGGAAAGAGACACGGGGGGTTAGAGGGACACAGGGGGAGGGGTTAGAGGGACACGGGGGGAGGGGTTAGAGGGACACGGGGGGAGGGGTTAGAGGGACACGGGGGGAGGGGTTAGAGAGACACGGGGGGAGGGGTTAGAGAGACACGGGGGGAGGGGGTAGAGAGACACGGGGGGAGGGGTTAGAGAGACATGGGGGGAGGGGTTAGAGAGACACGGGGGGAGGGGTTAGAGAGACACGGGGGGAGGGGTTAGAGAGACACGGGGGGAGGGGTTAGAGAGACACGGGGGGAGGGGTTAGAGAGATGCAGAGGGGGGTTAGAGAGACACGGGGAGGGTAAAAGAGACACAGGGGGGAGAGTGACTTGAGTATAAGCCGAGGGGGCCCTTTTTAGCCTTAAAAAAAGGGCTGAAAAACCTCAGCTTATACTCGAGTATATACGGTAAGTAAGCTAGGAGAATAAAAACATTGAAGAGTCTTTTACAGAACCGTTTCCTCCCATTCCTTTAAGCTAATCTAATCCATTTAGAAATATAGGTAAAATGCCTGTTGCCATTAATTTAATATTGAATAAACTGTTAACAATTAAAGACTACAGTTTATCATAAACTTTGTAAAAACATATTTGTACCTTGTCAGGTCAAGTTCATGAAAAGAGCATGGTATAAATGACGTGTCCTTTAATGAGAACCATACTGATTATAAGGATGGCATAATTCTTTTTTTTAGAACCCATATAATTAGGTCGCTAATATAATTGTGATCCATTTGTTTTGTTTTGTCTATTTCTAGGCTGCAGCTGGAAACATTATCAATATGCTGTGGCAGCTTATGGAAAATGGTCTTGAGGAATTGAAATTACTTCAGACAGTTCTGGTACTTCTAACAACAAATACCGTTGTACATGATGAGTCTTTATCTAAGGTACTTTCTATACATCACATAGAAGATTGACCTCAGCAGCTATAACTTTAAATGTATGTGAATTCAGTTATTGTTTCATTAAATTACTCCAATAATGCTCATTGAAGCCAATATTATTTTTTTTACATATAATATGTAGTGTTGGCAGATGATAACGTTTTTTTTGCAGGGTATTTTCATTAAAATGTGGAGGCAAACTGTGCCTTCAGAAGGTGCCTTCCAGGAGAGGGAAAGCGATCAATTACTGAGGGTACTCCGCTATATGTCATATTCCTAGCATGAGTGTTAGTAGTATGATGAGTAGTTTACTTATTCTTGGGATAAAATGGGTCTGGAACAGCAAAATAGTACCAATATCAAAAACACTTGGCTATAAACTTTCATTTCAGGAAAGTGTACCGATTCCATTACTTTTCTAATTCAATGTAAAGCATTTGGGGTTTTAATTATATAAATTATCCACTGTTGCTTATGTAGAAAACAATGAAACATAAAGTACCATTTATAAAGTGCAGGCTTAAAACTAAACTGTAACTTTTGCAAGGAGCATACACAATTCTTATGGCTATTTGGCTTATCACTTTATATATATATATAATATAACCTGTAAGGAAACATTAAGTTAACTTAAAAGTATAATTTATGTGATGTAATACCGATTGTAGGGATTTATCAGAGCTTAAATGAAATTTAAGGTTTGCAAGCTGCTGAACAATCCATGGAAATACAATTTTACAGAAAGATTTATGTGCTTCCAAAAGATGTGATTGGGGATAAATGCTTAAAAATGAAATCTCTTGGGATAAATACAGTACTATTCTGATTTATGAAACCAGGATGGAGTATAATATAGTCTGAGACATTAACTCTGGTTGTAAAAAGGCAATAAATTTAAGGAAATAATTTTCTGCCATATATTATGCCATCTGTATACTCATCTCCTATTTAGTTCCCAAGTGTGAAATACTGTTTTAGTGTATGCACACAACAGAAACTATATTAACAGCAATGCGCTTGCACGGCTACGCGCTGCACGGTGGGTGTGGAGGGTAGAAGAGGGGCTGGAAAGGGTGGGAGAGAGACACAAGGGGGGAGCAGTGGGAGAGAGGCAGGAGGGAAACGGAGAGGGACATGGGAGGAAAATGGTGGGAGAGAGACAGGGGAGAGGGTGGGAGAGAAACGTGGTGACATGGCGGGGGAGAGAGGAGGGGAGAAAAACATAAGGGGGGAGAGATAGGGGAGAAAAACATGGGGGAGAGAAAAAGGAGGGGAGGGGGTAGAGAGAACAAGGATGAAGAGAGACAAGTAGGGAGGGAGCGGGAAGTAGGGAGGGAGCGGGAAGTAGGGAGGGAGCGGGAAGTAGGGAGGGAGCGGGAAGTAGGGAGGAAAGGAGGGCTCACGGGGGAGAGGGAGAGGGCTCACGGGGGGAGAGGGAGAGGGCTCACGGGGGGAGAGGGAGAGGGCTCACGGGGAGAGAGGGAGTGGGCTCACGGGGAGAGAGGGAGTGGGCTCACGGGGAGAGAGGGAGTGGGCTCACGGGGAGAGAGGGAGTGGGCTCACGGGGAGAGAGGGAGTGGGCTCACGGGGAGAGAGGGAGTGGGCTCACGGGGAGAGAGGGAGACACACACACAGAGCACATCAAATATTATACCGTCATTTATGACGGGCAAACTACTAGTATGGAAATAATGACTCTGTGGGTACACAGATCCGGTCTTGAGATGCTATGTATTGTTTTACTCCTACCAAGTACATTTGTCAACCATAATCCCTTATATGTTTACACAATCTTCAAACGCTATTTACCAATGGGTATGACACTACTACAATGTGTTATGTGGGAGTTTAGAAAAATGATTCACTTTTTTTTTTGTCCCTTCTGTGTATAGTTTGCTTTTCCAACTTTTCCATATAATGTCACTATAGCATTTGCAGCAAAATATATATATATTTTTTTAACATTAACAAAACTGTTTGTAAAAATAAATCCTGTCATAAATCCTGTCTGTTTGATAATTACTTATTATAACAGCCTTAAAAAAGCTTTCAATAGAATATTTTTTGAATTAGAATTGGGTGGCTTTTTGCAGTCTTTTGATTCCTAAGTGCATTATTGTATCTTTACTCCAAAAACAGAGGTGCTTGTTCCTAATAAATGACTTTGGTTTATTACAGGCAATAGTGCTTTGCTTTAGACTACACTTCACAAAAGATAACATCACCAATAACACTGCTGCAGCCACAGTACGACAAGTAGTTACTGTGGTGTTTGAGAGAATGGTGGCTGAAGATGATCGGCACAAAGGTAGAGATGATGCCATTTTCTATTTTTTTTTGTCATTTTCTTGAAATATCCAACCTTTTGCAATGCCTTTGTGTGAAATCTTTTCATAAAATACATTGGCACGACATTGAGCTTTTTTTTAAAAATGCACTCATCGTAAATACTAAGAATTCTTTTCATAACTATAAGAGGTCCATAGGGTCAAACAAAACCAAATAATAATAAAAACATTATATATAAGTGATTTATTAAAGGCTAATTCATATTTTATAATGCTTCATATATTATTAGATACTTCTATACAGTGAGACATTTTTAAGGGACACTTAACTCCCAAATTCTGTCAGGTATAGAAAATTAGACTAAACATTCTAAACATTTCACCTTTTTTGTGAAAAGTTGGTAGTCTAAAATGTAATCTCTTTCATTAAGTCTGAAAATGGAGGTTGCATCACATTGCATCATTTTTTTCCACCAGTTTAGGTCCTTTGCACTGATATATTTGTGGTGGTGGAAATGTTAATACCTACTTTAGATAAACTGGGAGAATAAATCTGTACTCACTAAAACACTAATTCAAGTTTGTTCTGCACAATAACATGTATGATTGCTAAACTTTTTTTCAGAACATTAAGAGGTTAAAAATGTTCCTTTGTTTGTATTCAGATATTGTGGAACAGCCTACTCCGGTCACTGGAAACAGTAACAGAAGATCTGTCAGCAGCCTCAAACCTTGTGCGAAAGATGCCTACATGCTTTTTCAGGTATAGATATATTGGAAAACATTACTTTTTTTTTTCTTAACTCTTCTGTATTGTACTCCCATTTTGTATAATTTTAGCCCTTTTTCCTGCTACTATTATTTTAATGTTAATAGTTTTGCTTTTTTGTTCTTGGATTTTCATGGTGTATATTGGAAGAAAATGTAATTTTTGTAGAAGATCTGTGGGTAAATGCATGGTATTTTGGGAGGGAAAAAAATTTAAAACTTTAAAAGAGATGTTCTAAAGAGCATAAACGAATTCAACAATAAAATGTGCCATTTACACTCATTCCAATGACCTCCTCTAATAGATTTTGCTTTGAAAATTAATTTTTCTTCGAGAAGACATGGCCCCTGAGAAGACATTGCTAGTACACTACATTACCTTGCACCTTCAGCACTGCAGAGTCTGTCTGAATATTTTACAGAGGTTCGACCCAGACAGGGACTAATTGTTTGTTTTATTAAGAGACACTTAAAAGCTTTGTTTTTGCTATCAAAGTAAATAGTAGTAAAGAAATATATAGGTATAGTACGTACCAAGTAAAATCCAGAAACCTTCTATATCTCTTTAATGCAGCTTGGAATCATAAAATCAAAATCATGTTCTCGTATTGGCCTCCTGAAGGCTGAAGGACTGTGACTGTAATGGATTAGGAGGCACATTTATGACTGGGCATTATCCTATAGAACAACTTCAGTTTGTTTTTAATGTATTTGTTTATGTTTTTGTTTGTTTATTCTCACTTGAGCTTAAAATTACACTACTCCATTTAATGATTATCATAAAAAGACCAGTATTTCAGTATATTGCTGTTGTGCACATACGAGTCACGGACACAAGCATTTTGATTGATTCTCCTGTGCTGAAGCCAGGATATAAGGAGCTCCTGACATTAATGAGGATTAGCATTTTATACCCCTGCCTGAATGGCTTTGTGTGCATTTACCTGTTCATGCTTTACAACAAATATCATGGAGTACTGGCTGCAGGACAGGATTTGAGAATGTCTATTCTTGAATTAATTTCCCAGCTAGTGTCTGCTTGAAAACAAAAAGATTCAAAATTATGCAATGTAAAGTTTAAACCTGGAGTGGTGGTAGTAGTACTTAAGAGCTGATGTTTCCTCCTACTTTTTTTTTTTGCTGTAGTCCTGCAATATTTATTATTACTATCTTCTTGTGCAGTATGCAGCTCTGTAGAATCTATGAGAGCTTTATAAATAAACCATAACTTTTATTAAAAAAATAATGTTCACTGCTTCTCCTAGGATCTTTGTCAGCTGGTTAATGCCGATGCACCCTATTGGCTGGTTGGTATGACAGAAATGACACGAACCTTTGGTCTGGAACTGCTGGAATCGGTCCTCAATGACTTTCCACAAGTGTTCTTACAGGTGAGGAAGAACTATCAAGTGTTTTCTTCTGAAATTACAGGTTAATAAACTAAAAAAAAATGTCAATGTTTTTAAATAAATCTTTTTGATAAAGGGAAAAGACATAGCATATTCACATACAAATTTGATTATCTCTGAACACTTATCTTTGTTACTTTTCTGCTCTAGGGCATGGCTAACATAAATTAGAGAGTTGCTAGGTTTTCCTGTGTGGTCTGGATCAACTAGGATCACATTAGGCCACTGTGGTTGAGCTATGTATTTTATTCAACAAAATCTGAAAAATGTACATGGCTGGACATGTAACTCAAATTTTTATTTAATGAAAACAACTGCTGGCAAATTCTAAACATAACTATTATTTGTTTTGCATGAAAAAAAGTGCTTCAATAGTTTAAAAACAAATTTTTACTTGAAAAATGCAGCTTTGCAACAATGTCTGTATCTTTTTCTGATAAACTTTTGGATGTCATGGCACTTCACTGGCTTGTTTTTGAGTTCTCTGAAAAACCACATATTCCCTTTTGATTGATCAGTTATATTTGACATTTCCAAATTAGAAATTGTCAGGATGAGGTCCTGACATAATTGCATGACATACTGAAATTGTTAGGTGCACCTAAAATGAGCATATTGTAAAACTATTACTTAAAATTGGCCTTTTGTATTTACACATCAGGTAGGTAAGGACCACAATCAATGGAAAAAAACAAATAAATAAGAGACTGTTTGTTGCAATGCTGTGTTGTAAAGGCTAGTTGAAGCACCCCGGTTGTATTTCTGATATGCCTCATCTAAGTGATGCAATGTTTGTAACATGTATAGGATCCTGTCGGTAGGAAGTTTGAAAATGTAAAGTATTATTCCAATAATTTACCATTTGTGTTTTGTTGTTACAGCATCAAGAATTTAGCTTCCTCCTTAAAGAAAGGGTGTGTCCTCTGGTAATTAAACTTTTCTCGCCAAATATTAAGTTCCGACAAGGCTCCAACAGCAATTCATCTCCTGCTCCTGTTGAGAAACCATATTTTCCTATTTGTATGCGACTCCTCCGTGTGGTGTCAGTCTTAATCAAGCAATTTTATGGTCTTTTGGTAAGAAATTGGAAAACTTTGTTTATTGAATTAAAGATAATGTTTTAAAATCATGTTAATTTTAAAGCAGTCAGTGATCAATATTTTCCTTTTTATTTCAAACAGATTTTACTTAGGTTTACGTATTTCTAACAAAATATGAATTTAGTACTAAGAAAGACAAAATAAAGAAAGAAATGTGAAAATACTGTACAAATTATAATACAAGATATATAGGAATAAATCCACTATATAGCTTATTTGAGATGGTATGGTTTGTAGTAAGTTACAGTAGTTTTTATGAAGAAAAAATATACTCAATCTTAGAACAAAGAAAGCAAATACTTTATTCTGTTCAGTGGGAGTTTAGATTTCTTAGCTGCATAAACAGACAAAAAATATCTTGTGTTAAACCAATTCAGCCCTATTCAAATGAATAGTTTTTCTCAGTGAGGTGCCACAAATCTCTGCTAGGCCTAGTAAAAAAAACTACTTAAACATAGAAACATAGGGCTCGATTACGTGGCTCCGATAACAATATATGGAGTTATGTTTCCAGTTAAGGAGCTTTGTTTCAGGGTGGAGGACCTAAGATGGCCACCAGATGAGATATCCATATGGAGGGGCTGAATGATTTATAAAATGTCATCAAGAGCTGGGGAATGGATTTGCCCAGTGGCTGTTGCTACATTTGGCTCCCTTCTGTGTAGCTGCTGATGGCACTTTGGAAAGTGCCTGAGGAACTCCGTTTTTTGGAAGCCATCATCAACAGTGATACCCAGCTTCTAGTGTGTAACTACATATCCCAAGCTGATAAAGCCATAGATACTTTTGAGGAGTTTAAAGTCATGAGAATTATTATGATATAAGGACAGATCATTTGAAGAATTATCATTCTGAGCTAAAGACAATAGGATAAGTCTGGGTCTGCTTTTCCTGTCATCAACTTACTTTAGCACTGTAGGATTGGTTAATTTGAGTTTTTTTTTAAGTGCTTCAAGAATAAATCTGATCTGCACTGCCATATTTATGTGTATTTTTTTCTCTTGTTGCAAGTGTTAAGTAATATGGGCTGCAATATAATTACTTGATGAGGGTAAAGCTGATAAAATTAAAATTGCTATATAATCAAAGAACTGAAATATGAGCGCCTCAGGTCAGAAGGTGCCTACCACATTACTGAGGATGAGCAGAAGGCGAGTAACACCTAATGTAGTGGTTGGGCCAAAGCCGAAAGGACACCCAGCAGCAGATGCGTCTGTAGGGTAAAGGAAAGTTTGCTGCTGCAAAGAACAATTCAGTATAGGACCCTGGAATATTAGAATATATGAGTCAAAGCAAACTAGACGTGAACACAAATGAGAAAACAAGGTTTAACATCGATATGCCAGGAATTAGTGAACCTTAAATGGGACATTTAACACCAGACAACCACCAGATCATCTACTGTGGTCAAGAATCTTGCAGAAGAAATGGAGTAGCCCTCATAGTCAATAAAAGGGTGGCCAAAGCAGTGCTCGGTTATTATGATTTCAATTGGAATTCAAGGCAAGCCATTTAACATTGCAGTGTTTCAAACCTATGTTCCAACCATGGATGCTGAAGAGGCTGAAGTTGCCCAGCTCTACAAAGATATTCAAAATGTAGATATAACACCAAGAAAACATGTTACTCTCATCATAGGAGATTGGAATGCTGAAGTAGGGAACCAAAGGACACCTGGACTAATGGGCAAGTTTGGCCTTCGAATACAAAATGAAGCCGGTCAGAGATTAGTAGAATTCTGTCAAGATAATTCTCTGGTCATAGCAAAATCCCTCTTCCAACAGACTCTACATTTGGACATCAGATTGACTATACACTTTGTAGCCAAAGATGGAGGAGCTCTATATCTGATGAGGCTTTGAAAGTAGCCCGGGAAAGATAGTGGATATAGGAAAATGAGTAATGTAGAGAGATAGAAGAAGATAACAGAATTGAAAAGCCAAGAGATGTCTTGAAGACTATTGTGGACCTCAAGGGAACCTTTCATGCCAAAGTGGCTTGGGTAAAAGAAAAAATGGTATGGACTTAATTGAAGCCGATGAGACAAAAGAAGAGATTACAGGAATACACAAAATATCTATACAAAAAATTAAATTGCAATTTCCGCTAGATAATAGAGAAGGCAAGCGTTTTCAAGATAAACTGTTATTTCTGCTTCAGTCTTAAGCCTTTGGCAGTGTGAATCACAACAAAATGTGGCAAGGCCTTAAAGATATGGGGGTACCAGAGTATTTCATCTGGACAAATCTTTGTGGACCAAAAAGCAACAGTCGGAACCAAACATGGAACAACCAGTGGTATATCGGAAAAGGAGTGCGACAAGGTTGTATATGATCACCTTATTAAACTTTTACGTGGATAACAACATGCATAAGGCCCGGCTTGGATGAATACTAAGCAGGAATAAATACTGCTGGGAGAAATATCTGCAACCTCCGATACACGGATGGTACTACTCTGATGGCTGAAAGTAGGAATTGAAGGGTGTATTGATGCGGGTTAACAAAAGTGCAAAGGCTGGCCTGCTGCTCAACACTAAAAAGACGAAAATCATGGCAAACAACATTATCAGTCCCTGGCAAAGAGATGGGGTAGAAGTGGAGGCAGAATAGATTTCTATTTTACTTGACTCCAATATTTCTGCAGATGGTTTACTGCAGCCATGATATTTAAAGATGTTCGGAAACTTATCGCAAGAAATGGAGCAGCTCTCTTAGATTATCAAAGAGAGGCCAAAGCAGTGATCGGTTACAAATGAAAATAATTTCAATTTGAATTCAAGACCAGCCATTTAACATCACAGCTATTAAAAAGCTATTAAAAAACATATTACACTATGAACAAAGGTCAGCATAGTTAGAACTATGTTATTTACAATAGTAACCCATGTATGTGACCACAAGGAGGCTGGGCCACAAGGAGGCTGGGCTCTGTAGAATTGACACCTTTGAATTGTGGTTCTGGATAAATTGCTTAGTCCTGTGGACTGTAAGAAGATCCAATAAATACTAAAAGAAATAAAGCCAAGCTGTTCTTGAAGGTTTGACCATTAGGCTAAAACTCGAATATTTTGGCCATGTCATGAAAAGACTCAATTTCCTAGAGAAGACTCTGATGCTGGAAAAGATTAAAGGCACATGAAAAAGGGGACACCAGAGGCAAAGATTGATAGATGAGGTAATTGAAGCAATTGATGGAGCTCAAAGGAGCTTAGGGTCATGGAGAATCAAGAACAACTAATCAACTAAACAACAACTATTTTCTTGATCATCATTATAACTAGTCATGGAATACAATAGTTTTTCTATTCTTTCATTTTATTAATTGAAGCTAGTTTCATATAGTGCATAAATATCTATAATTAAATAAAAATAAATAATTTCTATAAAAATAAATTTTCCTCAAACGCACTTGTGATCAGATGTTCCACAAGACAATTACTTCAAAATGTCCCTCTTTGAGGAAAGTTTTGTGATGTGCCTGAAATCTTCCTGGAGATGGTTTGAAGTCTATGGGGAGGATTTCGAGGTTCTGTGAGGCATTTTAAACTATTGGTAGTAATTTTTTGCAGTGATTTCGGTTGTGATATTTGCATCTGAGCCATTTTGGTGAATAGTTTTGGTGCAAGTAAACTAATTTTGGAGGCATTGCTGTCATGATAATTATATGATGGTTGCTTTGATTTCAATTCAAATTAATTTATATAACAGAGTAGTATTGTTAAAATGGCACTTCTGCTCAAAGTATTGTTAAGATTTCAGTCCTACGTTTTGGAACTGAGCATGTGTGAAAATAAAATATTTTTGTGATATAGTTAATTTATATAGAAGTGAAAACTAAGTTACATTCAGCATAACTTTACAATAATAAAATATATATATATTTTTTGTTCAAATAGTATCATTGTTTATCTCTAGGGAAAATTGTGTTCCTGAATTACTGAGTATAATTTCTAAGTGTCTACTTGATAGCATCACAAGAATTCTCCATTAGTCTACATGATCTGTGTCTCCTCTGATATATTTGAAGCATCCTCCCTTTTCCTATAAATCCCTGTGGTCAGAGTTTATCAATACTGTTTTGAATAAGTAAAGATTATAATGGGCATGATAAGGTGCTTTTAAACATCAAAAAAGGAAACACAGCCTTTTATATTTTGACTAGTAAATTGCCCGTCAAAAATGACAGGAATAAAATGTGAAAGCTGGCAATTCTGTTTACCAGACAACTCTTGGCTCTTCCCCTCTCCCTGTCTCCCATGTGTCTCCTTTCCCCCCTCTCTCTCTCTCTCTCTCTCCTGTGCCTTATTTCCCCCTCTCTCTCTCTCTCTCCTGTGCCTTATTTCCCCCTCTCCCACCCCTGTGTCTCCTTTCCCCCCTCCCTCTCCTGTACCTCCTTTCCCCCTCTCCCTTTCCCCCTCTCCCTTTCCCCCCTCTCCCTTTCCCCCTCTCCCTTTCCCCCTCTCCCTTTCCCCCTCTCCCTTTCCCCCTCTCCCTTTCCCCCTCTCCCTTTCCCCCTCTCCCTTCTCCCTCCCCTGTTTCTCCTCCCCCTCCTGTGTCTCCTTTCCCCCCTCCCTCTCCTGTACCTCCTTTCCCCCTCTCCCTTTCCCCCCTCTCCCTTTCCCCCCTCTCCCTTTCCCCCTCTCCCTTTCCCCCTCTCCTTTTCCCCCTCTCCTTTTCCCCCTCTCCCTTTCCCCCTCTCCCTTTCCCCCTCTCCCTTTCCCCCTCTCCCTTTCCCCCTCTCCCTTTCCCCCTCTCCCTTTCCCCCTCTCCCTTTCCCCCTCTCCCTTTCCCCCTCCCCTGTTTCTCCTCCCCCTCCTGTGTCTCCTTTCCCCCATCTCCCTCCTCTGTGTCTCCTTTCCCCCTATCTCCCTCCCCTGTTTGATACTTTTCTATGCGATTATTCTTTACTGTGTCAATCTGCTTTGCTTTTTCCCCTACTGCTGTATCCTTGTAAACTAATGACCTTCAGTTTAGTTCTGCTGAGAGCACTTGCAGATGTAACTGCCTTTTTTTCTATTGTGCAGTCAAAAACTTAATTCATATTCACACCTCAGGAAGTTGGTGTGCAGCTGAAGTCAAAATGGTATATTCCACAGCAGTGTAATTGCATATAAAAGGTAATAAATTAGAGGCTGTATTGCTTTATGCTTTATTGTACTTTCTAAAAAACATGTATATTTTTCGGTGGTGTTGCTCAAAATAATACATTTACACATTTGACCACAGTGATCCTGTTAATTGCTTTAGTAATAGAATGTATTTATTTTAGGTAACTGAATGTGAGATCTTCCTGTCGCTGCTGGTCAAGTTCCTGGATGCTGACAAGCCCCAGTGGTTAAGAGCTGTGGCTGTAGAGTCCATACATAGACTGTGTGTGCAGCCTCAACTGCTCAGGTAAAACCCTGCAATGTGCCCTTTTTACCAATGTTATGTGTGGCCTTTTATTTATTTCTTCACTCTATTTAAATATTCTTTCTGAGGCTTGTCATTTGAAATAATATTATATAGATGTAATGTTCTGTAACTATAGTGGGAGACTGACATCTAAAAACAGTTTTCTTTAATTAGAATTTTTTGGTTTAGGATTTGAATCTACGCTATTCACCCTAAACTGATTCAGTATATCAGGCAGTAACTCAGTGAGTGCTCATTGATTCTCTCATCAAGCTTCAGTTTAGGGTGAATTTGTGAAAAAAATGTTTTAAACTGTATCTGGTTCTTTATTGGCGTATAGATGGGTGAACCGTAAATAGCAGTGCCTTCATAATAAATTAAGCAAGTATTAAGATGTCAACATTACTAGCCATTATTTACAAGCCAGACAGAGTTTGTTGCCAACCTATCATACTTGCTGAATTCATTATTATGTTATGAATTACTATGTTAAGTAATATTGACATACTTTTTTTTTTTTTTTAGGTCTTTCTGTCAGTCTTATGATATGAAACAACACTCCACCAAGGTTTTCCGTGACATTGTGAATGCTCTGGGCTCTTTTATTCAGTCGCTATTTCTCATACCAAGTGCTGGGATTACATCATCCACAGCCAATCCAACAGGTAAAATACTTATTTCTTTATGAATATTTTTTAGTTTCACAATCTATTATCTAAACCATATTATTATTATTTTTATAATATACACTAGGGAATTGCCAGTCAAAAAATGACGGCAATAAAATTTGAAGTCTGTCAATGATCACCTTCGGCGCTCCTGGCAATGCTATTTGCCGTACAAGCAAAGCTGTGCCCCCTGTGAGCAACTTCTGCGATCATCGTGAGCCTCTCTCCTCCGTGTACATTACTGCCTCATTGGGAGCCCACAACTTCAACTTTTGTGCTTGGGAATGACCACCTTCGGCGCTCATTGCGAGCCTCTCACCACTGTCTGACCTCTGTGTCTGTTTCCCCCTCTCTCCCTTTCCCCTCCTCTCCCTGCACTATGTCTTTTGTTTATTCTGATTTCCCTCCCGTGTCTCTTTTCCTCCGTCTCTCAGCCCTGTGTCTCTTTTCCTCCGTCTCTCAGCCCTGTGTCTCTTTTCCTCCGTCTCTCAGCCCTGTGTCTCTTTTCCTCCGTCTCTCAGCCCTGTGTCTCTTTTCCTCCGTTTCTCAGCCCTGTGTCTCTTTTCCTCCGTCTCTCAGCCCTGTGTCTCTTTTCCTCCGTCTCTCAGCCCTGTGTCTCTTTTCCTCCGTCTCTCAGCCCTGTGTCTCTTTCCACCCCCCCCCCGTCACTTCCCTGTGTCTTTATCCTCTGTGTCTCTGCTAAAGCTTTGCGTGGTGCGCTGACTGCCGTTGGTTTTATTTTCAAAGTACTGCATGCTGCGCGTTGTTTGGCTGTGTTACTGGCTCCTGCGCTGTGTATTTTCTAAGTTCCGCGTGCCTGGCGTTGTTCAGTTTACATTTTTTCGGCCTCCTAAAAACACCAATTAAGCCTCAAATTAGCTTGCAACCTCACTCACAGTTTCCTTGCCTCTCCTCCTGTGCTGTGTGTGAGTGTTGAAGTTCATTTTTTTAATTATTTGCCGTTTTATGGGGGTCTTTCGAGTTACGCGGTTGAAAAAATGTATTTAGATAGTTTGATGCTTATGGGTCATTGAGTTTCAGATTTGGAGTCTCCTGCTGGTATATCTAAGCCAGGTTGCCAGCACAGGACTTATTGCAGTACTTCCTGGGTACAAGTCCGTACATTTTATGGGGATTCTTTCATGGGAGCAATATAAAATATCCACAACTTGGCTTGTAAAAGCTCCCGTAGGGTCAAGTTTGCATTAGGGGTAACCATGTAATAGTACTCTTAAGCAGGTTGCATTAAATACATTCAGGTTACATTGAGACTCTTTACATCCCTGAGGTGGGTGTTACGGAGAAGCACGTGTGGAGCTGTTGTAGATCCTGGGGCTGCAACCTGCGCTGGATTTTATGAAGCGCAATTCTGCCTACACTAGCAGCAACTCAGGGAGCACTAAAAGACAAGGCTTCGTCATTTTTCCCAATTTACCTTTTATCCTACATTAACCTTCTTTATTTATCCATTGCCCATACCTTCCTTTGTATATTTACGTGTTTATGGTCTTACCTTCCTGATATTCAATTTTAGAGAAGCTGTACTTTTCCCTTTTCTTTGTTTATGTTGGAAGTGTTATCTATCTCCCAATGAGTCTCTTAGATGTATTTGCCTAGCTAGTATTACATTCAAAAGCATAGTAAATAAACACAAGAATGTAAATGTCCACACCATGTAACAGATCAGGAAAAAAGCATTGAAAAACAATTCTACCTCTGCTCATGTTAATGTACGTTTTTGTATGGTGTAAACCACTCATTTTCATAAAAAAAATTGTAATGTTTGAAGCATGATCTTTCTAATGTATGATAGTGAATTTGGGACTACAGTGTTCTTTTAACTTCTAGTTTGTTTTCTCTAAACTTATTATGTAGATAATGTTTTTTGTTGAAAGTAAAAATTGTTAAATAATGAAACTGGTTTACCTGTGAAAATATTGCAGTTCTTGCTAAAGGAGTTTTAGACGAAAAGCCTTTATTGGTTTTGAGTGGCCATAACTCTGATGAGCTTTATATTTCCACTTTCTCAGATGATCATTATTGTTCTATCATCCTTTCTTCTCTACAGCTGGTTCTAGCTCCATTGCTCCTGCTTCAGCTCAAACTGGACCTGGAATGGCAGCAGTGTCTGGTAACACAACAGTTCTTCCTGCTTTTGAATACAGAGGCACCTGGATCCCAATCATGACAATTTCCATTCAAGGCAGTGCTAAAGCTACATAGTATGTAACACAACCAATAACAATTTGTTATGAATGTGCTAATCATTAGAAGAAATGTTTTAATACTTTTGCAGTAGCACCTTTCTTTTTCATTTCATTATAACTTAAGATCATATTGATGTTTTATGCATGGCACCCAAAACTGGATACAATAAATTGTGTAAATGTATTGTGTACGTACAGTAAGGTAAAAAGATCACTGTATTGCTTCTACAGTAGAGTTTCATCTGTGTGTTAATAACAGACAAACAATTACATTTGTATTTGAAAAAAACATCTGTCTAGCTTTTATAACTTACATTTGAACATTAGTGTTTAAGACATTAGCCAAAATGCTTCTCTCCAACTATTAGTATATGTCTGCCAAAAGATATTTATCTGCCTCCTACTCTGCTGTCCTCCTTCTCCAAACCTAGACCAGTTAGTAAATTAGGTTGAGCTGCTGGGCAGATCCTCCCCCACTGCCAGTACCCCTTAATAGGGTATGTAGTAAAGTGCTGCCAGTCCCTGACAGTTCAAAATTAAGTTAAAAAAGTGAATACGCTTCCTCGATCTTTAACAGATGTTATGCATTTTTATTCCCATTTTTAACTCACTGTAACAAACCAAGTGATGTGTTGTACCTATCTAACATGTGGGCATGATGTGCTTTGCCACCATATTAACACTAGTTATGGAACAATTTATGTGGTTCCTTTTATCTAATGTAAATAACATGTTTGCATTATTCTTTTGTGTTTGCCACTTATTCATTCACTTGTGTTACCTATGTCCCTTATAAGACCATAAACCCCATCATTCTAAATCTTCTTGTTGACTTATATGCGACAACTAGGTATATATTAACCATTGCTTTTTCTTTCTATTTTCCAGTCTAGAAATGCTGGATAAGGTAGAACCTCCCACTATACCAGAAGGCTATGCCATGTCTGTAGCGTTTCACTGTTTGCTAGATCTTGTGAGAGGGATTACTACCATGATTGAAGGAGAGATCGGTCAGGCTGAAACTGATACACAGATCTCAGCAGAAGAGGCACCGTCAAACACACAATCTACAGATTCACAAGACCTAGCAACTACATCTGATTCAACTGAGAAAGAACCAGGTAATCACACTTCTATGATTAGAAAAGTATTTCTTTAACATTGTATAATGAGAGGTTAATGTAGAAAATAATTTCATCTGTCATACTTGATTTTCAGTGAATGCCGTAAGAAAACCAAGGTATAACCTATACAACTGTTATAATATTGGTATTCTAATGGAGCAGATTGACAGGTAGTCTTGATCAGGGACTGATCTGAGAGAAGTCTTCTGCTTTATGCACAAAGCATCCACAGGGCATGCACACCCACTGTTACACAGAAAAACATACTGTGAGATATAGATGACGTTTCGTGAACAAAGACAAATATGAACCTCAAGAGTCTCACTTGAACACGTTAAATGTGACATTTCACAGTAAAGATTATTCAGATCACAAATAGAGAAGAAGCCAGAGACAAGGTTACAGAATAATATATTTTAAATACATTATAAAATGTGTTTCATAATCATTCTGTTTACTTACATATACGTAATTGGTGAAATGCTTACACACTACCTGCAACCTTCAAACATTGAATCTTGGATGTTTTTTACTTGGTGTAATGAGGCATTATGAGATGATGATGATGACGATAATAATAATAGGGACAGACACATTAAGAGTTCAGTATAGTAATATGTAACTGGCGCAATGTCTTTGAAAGAAATAATAATCTTTGTTAATACACCTAATGTTTCATGATCGTTAATACAGTTTTAAAAAGAATGCAGTAGAAAAAACTACAATTGTCAATTCATGTAGGTTTATCGTATACAACACCTCATCATTAAAAGGTTGTGGAAAGTTTCTGGATTTCACTAGGAATATAATATACCTATGTATTTATTTTACTTTACTATTTTTATTATTAACTTTTATATTTGTAATGCGCCAACATATTCCATAGCGCTGTTCAGGGCATAAGAACAAGGAAATATACAGTATTAAAAACTGCAGAAAGTGGAGGGACTTGTTTTGAGCTTCGAGTCTTGTAAAAAGTGCTATTTTCCAAAGCACCCTAAAGGATTTGAAACTTGCTATTTACAATCTAAAGGGAATGGAAGAGGCAGAAACCTAGAGAGGAACAGACAAGGAATAGGAAAGGTCAAAGGGAAATTAGATTTTACATAGGTAGGAAGTTGTGAAAAGTTAGAAGGTTAATCATTAGTTTGATAGGGAAGGGATCTGATCTGATGTGATGTGAATGGCACTATTATGTAATATGGTATCTGCCCCTAGTGAACCTGCAGATGGGAATGCCAGGAGATACATAGTTTAAACACAGCTTGAGTAAAATTTGCTCATGGGAGAACAAAAGAGGTGTGGAGGGCATGAAAGGTGGGATGGTTATGTTGGAGACAAGAAGGGGAAAAGTTGAGAAGAGCCTGAGGAAAAGTCAGGGGGATATGAGGAAAAATAAGGCGTAAGAAAACATTGTGTAAAGGGTTAATAGGAATAGTTAACAGGTGCTGCTAATTGATCAGGTGTAGAAGATTTGTGTTATTCAATAATTTAAGAGCAAACAGGGAGGGGATTGCAGCCAGGAATCGGAGAGAGAGAGACCAGAGAGATAGAGGGCCTTAGTTGTAGCAGTGTTTGCTGTGGTGCCAGGAAGCAGAGAGAGAGAGAAACCATATAGATAGAGGGCCTTAGCTGTATGAGTGTTTGCTGTGGTGCCAGGAAGCAGAGAGAGAGAGAGAGAGAGAAACCATAGAGATAGAGGGCCTTAGTTGTAGCAGTGTTTGGTGTGGTACCAGAAGTCAGAGAGCAAGACCAGAGAGATATAGGGCCTTAGTTGTAGCAGTGTTTGCTGTGGTGCCAGGAGTCAGAGAGCAAGACCAGAGAGATATAGGGCCTTAGTTGTAGCAGTGTTTGCTGTGGTGCCAGGAGTCAGAGAGCAAGACCAGAGAGATAGAGGGCCTTAGTTGTAGCAGTGTTTGGTGTGGTACCAGAAGTCAGAGAGCAAGACCAGAGAGATATAGGGCCTTAGTTGTAGCAGTGTTTGCTGTGGTGCCAGGAGTCAGAGAGCAAGACCAGAGAGATATAGGGCCTTAGTTGTAGCAGTGTTTGGTGTGGTACCAGAAGTCAGAGAGCAAGACCAGAGAGATATAGGGCCTTCGTTGTAGCAGTGTTTGCTGTGGTGCCAGGAGTCAGAGAGCAAGACCAGAGAGATAGAGGGCCTTAGTTGTAGCAGTGTTTGCTGTGGTGCCAGAAGTCAGAGAGCAAGACCAGAGAGATATAGGGCCTTAGTTGTAGCAGTGTTTGCTGTGGTGCCAGGAGTCAGAGAGCAAGACCAGAGAGATATAGGGCCTTAGTTGTAGCAGTGTTTGCTGTGGTGCCAGGAGTCAGAGAGCAAGACCAGAGAGATAGAGGGCCTTAGTTGTAGCAGTGTTTGCTGTGGTGCCAGGAGTCAGAGAGCAAGACCAGAGAGATAGAGGGCCTTAGTTGTAGCAGTGTTTGCTGTGGTGCCAGGAGTCAGAGAGCAAGACCAGAGAGATAGAGGGCCTTAGTTGTCGGAGTTTTTGCTGTGGTGCCAGAAGTCAGAGAGCAAGACCAGAGAGATATAGGGCCTTAGTTGTAGCAGTGTTTGCTGTGGTGCCAGAAGTCAGAGAGCAAGACCAGAGAGATAGAGGGCCTTAGTTGTAGCAGTGTTTGCTGTGGTGCCAGAAGTCAGAGAGCAAGACCAGAGAGATATAGGGCCTTAGTTGTAGCAGTATTTGCTGTGGTGCCAGGAGTCAGAGAGCAAGACCAGAGAGATATAGGGCCTTAGTTGTAGCAGTGTTTGCTGTGGTACCAGGAGTCAGAGAGCAAGACCAGAGAGATATAGGGCCTTAGTTGTAGCAGTGTTTGCTGTGGTGCCAGAAGTCAGAGAGCAAGACCAGAGAGATATAGGGCCTTAGTTGTAGCAGTGTTTGCTGTGGTGCCAGAAGTCAGAGAGCAAGACCAGAGAGATATAGGGCCTTAGTTGTAGCAGTGTTTGCTGTGGTGCCAGAAGTCAGAGAGCAAGACCAGAGAGATATAGGGCCTTAGTTGTAGCAGTGTTTGCTGTGGTGCCAGAAGTCAGAGAGCAAGACCAGAGAGATATAGGGCCTTCGTTGTAGCAGTGTTTGCTGTGGTGCCAGAAGTCAGAGAGCAAGACCAGAGAGATATAGGGCCTTAGTTGTAGCAGTGTTTGCTGTGGTGCCAGAAGTCAGAGAGCAAGACCAGAGAGATATAGGGCCTTAGTTGTAGCAGTGTTTGCTGTGGTGCCAGAAGTCAGAGAGCAAGACCAGAGAGATAGAGGGCCTTCGTTGTAGCAGTGTTTGCTGTGGTGCCAGAAGTCAGAGAGCAAGACCAGAGAGATATAGGGCCTTAGTTGTAGCAGTGTTTGCTGTGGTGCCAGAAGTCAGAGAGCAAGACCAGAGAGATATAGGGCCTTCGTTGTAGCAGTGTTTGCTGTGGTGCCAGAAGTCAGAGAGCAAGACCAGAGAGATATAGGGCCTTAGTTGTAGCAGTGTTTGCTGTGGTGCCAGGAGTCAGAGAGCAAGACCAGAGAGATATAGGGCCTTAGTTGTAGCAGCATTTGCTGTGGTGCCAAGAGTCAGAGAGCAAGACCAGAGAGATATAGGGCCTTAGTTGTAGCAGTATTTGCTGTGGTGCCAGGAAGCAGAGAGAGAGAGAGAGAGAGAGACCAGGGAGATAGAGGGCCTTAGCTGTAGCAGTGTTTGCTGTGATGCCAGGAGTCAGAGAGAGAAGTGCATAAAAGCTCTGTTGTTTGTGTCTAAAATCTTTAAATTTGGCACAGTTTTCCATCGGTAGCACGTGCAGCTCATGAATACACAGACTGAAATTCAGTGTTTGAAATTAGGCTGTCTGGGACCTCTCTCAAGTAGCATGTTGCAGAATGTTGCGACTTATTGATTCCAATGAGACAGGATATATAAGAGAGAAGACGAGAGCCTTTTTAAGCTAGTATCTAATCCCTTAGAACATTTCTCAGAATGAATAAGCTCAAGATATAAGGAAAGACTAATTATACCGTTATAACATCAACTTTATTGGTAATCCTTTAAAAATGATATTAATACACAGCGTTTGAAACACCATATAATTAGAAACAAATACGGTCCCCCATCCAATGCTTTATACAGTCATAATATTATACGACAGTCAGATTAATCAATTTTCCTTTTAATTATTTATTAATATGTGATCTGCATCAACAATATTACAGTATTCTAGACGTAACACACAATTGTATCTATAAATATAGCCATCTACAGGGATCAAGGAGCAACTGTCTGAGTGTATCTCTCTTGGATATATTCTACACACAAGCCAAAAAAAGGGATTGATTAGGAGGTGAGTGCAGTTTAAAGTGGAGATACATAGGTATATTATATTCCCAGTAAAACCCAGAAGCCTTCCATGTCCTTTAAATTTTTTCTCTAATTGATTTTATTATGTTCAATCCTCACTACTTGTGGAATCACCATATACTGCATATATTGTTTCTCAGATAAAGGGAACTAACTAGAGACTGGCACTGCTGGGTGTGCTGCCTCATGTTGGCACACAGATGCTCACTGAATGATATAGTTTCATCACCCCCCTCTCTCAATTCTAGTTTTCTGATGGGTCATGATACAATAACTACTTGTTACAGGATTCCCACTGTCTGCTACTGAATTTCTTATTGTGATATTTAGAAGAAGGAAAGAAGGAAAAAACTAATAAGAATATAAATAAAAAGACTGCAGAACAAGCCAATTCACTGTGATTTATGACTGATCCTGTGTTAAGCTTTAATGTAATTCTCTTATATATAATTCTAAAGATATTTAACATTGTTTAATATATGTTTACTTTATGATTAAAGTTAGTTATTTAGAAATAATTCCAGTTTGTTGCTTTTATACTTTTCATTTGTCCAATATAACAGTCTGACAAGGCATTGTTCTTATCCTTTTTTTGCAATGCTACAAAAAATGGTCCATAGCGCTAAGTAAATGGCAAAACAGTTTTAACACATTGCAAAAGAATAGAGGGCCCTGTCTTTGAGCTTAAAATCAAATGTACATAGTGCCTTCCCTAAAGCACCTCACAAGAATGAAAACTTACAAACTAAACAAAACTTACAAATCTGTTCTGTAAAGTTTCAAGAATATAAAGGCTCATCCTTGAAATGTCTACATTTTTCTTATTATCCTTTATCTAAAAATAGTATAAATATTAAGGGAATTGCTGTGCCCTACGGATCAGGTCATACAATCTATTCAGGGTTTTCCAACTACGATGACTCCTGGTATCATTCCACTTTTTCAAGATATCTTGTTTGAGAACCAGGTTAATCAGCAGGTCAGTCGTCATTTACTCACCTTGACCTTTTTGTAAATTAGTGCAGTTTCAGGCAATACTTACATTTTTAAAGCTAGTTTAATAATCTTTATATCTTAAACATGACGAAACAACTAAAAGAAAGTTGCTAAAATAAAATACAGGTGCTATTTTATGTCCGCATATAATC
Organism: Discoglossus pictus; assembly: GCA_027410445.1. Lineage (NCBI taxonomy): Eukaryota > Metazoa > Chordata > Amphibia > Anura > Alytidae > Discoglossus > Discoglossus pictus. The sequence continues at coordinate 291,572,971 of CM050167.1, read as the reverse complement.
ACAGTGATAATAACATAGCTCAGGGAGTTGAATTGAGTTTGTTTATTTTACAAAATAACATTGGCCTTCAAACTGTTGGTATTTAAGTATAATTTATAAAAAATATGTACAGAAAGCAGATTATTAAGCAGTGCAGATGCATTTGATATTCTTGTTGTTTTCTTATCTAAAAGAGAGTAGCATCTAGGTCCTACCCACCTAGTAAGAAATGAGAAATTCAGAAAGGAAGGTAAAGGTAGTGGCCTGAAGAGTATGATATAATTAAAGATGGTAATAATATTTAGCTTTTACATAAAATAGCATTTTTGGAGATGTTTGACTTATTGCATCTCAGATACAGAATTTTTTTCTGTTTTTATATTTTACGTTTAGTTGCTTTGAATTTATACATTTGAAGTGAGTTACAGAGAACATACAAAATAATTGTGATTACAAATACAACTTGCATTCACAGCTGTATTCTGATTAGGGTTTTGTAATCTGTTATGCCAAACATGTTATAGCTGTGAATTCACATCACTGTCATTACGCCTTACGTGTATGTACAAATAAGTATAATTAACTGATTCCATAACATGTTGTTTTCTTTTGAAGTTGGTAGAAGCGTTTGGGAGGAAATGATCAATGCCTGTTGGTGTGGACTCCTTGCAGCTCTCTCTCTGCTCCTTGATGCAAGGTATTCCTAAAGGGTACAGCAGAATGGGGCTAGACCTTACACACTTGGAGTCAAATCAATTATTTTATAAATTGTATGAAATCTACTCTGGTCAGCTATGTTAATATTAATATTAATGCAGTATTTTAAAACTCTTTGATACAGGGATTTGAATAGTATCTAAATAGCACATTATGTAGTATTTTCAGTTTTGTGAACAGTTACTTGCTTTATACTTTATATTGTAGTTGTGTTTATTTACATGTTCCTCCAATAAGCATTATTTTCTTCTAGAAAAGCTTTTGGGCTTCTTACCCTATAAAATTACATGTTCACTTTCTGAAATGGGTAGAAACGATACTTTGCAAGCATGCTCATTATTGCAGAATCTTGCTTATAGTTAGTGTCCAGCAAATTACCTTCAGACTTTTTATTGAATAATGCATCTATTGTATTTTGATTGCAAGTTTGCGTACATGTTTGTGTGTGCTTTTATAAAAGAAGAGTTGGTTTAATTGTGCAAATGAAAAGTATTTCCGTTTTTTATAATGATATAATTTTTGAATACTATCAAACCCATTTATGTATCTAAATAAACACTCCTACATGCTTGAGTAATTAAATGGTTGTTTATAGTTATTATAACAGACCAAATTGTTTATTGTAGATGTAAGCTTCTGAATTAACTGCCATATAGCACTCTATTGTCTGGAATACAAATATTTCTCAACTATGGCACATAAGGGGTTACCATAACAATACATTTCCAAATTTGTAATTATTATTATTTGAGCTGTAAAACATAGTCCTTTGAAGTAATAACACTGAACGCTTTACATTTCTGATTTATTTAAAGCACGGACGAAACGGCAACTGAGAATATCCTCAAAGCTGAAATGACAATGGCATCTCTGTGTGGAAAGCTTGGTCTTGTTACGCCAAGGGATGCCTTCATAACTGCAATTTGCAAAGGATCTTTGCCACCTCATTACACGCTCACTGTTCTGAGCACCTCATCTGCTGCTCTATGCAACAAATGTAAGGACTAATCCTGCCAATGTAATGTCTGTATAGTTGTCTATGTATTGTGTAAGGCAATGTTATTCTAACTAATTGTTCCATAAAATCCTTCTTGGGATCCAAAACTTATTGACAGCATTATAGGACAGTGAAACACAGGCCCCAATACCACTCCTTAGTTCTTTAAAATGTGTGCTAAGATCCCATTCAAGGACACTTAAAGAAAGGCAAAGCTGTGTTCTACATGTAGTCTGAACAGATAAAATGGAAAGTCTGGGTTCCATGGCATATAGTTTGGGAAACACTGCTTATACAGGGCTTATATTGTATACTCCAAAGTGTTTGCAGTATAAACAACCAAAATCTCTCTCTTAAACCTGTTATTTCAACTTATGTAAAATGCTTATTTTTTATTATTTAACACTTGTATATGTTTCCCCAGTAGGATGTAAGTTAGAAATGCTATTGTATATTAATAGGTGTTTTCTCTTTGTAGGAGACATGTAGAGCACTTCACTTTAGATTCTAGGTGCCGCATATGTATACTGATTATATTTATTTAACCTTAGTGTTGTTTTTTCTAAAACCTGTAATCAATACACATTAAAATAAATTGGGCATATATATCAAAAATTTAAGTAAAAATGTATTTGATCTGATATGATCTGATATAGTAGGTGGTAAGGATGTAGTCAGCATATCTTTAACACTATTTAGATTTAATAATTGCTTTTAAGCAAACATACATTGTTCACTGTGTAGTTACAAAGCTAGCTAGCAGCACTGGTTGCAACATAGTGACACATAGTGCTTTACATTTTTGCACCCTTTGGAACAATGGCTACCCCTTAACATAACTTATTGGTGGGTACATGGGCTAAAATAATCCTAAAGGCCTTTCTTCTGCAAAGCAGTAGTTCCCCATGCTTAAAATGTGCAGAAACCAATTTTCTGTTTTTGAGTAAAAAATTACTGACATTTTGCTTCATGCTCTATTTGTACTGCATATTTTATTTGTCAAGGAACTAAACAATTAAAAAAAACGTCCCAGTTTACCTTTTTCTACAAAGCAAGCAGTAAGATTGGATGTACAGTGCTTTGCAAAAGTATTCACCCCCTTGGCATTTTTTTGTGTGTTGTTGCCTCACAACCTGGAATTAACATGAATTGTTTGAGGATTTGCATCATTTAATTTACAGAACATGCCCACAACTTTGAAGATAAAAATGTTTTTTTTAAATTTCGAAGCAAATAACAAAAAAGTCAATGTGCATAACTATTCACCCCCCTAAAGTCAATACTTTGTAGAGCCACCTTTTGCAGCAATCACAACTCCAAGTCAGTTTGATAAGTCTCTATGAGGTTGCCATCTTACCACTGGGATTTTTGCCAATTCCTCCTTGCAAAACTGCTCCAGCTCCTTCAAGTTGGATGGTTTGTGCTTGTGAACAGCAATCTTTAAGTCTGACCACAGCTTTTCTATTGGATTGAGGTCTGGGCTTTGACTAGTCCATTCCAACACATTTACATGTTTCCCATTAAACCACTCAAGTGTTGCTTTAGCAGTGTGTTTGGGGTCCTTGTCCTGCTGGAAGGTGAACCTCCATCCTAGCCTCAAATCACGCACAGGGTGGTACAGGTTTTACTCCAGAATATCCCTATATTTAGCACCATCCATCTTTCCCTCAACTCTGACCAGTTTCCCAGTCCCGGCTGCTGAAAAACATCCCCAAAGCATGATGCTGCCACCACCATGTTTCACTGCGGGTGTTCCTTGGGTGATGTGTTGGGTTTGCGCCAGACATAGCGTTTTCTTTGATGGCCAAAAAGTTAAATTTTAGTCTCATCAGACCAGAGCACCTTCCTCCATACATTTTGGGAGTCTCCCACATGCCTTTTCGCAAACTCAAAACATGCCATTTTGGTTTTTTTTGCTGAAAGTAATGGCTTTCATCTGGCCACTCTGCCATAAAGCCCAACTCTATGGAGCGTACGGCTTATTGTCGTCCTATGTACAGATACTCCAGTCTCTGTTGTGGAACTCTGCCGCTCCTCCAGGGTTACCTTAGGTCTCTGTGCTGCCTCTCTGATTAATGCCCTCCTTGCCCAATCCGTGAGTTTTGGTGGGCGGCCGTCTCTTGGCAGGCTTGCTGTTGTGCCATGTTCTTTCCATTTGGTTATGATAGATTTGATGGTGCTCCTGGGGATCATCAAAAATTTGGATATTTTGTTATAACCTAACCCTGACTTGTACTTCTCAACAACATTGTCTCTTTCATACGCACATACAAATTTTCTGTTTTCTATTTCTAAAAAATAGTTTTATCTATATATTTTTCTCATTTCACTTCACCAACTTAGACTGTTGTGTTCTGATCCATCACATACAATTCAGATTAACAAAACATTGAACTTAAGGCTGTAATGTAACAAAATAGATAAAAAGTCAAGGGGGTGAATACTTTTGCAAGGCACTGTATATGCTATAGAAGCTATGACATTAATATGTCAAACAACTTTGTTTTATTTTTCTCATCCTGTGTTTGTTTTATGTAGCGTATTCAATTCAGGGGCACAATGTACAGATGATTAGCCCTTCAAGTGATTCACATCAGCAAGTAGTAGCTGTAGGTCAGCCGCTAGCAGTGCAGCCTCAAGGAACTGTAATGGTAAGATGACTTCTTTTATTTCTTGATTCTCCCATTTTGTCCTAGATTGTATTGGCAAAATGTCTGAAAACAAAGCTAAGCGTTTCTGTTGTGCAAGTTTAGCTTTGCTTTCATGCTGCTCTGAGTCTGCACTTTCCTCTTTTATCTGGTATTCTTGAAAACTACTGCTTTATCACATAAATCTATTTGATGTGATTAAACAAAGCTTTTCATCTTTTTACACCTCCTTATTCACTCTAATTGGATACATCTAGAATACGTCCAGTAGTTTTCTGCTTCAAAAGCAAATACTATTAATGTGTAGTATTATGAGCTGCATATTTAATGAAATGTTATGTGTTTGAAAACTCCACTGTGTATTCTGAGTTCATAAGATTAGGGTGAGTAAGTATATGCAAAGATTAAGATGTGATGGTTGCCGTGGTAACATGCTCAGAGGCAGCTAGGTCCTGCTGATATTTAGTGTTCACCATTTTCATAATGGCCAGTTACACAAAATATATTTATTCTCACTTGGTTGGTTTCCTTGCAGCTCACTGCTAAAAATATCCAGTGTATGCGGACATTGCTGAATTTGGCTCACTGTCATGGTGGGTTTTTGGGAACCTCCTGGCAACTTGTGCTTGCAACCCTGCAGGTAATGTGAATATTGTATGTCTGTTAAATGCTAAAGGAATAAACTATGTAAGAAAACTAGTTACTATTTTTTCTCCTTGATAATAGACAAAAAGTAGGAATACACATTTTTCTGTTTACTGTTCTCTATTGTCTCCTGCCATGATTGATATAATTATATATTTTTGCACTGGTAGATTTCAGATTTTTTTTTGCTATCATCAGTTTGATCTTTCTAAAAAAATGTTTTAAACTGTAAAGGGAAAGGTTAACACATCAATATAGCATGGCTTTATTTTGGTAGGGCTTGGATAATTTTTCATAGTAGCATTTACCTTAAATGCAGACAGTCCATTCATACTGTAGGCGGTAGTAACACATTCGCTACTCCACAACTAAAATCAAGGTTGCATAATTCAAATACATGTAAACACACACGAGCCAATAATAATTGCTAAATAAAGCCGCCACTGCCAGTTTGTCGCTCACACCCATTCTCTTACTTTTCTCCATACCCCAGACCTCTTTCCCTTTACCTTCTCACACTTTTTTATGCTCCTCTAACCCTTCCCAACTTCATCTCCCAATTTTTACTCCCAAAACTCCAAAATAAGACTAGATACGCAAGCAGAGAGCTGCATATGTCTAATATACAGAACATTGTATTATAGCTAGATTTTTTTATAGCTAGATAAAATACAGTTGTATATCTATATAGGAGTTGTACACTTCTCAAATGGGATGTGACCAATTCTAATTAATATTACTGTCATGCAGTGACAGCGCACTGACATTCTGACTTCTAAAAAAAAAAAAAAAGTAATGTAACTGAATTCTGCATTAATTTTAAGAAGGAAAACACTTTTTTTCATTATGATATTGCACCCTTAAACAAACATATGGTGCAGAGCACATATGTTAACATATGTAGTCCTTTAAGTCCTAAATAATTGCTTTGAAAATGAACTAATCGAATGTTAAGGTGCTAGACTCCATATAAGTGTTTTCACTTAAATAACAAAATGTTATTAAAGATATATGAAAGTGAGGTGGGTTATTAATGCATCTGATAGAGGAGAATTTATAGTGTCTGAATAAAAATTGTTTGAATGAAAAAATTCCAAAGTAAACTGTTAAACAGTTAGCTTGAAGTTTGCTGAATTTCTTGCATTTGCAAAGAGTTTTCTCTCAATGTTGACACCCCCTGAAATTCCCAGGGATAATTAGCATAACTTATACAATGTTTCTTTTTGGCCTGGGCATTGTGCATGCATGCATAGTCTGTCCTTTGGGAAGTCACGTGATTTCAGACACTTTCCTTTAGCATGCCCTGTGCTGCATATTGGATATCTCATTCAAAATCAGATTTCCAATATGCAAATCTCAGTTGCTGGGGGTGTCTAAATCAACCCCAGCACATTTTTTTATTTTCTGCAAAAAATTTTTGCATTTTTTCATGCAAACCTTTTTTGCTAGGTGGGTTATGATGCATTCTACAGGATGCATTCATAAGCCATCTCGCTTTCATATACCTTTAACTATTTTACAGCTATAATAGGTGGCTAAGAAAGTAACATGACTTATTTATTCACTGTGCTCCAATGCAAAATAATTGAAAAGGCAACAAATATTTGGACTAGAAAGTATAATTTTATTTTCCATGTTTCAAAATGTTTCTGAAGACATATTCAAATTTGTGTATATAATTTACTTTATTATCTATTTATTTTAGCACCTGGTGTGGATACTTGGGTTGAAACCTAGCAGCGGTGGGGCATTAAAACCTGGAAGAGCAGTAGAGGGACCAAGTACAGTAAGTGTTCTGTATCACAAACTAACCACATTTTTAAAATGAACTTCATGTGCTACAGTGCATTGTTTTTATTTTTATTAGGTTCTGACTACTGCAGTTATGACGGACCTGCCTGTTATCTCCACAATCCTGTCACGGCTGTTTGAAAGCTCACAGTAAGAAAGTCTTGCGTATGTAATTTTCATTCCTCACTCCTTCATTTACTGTTCCATTTGCTGTAATATGTTTGTGTTTTTAGGTACCTAGATGATGTGTCTCTTCATCACCTAATCAATGCGCTTTGCTCATTGTCTCTTGAGGCTATGGACATGGCATATGGGAACAACAAGGTATGTGGAAACATCAAATGTTTTGCTCTGTGTTTTAGATTATTGAAAAGATTGTCTAGGCACCAGTGGTATACTGACATAGGATCATCACTGTTTATGTGCTCCCACAATACCATTTTCCAGGACATTTTACATCATTGCACTTTATAATTATTAAATATTTTTTATGAACGAATATGTTAATAAAACAAATATGTAATGCAGGAGCTGGGTTATAATAATGTTCTGTGCAATGCTAAAATATACAATGTATACATGTATATTTATAAATCCCAATCTGCTAATGAACATGTGCTTTTATTAAACAGACCATAGAAATAGCATATTGCATGCTATAGAATAAAATACTGAAATATATATGCATGCATAAATACGCTAAGGAATTCACCCCATTACATCAAATGATGTAAATGATTGTACTTTTTTTTTTTTTTTTAACACAATCAGATCATATGTTCAAAGTAAATAATGAATATTTATGTTCTGGAGACATATATAAAATTAATTGGGGTACTTCAGTGATAAATAGAGCACAAGAAAATAATTTTGCATGCAGGATCTACAAGCCATATAAAAACCTATTACGTATACTCGCTCCAAACACACCAATGAAACCTGATCTCTTTGCATTCTAATGACCTTTACTGTGGATGCAGAATCCAGGAGCAATGAAGACAGGGGGAGCATGATACTAACATATACAGAAGAGGGCAACAGAGCAAGGGTGGGAGTGTGGAGGGGAAGGACTGGGCTGTATCTGTCACTATCTAATAAAGGCATGACCATTATTTGGAAAGTAAGCAGACTGACAGAATACACACTGGCTATAAGTAGGGGTATGGGAGAGTAATTTTCAGCATGTAGATGTTCCTCTATAGATGCCGCCCTAGGCCTGTGTGCTGCTTTTCATGCCCTTATGGACAGCAGCATGCCATGCAGATCTGTCAGCTACTTCTTCTTTGAGCTCAATCAAGCTCATGTTAATCACTTCAGTGACCTCATCTATCCATCTTAGCCTCTGCTGTTCTTATCCGCTCTTCAATCCTTCCCAGCATCAGAGTCCTCACTAAGGAATCCTGTCTCCTTATGATATCGCAAAATATTTGCGCTTCTGCCTTTGTGCTACTGCTCGGCACAAGGAGAAATAGAAAGGTGAAATTAAACTGTTTTAATGTATTGAAACAACCATTCCCAAGGGATAAAAGCAAAGATCCAAAAAGCAAAATACAACACTGGTATTAGCACTGCAGTTTTACTAAGTGTCCTTTTGTAAGAATAGCTACTTCTACTAATTTTATAATTCACGGAAGTGGCTATTTGTCTATTAAAAGTATTTAAAAGAAGATGAACATACCCTAACACATATAATTTTTAAATGTACACTGTACTGTCAAAAGAAACAGCCTGTAACTACCAGCGCACAGTAACAAAACCAAAGTGCAACGTGTTGTGCGTGACTCATCTGTCATTGGTAATGTTAGTAGTAAAGTGCAAGTGCAAATAGGTGATATACATATGAAGCTAAAATATAAAATAACTGTTATTTAGTGGAGATTTTGAAGGAAACTCAATTTAATGTTTACCACATAGTGGGGCTCCATCCTTCCATTCTGTTACAAACCATATTTACACAGCTAGCAGCCAATTCTTGCTTCTGTGTTTTGTATGTGTTGTTTTACTCTTTTTATGTAGTAACTTTTAAAGTATATTGTCCACATTCCTCTCTTTCTGTGAATCATGCGATTCACATTTATAGTTAAAGAAGCACTGTGGTAATATTTTAAAAATTTCATCTATTGAATTACTCAATTTAAAAATATGCAGTTTTTAGAAAGTAAAAATAAACATACAACCTCTATAAATACTTTTACCTTTATATGCATTTATGGTGATGTGGAATCTACCATTATGGCTTCAACAGATCAACTTCCTGTAGTTTGAGGAGACTTTGACTACACAGGAAATGTCTGCAAGATGGGAATGTGGCAGTTATATTTGCCAGTGCTCCCATCAGGTGATCATGGAAGCTCATTAGTTCACAAGGACACACCTACGTGAGAAAGTAACTGGTAGCAGCAGGGAAGTAAGCAAAGGGCAGCCACACAGTAAATATTGCATATAAAAGTTGCAATATATAAAGTCTGTGAGTATTTGTTTATTGTCTTTTGAAAACATTTTGCCCCTTATCTTTTTTAGCTGTTCATAAAACAATATAGAAAATAGTTAGTTGAGCACCTGGATACTTTAAACACAGATTACTCATAATAATAATATTCAGTATATACTTTAAAGGATTGCTTGATAATTAGTGACGTTTAAGACTTATTGTTCTGCCATTATGGTTTATTAACATTTGTTTTTTAGGAGCCATCTCTTTTTGCTGTTGCTAAGTTACTGGAGACAGGTTTAGTGAACATGCACAGGATTGAAATTCTCTGGAGACCCCTGACTGGTCATCTCCTAGAGGTAAGGTAGTTTGGAGAGCAATGGCAGTAAATATGTCCTGTTTGTTTGTAACTAAAGAACTGCAAGTGGGACAAGTGTGTGCTGTGTGTATAAATGATCTCCTAAATGATCAAGCGTGTGACTTCAAGGTATACAATTCATTATTGGTATTTGTGGATAACAAACTCCTACTGGTATCTAATCATTTCTTAGATCAGTAACCTGATCAAGTAAAGCCCTGCATCCAGCTATTCTTTGACTGTGGAATTTAAATGCAGATTTAAAAATGATATATCCATTACTCCTGTAAATGCTGATTAATTAAATCATTTTCAGATTATGTGGTTATCAATGTTGCATACGTGTGGGTGGGAAATTTGAATCTCTTAGCGATTTTAATTTTCTTTAACGTTGAACTGAGGCTATTTCTCAGTTTTAAAGAATACAATTTTATTATTTGAGATCTGGTTGACTTTAAAATTGGTGTTTTCATTGTGTTTTCTGTCTCTTTCTCTTGTGCTTCCTCTTGTCCTGTTCAGAAGGTATGTTTGGTTTCTTCTATCTAAATGCATTTTCATAAACAACAAAAGTACATTCCTTGAAATACAGTTCCTAGTTTAACATAAATGTTTAGTTCTGTGTAGAAGTATCTAAGGGCTTCCTTTTAACCTAGTGAAATTAATGAAATGTATATTTTGCCATTCAAACAAATGTGCATGGACTTTCTCTAGTGTTCAGAAGTAAAGCTTTGGCACGTTGTCTTTGACTTCTATAATAAGATTCAATCCCATAATATGACATGGTTGTATTTATGCATAGGCCTAGAGGGCAGTACAAAAAGTGAATACATCTATCTCTGTACAAATTGAGTGTGAAATGTAGTGAATTAACTCTTTGTTTAATTGTCATATATTTCAGGTTTGTCAACATCCTAATGCTAGAATGAGAGAATGGGGTGCAGAAGCTCTAACGTCCCTGATTAAAGCAGGCTTAGCTTTTAAGCATGAACCCATGCTCTCGCAAAACCAGGTAATCTAGCTCATGTTTTATATATATTCAAATAGTTTCCGATACATGTGTTTATTGAAATTGCAAAGGTAAATAAAAGGAACATGGAAAGTTTCTAAATTTCACTTGGAATATAATATACCTACAGTATGGTTCCTTTTACTTTTGTGGACTTTATTTCATTAAGAAATGCTTAATAGCTCTGTTTGTCTGCCTATATTCAAAATTTATTAAGATCACTTACCAGGGATAGATAAGAATGTGACAGACCTTTTAATGTCTCTTTTTCAGTCACTTCATGTCCTGAGCATGTACAGTATACCTCCTTTTTATATAAGGCAATGGTCATTTACAAATAACAGAGATATACAGAGAGAATACATTTGTAATATTTAATATCTGCTCTCTAGCGTTCATGGTAAAAGTGACATCAGACCTTCAGTATAGAAGATGTAAATACTCTGACAGAGATGGAGCTCTTTGGAGATGATTCCCATAGTATTTACTTTATCCTACTATAGTCTTATCCTACTATAATCAGCCAGGGATTTTGCATCAGATTCAGATGCAGTAATTCTATCCGGTGTATATATAAAGAAGTTATGATTATTTTTGGAACAACAAAATAGCATTTGACAGATTTAATAACATGTCATAGTTAACGAATACTAGATCACGTGAACGCTATTGTATCCTAAAGGCAAATCGTTCATGTCATTTGTATATTACCCTTTTTCATCAACCCTATACTAGAATGTACATTAAAGTGATTTGACACATGCATTTGCATCTAGTGAGAACTTTAATTTGCACAGTCTGTGTGGAAATGTATAATTGTTTAAGTACCCTTACCACAGAAGTTACAAGCCCAACAGTAAATTAAGTGAAGAACAAATATAGCTAAATTGTATTAAGAAAATATTTGTGTATATGTCATCTGAATAGTATAAATCACATGTTAATATAATATTGCTCAATTTGTCATGCCAGTCATTCTACAAAAGCAGATACAAAATTTCAAAAAACAAAAATTAATTTCTTGCTTGAACTTATTGTGTTCTGCATTGATCAAATATTGCAATATTTGGTCTTCTTAAAATCCCTTCACTTGTTTTTAGTCTCCGAAATAGGCATTTGTAAACATATGAAAAAAACAAATGAGTCTAATGTGATAAAGCAGGTTTTATTGCTTTTTCTTTATCAGCACTTTGTGGTATTGAGACTTTTGGCTTTTCCAAGCAAGGTGTTGGAGCTTTCTCATATAAGCTTTTTCTTCCTTCCAGAGATTGCAGTTACTCTTGTTAAATCCCCTGAAGGAACTTTCAAACATAATCCACCATGATATCCGACTGAAGCAGCTGGAGTGTGTACTACAAATTCTGCAGAGCCAAGGAGACAGTCTAGGACCTGGCTGGCCTCTTGTGCTTGGAGTCATAGGCGCAATCAGAAATGACCAAGGGTAAAGTATTCTACCACAATGACAATTTTTTGCTCAGGTTTACACACTACCTTGGTATAAAAGTAAAGATCTTTCTCATGTATTTGTGTCTTTGATTTTATTGACTGTTTAATGTTTTCCATTTTAGAGAATCGTTAATACGGACTGCGTTCCAGTGCCTTCAGTTGGTCGTAACAGACTTTCTACCCACAATGCCTTGCACTTGTCTGCAAATAGTTGTAGAAGTGGCTGGAAGTTTTGGGCTTCAGAACCAGGAGCTAAATATTAGTTTAACATCTATTGGTTTGCTGGTGAGTTGAAAAAAGGAAATGATTCCCCTGTCACTATTCTGATGTCTTCATTAATAACAAATATCTATAAAATATCTATTTGTACATAAGCTTTGACATATAACCGCCATACATTATTCCTTTTTTTCTATTTTCAAAACATTTAGACATACATCTCCAGAAATGTAGTTTATCTTCTTTTTACATTGTTTTTAGTTATTTATAATACAATCCAAGCTCTCCACAGAGGGTAGTCAATATATGGACCTCATTTCTTCCTGACTTCTATTGTATTATTCAATGTATCATAGTTTGCCCTGGAAGCTTCAAGATGCTTAATTAAGCTATCAGTTAGACATTTACGAAGTCGTCTTCACTATGTAAACTTCCATCCTGTACCATTTACATACCATTATACTAAAATAAGTATTAGTATATCAAGAAAAAAATATTAAAACTGGACCTTTACTTAATTATTAAAACATTTGGATCTTGGTGATTTTTGTAAATTATTGATTATCCCTGCTCTACACTGTACCACAATTTAAATTTCCTTTTTGTCTGTTAAAATATAGTATGGGGGTTGCTAAATAGAAATATAGTGCATTGGTTTGAAATAAAGCAACCCTGTTCTATTCAGTGTATGTGCAATTTCATAATGTTTTTTATTTTTAATTTTAGTGGAATATTTCTGATTACTTCTTTCAAAGAGGGGAAACCATTGAAAGGGAGTTAAATCGAGAGGAAGATTTCCTTCAGAAGCAGGCACAAGAGAAAGGATTGCCATTAAATCGTCCTTTCCATCCTGCACCACCATTCGACTGCCTTTGGTTATGTCTCTATGCCAAGCTGGGAGAGCTGTGTGTTGATCCGCGTCCTGCTGTCCGGAAAAGTGCCGGCCAGACTTTATTCTCCACAATAGGGGCCCACGGAACGTTGCTGCAACATGCAACATGGCATACGGTCATATGGAAGGTATTTGAGAATGCACGGTGGTTTTATAAAGCAAGTTCAAATGTCTAAATCTTAACCATAATATTGTATAGTGAATATTGCTTTTTTCAAAACATTTGAACCCAGTTGATTCTAAGTACAATTCTTTTTAGCAGATATAGAGGTAATTTATTTACATAGCTTTGTAAACTAATTATATTATACATTCTAAGACAATTAAGAACAAGAGCGTAATGGCGATAATTTCCTCACAAGGAGTTCTGTAGTAGTATTTAGTCTTTCTAAAATCCCTACACTTGTTTCTAGTCTTGCTGCTGCACTATGCTGTTCTAGAAGACAGTGACTTGAGCAGATTATAAAGATTGTTATAATTTTGTGTATATTCTATTCTTCTTAACGGGTTGTTCCTATAATTGAAAGCTGCCAATCTATTTACTCACTATGCTATTCTGTCACAAAGGGCCTCATTCTATTATCGGCCGTAAACCGGCCGTAAGGCTGCGATTCCTTGCGGGGGTCCCGTTCTCTCGCAATTCAATTAAACGGCCCCGTAAGGATCTCCTCTTACGGCCGGCCGTAAATCTTGCAACCGGCTGTAAGCTCAGAAATCTAAAAAGTCAAAAATAAATTCAAGACAGCTCTGTACAGCTCTGTAAATGATAGGGATCATATTGGGGGACATGAGGATTAAAAGTAACCCACTCTCAAGCTTGCACATCAGCCCAAACCCGAGTTTAAATTAACTGTTTATTTTCCGGCTGCGGCGTGGGCGGGTCTGAGGTGCTCCAAGCACTCTGGACTTTTTACATGGATATTTTACGTATATTAAAAAATATATATTTTACGGATTTGAGTACAGGATAATTATGTGCTATTTTTTCTAACACCTAAAATCCCTTTATAGTCTTCTCAAAGTGCAGGATGGCTTTATTTGAGCTATTTTATGTGCTTAATTGGTGCTAGCGGGACCTCTTTCCTGCAAGTAAGCTGCGGCTCGGTTTTAGCCTTGCAGAGAGGTTTCCCGGAGCAATTGAATTGCAAATAGGATTTTCTTACGGCCGATTTCCTTGCGGCCGTTTTAGATCAAAGGATTTCCTCCGGCGCGAGCGGCCGCAAGAGATAGCAAGGGGCCGGCCGCAAGCCTGCCGGAATCCCCGGCCGGAGGGGAATAGAATAGCAGAATAGCTTGCGGCCCCGCAACGGCTGCGGCCGATAATAGAATGAGGCCCAAAGTGTATAATGTACCCTTTCTAGAATAGACATTTACTATTTTGTAAATGGGGCATGCAGGCTTCTCCACCACACATCCACAATGGAGTTTTGTTTTGTCCATACACTTAACATAAATGGTCTACCCTTTCGTCTTAAGTATGTCATCACTGATACAGTATACTTCGATATATTGAAATATATACGGAAAATGCTCCTCTGTTTGCATCATGCCCCCTGAAAAAACAACTATTTATTTTTGGTAATTTAATTAAACCAAGTCTCTTCACAATCATTTGGCTTTGTAAAGTGTTGGTTATATTTGTATAAAATATGGATAATCTTGAATAACCAAAGTAACAATATTTCATACAAATACATTCTCAAATATCTTTTCAGTGCAGTTGTTATTGAATAATATTTTGAAATGTGTATTTCTCTTAGTGTTTTAATTTGGTCAGATGTGATTTCTATGTGTGTAATTGTTGAGATATTTGTAATGGGGAAGATCAACAAGCGTTACAGCGGCTTCTCTCTAATTTTACAGGTCCTGTTTCACCTGTTAGATCAGGTCCGAGAATCTTCAACAACAGCTGACAAAGAGAAGATAGAGTCAGGAGGTGGCAACATCCTCATTCATCACTCCAGGGACACAGCAGAGAAACAGTGGGCGGAAACCTGGGTATTAACACTAGCTGGTGTGGCACGAATATTTAACACTAGGAGATACTTGCTCCAACCTCTAGGTACGGTGATTAAGAAGGTTTCTGTGGGCTGATATACTGTAAAGTGACCTGGTATACTCATGTGCAACACATTTGCATTGCAAATATCCAACTGTCTAATAAGAAATAACTCTGTGTGTGTATTATTATTTTGTATACGGAGGAGAACTTTATGCTTTATAACATATTTCTATAAAAATATTTCATTGATCTATTTTCAGAATATGTTTTTAGAAATGCTTTTAGTTCACACAACTGAGTTAACAATCAGTGTATAGCAGTGTAAGTTACTTGGTGAAGGTTTTTAATAAGTGCCAGACATTGATCCTTTGATGTTTGATTATTAATATCAGATTTGAAACCAGTTAATTAATACTTGAAATAACACACAAATGTTTTCATAAATCAGTGTTTGAAATTGTTTTTTTACTGTTCTGAATTATGCAAAATTTAGCAGTGTTCACTTGTAAGAGAAGTTATTATTAATATTATTATTATCCTTTATTTGTAATGTGCTAACATATATTCTGCAGCGCTATATAGTGGTTAAGTAAAAGGCAAAAGCCGTTTTAACACATTGCAAACAAATAGAGGACCCTGTGTTTGAACATAGAATTTATACAAAGTACTTTTCCAAAGAAACTTGCGAGATTAAAAACTCTCAAACTTACAATCTAAAGGATTTGGGTGAGGTACGGGGGTGATAGAAGCTTTGTGCATATTAAGGATGAAGCTGACAAGCTTCTTTAAACCGTTTTTAGCGAGGATTTAAAGGTTTTGATGCAGGAAGAT
Source organism: Discoglossus pictus (assembly GCA_027410445.1). Lineage (NCBI taxonomy): Eukaryota > Metazoa > Chordata > Amphibia > Anura > Alytidae > Discoglossus > Discoglossus pictus. The sequence goes on along the minus strand of CM050167.1, from coordinate 291,557,009 downwards.
GGTATAGCGGAGCGAGGCAAGGAGTTCCAGACAATAGAGACAGCACGGAAAGAGTCCTGTAAGAGGAGGAGTTGAGAGGCGGAAAGAAGGTCATTAACAGATCGAAGAGTGTGGTTGGGGAGTATTATGAAACCAGAGCAGACATAAATGGGGGGTGCACTGTTGTTTGACAACTTTGTACATTAGGGTCATGGTTTTAAATGTTATTCTGGAGGCTATGGGAAGCCAGTGGAGTGATTAACAGGGACGTACAGCAGACACTGAGCATTAAGTATGGTATATGTGTCTAGTGGAGATGTTCATTATGGATTGTAGTGGGGCAGAGAGGTAAAGGGGAAGCCAGCAAGGAGTGAGTTGCAGTAGTCAAGGCTAGATATGATGATAGAATGGATTTGAATTTTAGTTGTCTTGTGTAATATAGTGATGTATTTTGGAGATATTTTTTAGGTGACAAAGACAAGATGTTGTTAGTGAAGTGGCAATTTGGTTCAGTGATTCCGTTTTTTCAAAGTCTACATATAATGCAGTGATACAGGTAGACTTTATAACAAGACATTCACAAAATGACTGTGAATTATAAAAACAAATATGTCTAGTTTCTTTGAAATGTACTTTTTGTGCGTTATATTTTATGACAAGCAAAACTATATATTGTATTTTGTAAATCACTGTTTTTACCTGTGGCCATATAACGTTAGAGGGCATTATCCTCGAAGCTTTGTGTTTTTTTGTTTTGTTTATTATTAACTAAGCTCACCAATAAAGCTGTTTGCTACAAATCTGTTTTTTTATTTCTTTTTTGCACAGGTGATTTTTCCAAGGCCTGGGATGTCCTTCTGGATCATATACAATCAGCAGCTCTCAGCAAAAACAGTGAAGTGTCTTTGGCAGCATTAAAAAGCTTTCAAGAAATCTTACAGATAGTTAGCCCCACTAGAGAAACTGACAAACCTGAGCCTTTGCCAGGTATTACTGCACCTGTACCTGGTCTTGTGGGGCCTCTTGCAGCCGCTGGGCCAGGGAGACCATTAATGAGAGCAGATTCCATAGGAGAAAGACTTGGCAGATATAATTTCCCTGAGCAGCCCATAGCTATTGATGAGATTGAAGACTCTGCCCTTTGGTGGGCTGCTTGGAATACATGGTATAGGATTGGTTCAGAGAGCACTAAGCCCCCAACTACTTGTGACAAACTGACATTTATCCCTAGCCAGCCTTTTCTCACAGCTTTAATTCAGATCTTCCCAGCTCTTTATCAGCACATCAAAACTGCTTTTAGTATGGACGATCTACAAAAGCTGGGAGTTATATTACACGGGGCTGTATCAGTGCCTATAAGCTCAGATGCCTCTCCTTTCATCCTCCCCTCTTATACTGAAGCAGTGTTGACAAGCTTGCAGGAATCTGTGCTCACAGCCTTGGATGTGCTTCAAAAGGTAACCATTAAACTCATCCGCACTTCAATTTTATCATCTCCTCTTTCTAAACTCCTCTGCATAAAAAGATGAAATCTTCTAAATCGTTCAGGATGAACATACGAAAGAGAGCTTGATTGTCCAAAGCTGCAGCAGAATGAATATTGCTACTCACATTTGTTTAGTCACAAAATAACTGCAATAACTAAGTGCAGATTATATATTCTGTATCTTTGAAACCCACAGATTACATTTATTTCAGTGTCAGTCCTGTAAAGAATATCAAATGAATTGTACACCTGCCACAAAAAGTGCATTTTCAGAAGTTCCAACTCTCTACAATTAAACAAGTAATACAGACTATAATGGGCGCACACAGCTGTGAATAATTTATATCTGTTGGGTTCAATGTAATCTATTTCAGTTAATGACAAGGATTGTTCACTTAGCCTATTCCCCCCTCTACAGGCAATTTGTAGTATTGAATTTTATTTTAACATGGCATTTATTGGGATGTACAGTTGCAAGCAAAAGTATGTGAACCCTTTGGAATGATATGGATTTCTGCACAAATTGGTCAAAAAATGTGATCTGATCTTCATCTAAGTCACAACAATAGACAATCACAGTCTGCTTAAACAAATAACACACAAAGTATTAAATGTTGCCATGTTTTTATTCAACACACCATTTAAACATTCACAGTGCAGGTGGAAACAGTATGTGAACCCTTGGATTTAATAACTGGTTGAACCTCCTTTGGCAGCAATAACTACAACCAAACATTTCCTGTAGTTGCAGATCAGATGTGCACAACGGTCAGGAGTAATTCTTGACCATTTCTCTTTACAGAACTGTTTCAGTTCAGTAATATTCTTGGGATGTCTGGTGTGAACCCCCACCACCGTACTTCACAGTTTTGGATGAGGTTAAGATGTTGGTGTGCTGTGCCTCTTTTTCTCCACACATAGTGTTGTGTGTTTCTTCCAAACAACTCAACTTTAGTTTCATCTGTCCACAGAATATTTTGCCAGTACTGCTGTGGAACATCCAGGTGCTCTTGTGCAAACTGTAAACGTGCAGCAATGTTTTGCTTGGATAGCAGTGGCTTCCTCTGTGGTACCCTCCCATGAAATCCATTCTTGTTTAGTGTTTTACATATTGTTGATTCGCCAACAGGGATGTTAGCATATGCCAGAGACTTTTGTAAGTCTTTAGCTGACACTCTCTAGGATTCTTCTTCACCTTATTGAGCAGTCTGCGCTGTGCTCTTGCAGTCATCTTTACAGGACGGCCACTCCTAGGGAGTAGCAGCAGTGCTGAACTTTCTCCATTTATAGAAAATTTGTCTTACTGTGGACTGATGAACAGCAAGGCTTTTGGAGATACTTTTATAACCCTTTCCAGCTTTATGCAAGTCAACAATTCTTAATCGTAGGTCTTCTGAGAGCTCTTTTGTGTGAGGCATCATTTACATCAGGCAATGCTTCTTGTGAAACGCAAACCCAGAACTGGTGTGTGTTTTTTTATAGGACAGGGCAGCTGTAACCAACACCTCCAATCTCATCTCATTGATTGGACTCCAGTTGTCTGACACCTCACTCCAATTAGCTTTTGGAGATGTCATTAGTCTAGGGGTTCACATACTTTTTCCACCTGCACTGTGAATGTTTACATGGTGTGTTCAATAACAACATGGTAACATTTAATTCTTTGTGTGTTATTAATTTAAGCAGAGTGTGATTGTCTATTGTTGTGAAGATCAGATCACATTTTATGACAAATTTGTGCAGAAATCCATATCATTCCAAAGGGTTCACATACTTTTGCTTGCAACTGTACATCATAACTACATATAGCTAAGGTACAATATAGAAGTTGTTGGGATACAGTGGCAGCTTTTAAATTTAAAGGATCTCTGTAGTTTTAGGAAAAAATGTCACGTTAATGTTCGCAGCTCTACATACCGTTAATGTTTTTTTTTAGAGAAATCCTTAATATTGGCAGACTCTGCAAGTGTATAGAGGCTGACAGGAGAGTAAACCTACCTGTTTAGTGCATGATGGCACATGCACAAGACAGAGAAAGTAGGGGCTGCAGTTTGGCGTGTTACTGCTTCTGGAAATGTGCAGATGAAGGTAGGGATGATGTAAAATAGTAACATCTGGTCTCTACTTGTGTCACGGTACACATATTCAGGAGCAAAGCCGTAGGAAGTGCTGTATATAGACAACATAGAAGACTTTAGACACAAGTGAAGTCTGCTAATGCTCAGTTAATTCAAGTTCAACCTTTTTAGATCTCTTCTTATCTGCAATATGCGGATTTACTTGATTCAGAGGAATGCAAACAGGAAAAAAAAAATCCCCATTGAAACATTGCCAATTGTTTCAAATGGGGGGAAAAAACATAAAATTCCTTCCTGACCCCAGATACTGTTGATCAGATTCCTCCCTGGATCATTACTCTCTCTCTAATTAACCAGGATAATCCTGAATGCCCTTTTTACTCAAAAATATATCCAATCCCTTTTTAAAGTTATCGATCGAACCCACTGTCACCACCTCCTTTGGTAGAGAATTCCACAGGAGGTAGTATCAACGGATTTGAGTGATCAGCATTTTTACGAGGAGCCATGTTGGATTTTTGTCTCAACGATCCTATGAGCTAATTTCAGATATATTAATCAAAACAAATATAAATATTGTTTTTCCATCTTTGTGGTTTTTCAATGAATATAATGTATTTTTTTGATATCTGTATATAAGGATTTGGCCCAATATGGCCCTGTATGGGTGGACCATTCATTTAGACATATTTGTATGGAATTTTGTGTGTTATTTAACCTATTTCAATTTAGAAGAGTTATAAGAGTTTAAAAATATACTAGAAATTATATATTTTTTATGCCCAAAGACATTTTACTCTGACAGATTATAATATTTAGAGCTCTTCTGAAGAACTCCTTTGATATATCACATACAGTGGATATAAAAAGTCTACACACCCCTGTTAAAATGTCAGGTTTCTGTGCTGTAAAAAAATGAGACAAAGATAAATCATTTCAGAAATGTTTCCACCTTTAATGTCACCTATAAACTGTACAACTCAATTGAAAAACAAACAGAAATCTGTTAGGTAGAGGGAAGAAAAAATATAAAAATAAAATAATATGGTTGCATAAGTATGCACACCCTTAAACTAATACTTTGTTGAAGCACCTTTTGATTTTATTACAGCACTCAGTCTTTTTGGGTATGAGTCTATTAGCATGGCACATTTTGACTTGGCAAGATTTGCCCACTCTTCTTTGCAAAAACACTCCAAATCTGTCAGATTGCAAGGGCATCTCCTGTGCACAGCCCTCTTCAGATCACCCCACAGATTTTCAATCGGATTCAGGTCTGGGCTCTGGCTGGGCCATTCCAAAACTTTAATCTTCTTCTGGTGAAGCCATTCCTTTGTTGATTTGGATGTACGCTTTGGGTCGTTGTCATGCTGAAAGATGAAGTTCCTCTTCATGTTCAGCTTTCTAGCAGAAGCCTGAAGGTTTTTTGCCAATATTGACTGGTATTTGGAACTGTTCATAATTCCCTCTATCTTAACTAAGGCCTCAGTTCCAGCTGAAGAAAAACAGCCCCACAGCATGATGCAGCTACCACCATGCTTCACTGTGGGTATGGTGTTCTTTTGGTGATGTGCAGTGTTGTTTTTGCGCCAAACATATCTTTTGGAATTATGGCCAAAAAGTTCAATCTTGGTTTCATCAGACCATAACACCTTTTCCCACATGCTTTTGGGTGACTTCAGTTGTGTTTTTGCAAAATGTAGCCTGGCTTGGATGTTTTTCTTCGTAAGAAAAGGCTTTCGTCTTGCCACTCTACCCCATAGCCCAGACACATGAAGAATACGGGAGATTGTTGTCACATGTACCACACAGCCAGTACTTGCCAGATATTCCTGCAGCTCCTTTAATGTTGCTGTAGGCCTCTTGGTAGCCTCCCAGACCAGTTTTCTTCTCGTCTTTTTATCAATTTTGGAGGGAGCTCCAGTTCTTGGTAATGTCATTGTTGTGCCATATTATCTCCACTTGATGACTGTCTTCACTGTGTTCCATGGTATAATGCCTTGGAAATTCTTTTGTACCCTTCTCCTGACTGATACCTTTTAACAATGAGATCCCTCTGATGCTTTGAAAGCTCTCTGTGGACCATGGCTTTTGCTGTGGGATGCGACTAAGAAAATTTCAGGAAAGACCAATTAGAGCAGCTGAACTTTATTTGGGGTTAATCAGAGGCACTTTAAATGATGGCAGGTGTATGCTGACTCCTATTTAACACAATTTGGAATGTGATTGCTTAATTCTGAACACAGCTACATCCCCAGTTATAAGAGGGTGTGCAGACTTATGCAACCACATTATTTTTATTTTTTATTTTTCTTCCCTCCACCTAAAAGATTTCAGTTTGTTTTTCAATTGAGTTGTACAGTTTATAGGTCACATTAAAGGTGGAAAAAGTTCTAAAATAATTTATCTTTGTCTCATTTTTTTACAGCACAGAAATCTGACATTTTAATAGCGGTGTGTAGACTTTTTATATCCACTGTATATAGTTGTGGATCTGCGGGACTGTTTGCAACGTTTGCGATGTTGGTCACGCACTTGCAGGTCTTCGCGAACACTTACACCAAGGCACTAACACTTTTACACCAAGGCACTAACACACCAAAGCACCAGTGGGCAGTAACACCAATCGCGAGTCCCCTAAAGTACATGGAAGGGGGTGGGGGGGGAGTCTCGCAATGAGCATCAAAGGTGCTCATTGAGAGCCACGTGCTGAGCGCCCTCGGCTCATTGAGAGCCATGTGCTGAATACAGTACACTGGGGGAAGGGCTTGAAATGAGCACCAAAGACGCTCATTGCGAGGCTCGCGATGAGCCCCGAAGGTGATCATTGAAAAGCAGGAAAGTTGATGTACACGTGGGGAGAGGCTCTCAATGAGCGCCAAAGGCACTCATTGCTAGCCACGCAATGAGCGCCAAAGGCGCTCAGCGTGGGGCTCATGATGAGCGCCAAAGGTGCTCAGAGGGGCAAAATCATCACATTGTGTGGCAGACAGCATTGCCAGGTTTACAATTTTATTCCCGTCATTTTTGACGGGTAATTTCCTAGTATTGCTTATAAAAGTCTTTGCCTGCTGTGGAGTCTGTTTTATTAGGGACCACTTAATTTTTGTGCTCAGCTCTGGTATAAATAATTTATTTTTGCAGAGAAGAACTTGAGTTGACGTTATACATTGGAACATAAATTTTTATAATCTCTAAATTCACTTATTTTAATATTAGAAACTACAATCCATAAATATAAATCGCTTCAGAAAATTAGTTTAAAATTCTCCAATCCCAGAGTTAGGCAATAAGTATAAACATTATGGTGCATAGATGCTCACTGTGTAAATCAACTATTTTTATTATTTTGTTTTTAATATATATCTTTTTCCTTGAATAGGCAATCTGCGTAGGACCTGAAAATATGCAGATAATGTATCCAGCAATTTTTGACCAACTGTCTGCATTTGTACAGTTCTCCTGTAAGCCTCCCCAGTATGGAAAACTAGAAACAAAGCACATTGCTAATGCAAAATACAATCAGGTACATAATTGTGTTTGGCTAATTCTTGCTCTTGATGATGCAAGTCTTTACTTTTAAGCAACTGTGTTTGGGAAGAAACTAAACATATAATGGTATGAGAAAGATGGTAATTTACTTATAAGTAAGCAAGTACAAGAATCACGGAATTGATCATGAATTACAATTTCTATTTATTTACTTGAAATGGACACTTTAAAGAGGAGCAAGTTTAACTGAGGAGACCGGTATTAAGTTATATTCCTGCCTCTGCTAGAATCGGAGAATCTGTTAACTGCCTAGCACATGTAGATACATTAATTAAATATCCATAGAGTTTATAAATTGTACACTGTTTGCTAAATAAAATTAAAAAATGAAGTTACGCTTTCCGTTTGTAGTAGGCATTCTGACTAAAAGTATTCATTTATTTTTGACAGCACACTATCCCCTGTGAAACATCACACGTATTTGTTGCTTCACAAACTTAAAATCCCTGCTTTCCACATAATTATTATTGAGCATTGACTAAAGCTCTGGGGGGACGTTCAGCTCTGATGATTGATCATCACCCCTGTATGAAGAAATCAGCTTTTTAATACACTACAAATGATAGATATGACCCCAACATCATTTCTCTTGCTTTTTACTAATATATATTTACTGTATTTCAAGAGTTACCTGCACACTATTTCCCGGTGTTGTCTTCTGCTTTCATTCTCTTAACCCTCTTGCTCATTCTGCTTTATGTCCTAGTATGCTTTACGGCTTAGTGTGATAACCACCCCTTTTTTTTTCTCTCTCTCTCTCTGAACCATTTTTTCTTTTTTTTTTTTTTCTTTTTTTTGTAACTGCAAAATTGATTTTTAAAACTAGACAAGTGGAAGCAGATTGTATGAACGCACAGGCATCACTAGATCATTCACTTTCTCAAGAAGGTCACATACTGAATAGTAAATGATTCTGTTACCCGTGCAGGAGTAAGCAAACTTTCATCAGCCCCTCTGCTCACAGTACAATTTGCATATATAATTTGGAGATGTGTTTTACATCTGACTGTATTTTAATGTTCAAGGGGCTATGCTATTAGTAATATTAAATACATGTACAGCTTAATACATTAAAAAACTACTGATAAATACTAAAGAAGTTCCACATTGTTAAATTACCTTAATATGAATCTTTCCTATCAGTGCAACCTTTATCTTATAATGTTAATGACCTAATGTCGTCTCACTTGAATGATTGTACTGTTTTCTTAGTTAAAAATGGAGAATTTACTATCAAGCCTTCATCCCAAATGAGGTAGTTCATCAGAAAATACCATTATACACTAAAATAGGTGGGAGAACATGCACATCGGTAATTACAGCTGTTCCTCTACATTTCCTACAAGTTATCTACTCGGTCTTAAACAAGAGGCGAAATAACACAGCAGTGATCTAGATATATTTAACCTATAATAATCTGCGCAGTTTAATTTAATACCAGTTTTAATTTTCAGCCATGATTGATTTTTAAAAAAAATATTATTTTTGAATTCATTAACGATGTAGTTATGATGTTCAAGGCAAATTTTTAGTTTAGTGCACCTTTTCATGAAAATCTCTAAATACATATCTGTTCGCGGCCATTTTTTTATTTTGAAAATATACACCAATGAAACAAATAAAAATGCTAGTTTTTTTGTCTTTTGTGTCTCTTTGTTTAATCCTTAAGGTACATTTAATTGAATTTAATTTCTCTTATTCTATTTGTTCTGCAACACACTGGAATCACAATAGATTCAACTTTTTGCACCGGTGAGTGTTATTTCCTTATAGCTTGCTCTATCCTTTTAGGCTATATACACACAAATCATATTTCACAAATTGGGAAACCAAATGTAATTTGAATTTGTGTAGGTGCTCCTTTTAATTTCCTTACAGCATGCACAGTGCTTGATTCAACTTTCTATCTCCTGTCCAGTTTATTTGTACAAGATCATGCATGCATGGAATTGTAGTCTTTTGCAGCAGATTTATTTTGTTATATATAAACATGTTTTCTTGTCCTCATATATCAAACTTTTCATATGGAAGTATTGCTTTTCTTTCAGGCTGAGTGGGTCGCCTTAAATTATGTACCTTTTGCTGAGAAATCCTTAGAAGTTGTGGTGGACTTGTACCAAAAAACAGCTTGTCATAAAGCAGTTGTGAATGAAAAAGTTCTCCAGAATGTCATCAAGGTAAAGCTACCTTTTGTAGGAAAATTCCTATTCATCTTTACTTAAAATACTTAAAAAGACATCTATTGTGTTTTCTTTTTTTGGCTAAAAAAAAAAATATATAAAAAATAAAAATAAAAATAAAAAATATATATATATATATATATATATATATATATATATATATATATATATATATATATATATATATATATATATATATACATACTAGAATTACAGTGATCATTTAACCCTCTCTCTTCTGGTCAGTTGTTTCCTATTGCAATCTTAGTCATTCTTAAACCCCCAGAAAGCGTTATAGTGTGTAGGTATGGGTACCTGATAACTTGTAACCTAAAAGTAAATTATTAAAACCAATACAATTTATTTGTATAAAGCTGTTTGTTTGTTTTTCCGTATATGCTATATAATATTGGTAAGTTGGTTTATTTTTCTTATTGGTGCAATTAAGGTACACCATTATAAGTTGCAGAGGAAACAAGATAATATAAAAGTCAAGAACAAAGACTTTATCTCATTCTGTATCAACATATTCAAATCCTCATTGCTATATGCCATTTATTTACTGTATTTAGTGCATTTATCCAGTGTATATAGTGCTGTGTGAAATGATGGAGCATTACACATCTAGGGTAATCATGGCACTTTTTGGATTTGTGCTTTCAGATGTTCTTTTCACCACTAGGTGTCAGCCGAGTTACCAAACCATGATCGGCTTCTTTAATTTATATACTGTAGATACTGCAGAACACAGGCAGCAGATTAATAATTTAGAGAAAAACCTTGCAGAGGTTCATAGCTCTTACTTCAAAAACAGAAGATATTTAAAAGGATGCCCACAAGAAAAATATTCATTATAAACCTTTTTTGTGTGTGTTTAAATAAACTGATACACATTTTATACCTATCAAATGATACCTATTTTTAGTGTCCTGTTCTTGGATCTCTGAACGTTATTTATTTGTTTTTTAGCAGAAAGATATATACTGGCAATGGCTCACTGGCATGTAAATGAGCCAAGACAGTCTATATTCATTTAGCAATAAACACAGCAGCCAGTAAGGGAACTCACTTACATCTGAGAAAAGGAATGGAGCCATCACACAGCACAGAACAGCTTTGAAACAGGAAACTGAATGCTATACAAAGCACTAGATACTTTTTTAATAAAACAGATGCTCTGGTGGGATTAGGACTCCTACAAATGATTATATACAGTGCATTGCTGAAATATTCCATTCTTGCAAGGAATTCAAATTTGGCATGGTAGCATAATTCACAACACTTTCAAGTTAGACTCTACATATACGATCTTTGTAACCAACTCCCAAGTGTTATAATGCATATAGAATAAAATAAATAGCAATTGCAGTTAAAGGACAACTTAATTCAGCACAATTTGGACAACATCACAGTAAAGATCTCCATGTTGAAAATACTTTTTGAATTTTTGCAATACATGCATTTTTCACTGAGAAATCAAATAAAATCTGTGTTTACATGTGTAATAGTTTGCTCACTTGCTTTTGCACTGCTGCAGCTAATCAGATTACAGAGGTGTGTGTTTGCGATTCAAGCCAATGGTAAGACTGTTTACATTTCCAGTTTGAAGGGAACAGACTTTTTGTAATTTAATAAAGCAGAAAATTCAGGTTTCTGCTCTCTTGCATCTCTGGAATTTGAACAATACAGAGCAGTGCTTTCCCCCTGCTCCGGTGCCAGTCCATGTAGAGATCAAAAGAAAATAATTAAACATCAACAAATCTATCTGTGCTTGGAATGCTTGATTCACCTACGCAGGTCAGTTATGGGTTAACTGGTCAGTGCAGTGCTGAGTTCAGGGAAACATTATTCTTTATAGACTATCACCATCACTGCATGCTCTTCTGGATTTGTTATTGCTCATGCAGCAGCCAGTAGGCAAGATACACTTTGTATGTAAAGAGAGGCTTAAACTTTAGATTTTTTTTTTCTTATTGGTGCAATTAAAAAAACCTACATTATTTTAACATACAATCTTGTGCTCTTTCACACCAAGGAGAGCACTTACAGTGACATAAATGGCCCTTTAAAGACAGATCTCTGTTGCACAGGTTTTCAACACAATAGATTGTTAAAGGTTACAAAACTAGGAAAATGTCCTCATCCTTTGTGTAATGAAAGATGTATATCGTTCAAACTAATTGCAAGAGCAGTGAATTATGACAGTAATAAGTGGAATTTGCATCATTCCAACTATAAACTGCCCAGATCAAGATAAGTTTATTAACAGAGCAGTCAGACAATCCAGAAAATTATTTGGGATGTCACAGTGCCACTAAAATCAAGTTCTGTATCAGAGATAAAAAATAAATTCATTGTGTACGATCTCGGCACAAAGCTGGCCTATATAGATGTGTGATGAGGAGAATCCATTACTCAAAATTACCAATGTTAAATCGTGCATGGAAAAACCCACAAATATGCATATTTTGTTGATTATACTATAGAAATTCTACTTAGGGTTTTTGTCCTCTAGTAACAGTACAGTACTTTTTTAGTCAAAATTCCAAGCTTGTATGGGCTGCAAAGTCTTAAAGTAATTGGAATGGTCGTAGTTTTAAACGGCATCTCATTGAGTACAAATAAGTCTAATTTACCCTTCTGGACCACTGCTTTGTTGTGAGCTATAATGAATAGGGTCACCCAAGATGGGCAGGTCATAACAGAGAGGTCAGACAAATCATGGCCCACTGGAGAAGGAACTAGCACCCCACTCCAGTATCTTTTTGAAAATATAACCTCATGGCTAAGCACAGCCATAGACCTAACCATAGATGTGCCTGGCATGCAGCAATCCATAGGGTTGTGGAGAGTTGGACATCACTGAATGGCTAAATAACAAGTCCTAAATTGGATTGATGCATTTTAACCAACACCTATGCTCATGTGCAGATGATCTTAAAATAATGATGAAGGGGTCATTTTATAAGATTATGTTTCTTTATTTATTAACTGATTAGTGATTAAAAAAAAAGTATTTAAAGAAATAAAATCATTGCAGTTTTCAAAAAATACATTTGAACTTTAGAATTGCAGGTTAAGGCAAATATGCACCACTGCATCCCTCTTAAAATGTTCACGGTTTAGTCCCCACAGTGCTAACGCATCCATACATCCCTACTATAGAACAGTACAGCAACGCTTGGGCCACGGCTGATGTAATGGAAGGCCAACACTCAAACTCATGAGGAAAGATACAAAAACCAAAGCGGTATAGTTTAATATAAACATGACATAATAATATGTATATTTCAGTTCCTGGCATGTTACCTCAAACTATATATGCTATCAGTTTGACACAGTGTGCATTTATAATTGATAATTAAATAAAAGTTTACACAACTTGTATTATGTTAATATTTCTACAAATCTGTCATTGTTTTAAATATGGTCCAAATAGAAGTTCTCGATTCATCTATTACTTTTTCCACTTATTTTTTCTTTAAATGGTTTGATTAATTACTGGTGAGGCCATTGTATTCATTATGTGATCTTTCTATTTACAAGACAATTCACTGTTTGGGAGATTTGATATAATGCTACGTAACTAAGTTAAGCCGTAATTTTAAAAGTATTTTTTTTAACGTGTCCACACAAGTAATAATAAAGTATAGTTTGCTGTCAGGTGGCTTTATTATTTGTAAAGTACAGTCAATCTTCCTGTCTAGTTTTTTTTGTGATCCGTTGTTTCTATAAATATCTGTCTGATGTATGTGAAATTTTTGTTTTCAAACATGTTGATTTCTCTTCACAGACTTTAAGGGTACCACTCAGTCTAAAATATGCCTGCCCTTCAGAAAGCACATGGAAGCTAGCAGTATCTTCCTTATTAAAAGTATTGTCCGTTGGATTACCTGTTGCAAGACAGCACGCATCCTCTGGTAAATTTGACGGCATGTGGCCGGAATTAGCCAATACCTTTGAAGACTTTTTATTTACAAAAAGGTAGGTAGAAGAAATGTTACACGTGATATAGATTAGTGAAATGTAATTACCATATTGCAATAACCAACCACCTATGGGATGCATTGTTTTTTGTTCCTTTACACATTTGTAAAGTTTGTAAATCCAAATGTATCTTATCTCCAAATGTATTTTGCATGTTCATGTGCTATGATTAACAGAAGTATGTTTCCTAATGATATCATGTCCTTGCTGGCATGTCTTCTGTTCAGTTTGCCAAATCTGCTAAATAGCCCTGAACAATCTCTGTCTGAAGAAAGCCATGTTTTGTGGGAGAGTACATCCACCCCCTTCCCCATGTTTCTCAGCTCTGCCGTGCCTGCAGTTTATTTCATGTATCCTGAGGTAACAGCCAGCACAGACCACAGTTGAAATTTGAATGTGTTACCATTTGGCTATGAAACATTTATGTGTGAGATCAGGTAATTGAGAGTTTGGTTATTAAGTTTAGGTCTTTATTAGTATTTTTCTTTTTGCAGGGATGGGTAGATAGTCCCACTAATTACCACTCTAGATTAGAGAGAGGTTTTATCCAGTCAATATGTGACTAGTTAACCTGCTCGGGACCATAAAATAACTTTCCATGTTACTGGAACAGCAAAAACTATATGCAAGATTTTTTTTAGACACAAGGGTCTACAAGATTTTGCTTCAATGTCATCATTTAAGTGAACTTTTGTATGATATAGGGATCCTTTAGTAGGAAATAGATTTTTTTTTTCTAGTGGGGTAAGTGCAGTTAAGGCTTTTTAGGGGAGAGGGTTGTCACAAGCTGTCTATATCAATGTTTCCCAAACTAATTTGGCCATTGAACCCTTTTTTTATTCAAGTATTGACTTAATCCTTTCACACTAAACATGGCTCTTGTAGAATTTCACAACATATAAATGCTCCCCATGGCCTAGAACAGCCCCCTGACTCATACAGTGTGCTCCATGGTTTTGTAACCCCTACCTGGACCTTCAAGTACTGGACTTTCCATAGAGAGGAATGTTCCACGGGACACAGTTGGGAAACACTGATCTATGTTATGGCAGAGAGCCTCTAAGTAATTGTTAGCACACAGTATGTCACATTGTCTGTCTAAACAAAATGGTATGTAGCTCCACTATGCCCAGAATATGAACTCTGTGCCACATTTATACAGAAAGAAGACTGTGTCTGGCATTTACTGTCAGAGCAGGTATTGCCAGTGACTGCAGTTTCCTGCTTGCGGTTAGAGAGATGTTTCTATATTCAGCCTTGTTTAGTTTTACAAAAACATGTTTTAAAAATGCAATTTTCTTGAGAACCAGGCTGTTTGGAATCCTCACGTAAATTGGTTAAGCCCGAGTAAGTTTCCTCTATTCTCTGATTCTAGTAATATCTTAAAGAAACCAAAGTCTTAAATACAATGGGCATTGTAGCTCCATTTCAAAAGGTAAATTGGGGCATGTGAAATCATTCTAGCTCAAAGAGTGTGATTAGTGTTTATAGTTCAATGATTTTTTTATTTAAGTAAAGGTATTGAAATCAAAGTTGTTTTTTTTCTGCTTTGAAATGTTATTCCACACAAAGCATCACTTTACTTCCTAAACTACTATGTAGCATAATGCCCACTGATTTTCACATTGCTTTTTTTCTTTATTTTTTTCAGCACACCTCCAGATAATCTTTCAATTGAAGAGTTTCAAAGAAATGAGAGTATTGATGTTGAGGTGAGCAGAGCAAAAAGAGAGAGAGATCTCTTTGTAATGCAATCTGAATAGGTTCTAGGTAGTAACTCGAGTTCATACAAAACTTGATTCACAAATATACCTCTTCAGTGAGTCACACAGTTACCTGTAATAACAAGAAGCCTTAATATAATTGATTAAATATTTGATTATAGGGCTGATGGAATATACCTCAAATTAATGTATGTGTTACGTAATTATAATATATGTAATTATAAGGCACACATGTTAAATATATATATATATATATATATATATATATATATATATATATATATATATATTCTTTATGCATATTATGTATTACTGGTTAAAAACAAGAAAAATGAGCATAAAGGTAAGAAGAAATACATATACATCATATAATAGTTTTACATTTTCAAATTCTTCATTTGTGATTTGATCACTTGTTATAATATTGTAGGTTAAGTAATGATTGCAATTAATGTCTCTGTTGTGTTAATATAATAAAGTTGTAATCTGCACTATTCGCCCTTGATACACTTTTTTACAATGTAATTGCCCTTCTAATTTTTTTTCTTTGTGAACAAACCAACATTTTCAAGATGTATGTTTTGTTCAAATATTTTCAAATATGAAATTAATTTGTTGATGTGCTGAATGATTGCATGCATCTTATTTTTATCAGGTGGTACAGCTCATCAGCTCAGAGATTCTACCCTATGCCAATTTTATCCCAAAGGACTTTGTTGGTAAAATTATGACTATGCTTAACCGAGGCTCAATACATTCTCAATCATCGTCATTTACAGGTAAGTGTGCTAAAGCATTAAAATGTTAATTAAGTAGTCTAGCATTTCGCAGTGGTGAAACTTTCCTTCTTTTAAGTGTGCGTTTTGTATGTGTGTGTGTGTGTGTGTGTGTGTATATATATATATATATATATATATATATATATATACACTCACTATAATAGTTGTAGATCTTACAAATATTGGGAACGTTTGCGGTGTTGGTCACGGAAAGCTTGGCGAGCAGTGGAGGTACGCGTCTGCGAGGCCCATGGGAAGGCGTAGGACTTAGGGCAGAAGCACGTAAAATGCCTGAACCACGCAACTGTAAAGACCACCAAAAAACAACAATTATGCCTCAAATTCAATTGCACACTCGCACAGCATGTCTTTGCCATAATTTTCAACATCAAAAATGTTTGGTTCCATCATGCCCACACGCAGAAAATTCAGGTTTTCTAAACCTAGAAAAAAACAAAAAACTAGGCTACAAGTACATTTGTATACTTTTTTAGGCATTTATAAAATCTTTTGAGTTCTGCTGTATTTTATGGAGCTCTGTGTAAAATGTCAAAGAGATCTGATCATTGGTTATGGAGAAAAAAAATAAAATGTACGCAAGGGTACCTTGTGCTGAGGGTCTCAACAGGGACAGACAACGCAGGTTTAACAAAACTTCAAAGTGTTATAAAATTAAAACCGTTTGAGATCGAGGGAAAACATTTTTTTCCTCTTACATCTGTATGTTACTACTGGGAATACCATATTTCTAACTATTCAGTCCTTTGTTGATAATGTAATATCTTTACATTTTACTAACCTGTCCAGACCTTAGATTTCCTCCCCAGAAGCAAACATTTTTTAACGTCATGGCTGCAGTCATCTTCAGAGATCTTTGATCTCTGTACTGTACATATCACTATCACTGAAAGTTAGAAATGTAAAGAGACATAACTCAGAACATCATTAAATAGCCTCCCTTAATTTAAGCCATCTGTGCATCTATTGGAAGAAAATCTTAAGTCTACCTGACTTTCTTACACAGCACTTCTCAGATTTTGGAGTTGTGATCTCCAGATTAATGTCTTGGAGACCGTATGCACTTTTGAGTTGATGAGCAACTCATGCCGTTGCTCCTTATATGACTGTCTTTCTGTAAAGAGTGAGCATTTATTGAATATCCTCTAAGTAAATCTTGTATGCAGTAAGGGAGTTCAAAGTGAATGGGATAGTAATCAAGGTTTTTGGATATAAAAGAAGCCCACAGACCAAGGAGGGCCTGCTGAATGAGGCATTTTTTTCTGTACCATAGTGTCATATTAGAAAGGTTTAATAAAATAGAACTTGTTAGGGTTTATTGATCATATAGTAGGTGGCTCATTATTCTGTGACACAAATAAAATCTGATCTGATCTTTTATTTTAATTGAGAGAACTAAAGGTACGAGAGATATTTACTAATGTTGGTTTTGTCTGATGGGCTGGTAAAGCCAGGCCTTCATAAAGAACAAAAAGAAAAAGAGCAGTCGGAAATTATATCTCACAAGAACACTTGAGCATCATATTGCTCCTAATAACAATTGACGTCATAATTTGTCCTTATTGTTATTACTTTATACAGATATGTATTTGACTAGTCACTCAGCTCTTATCTATATTTGACTCCTCTTGTTATAATAATGTCCTCCTTATTTATTGATATGACGTCTGTTTGCCAGTGTCAGTGTCCATATACTGCTAGGACACTTAGGATATTCTTGATGGTTATAATTCTAATTGGCAACACTTTTTCTGTTTGTAACACTTCTTACAAAATAGATATGATAGTTATATCACAATCGAAGTGACAGTTATATCACCATTAAAATGACAGTTATTGATTGAAACACTTTTTTTGTTATTTATGTAACAATTCTGATCTCAAATCAGTTCCTTCTTTTAAATCAGAGATCATCTCTTAAAGGCATATTTAGGTTTGCTGGATTATGAATGCATCTGATAGAGGAGAATCAGTAGTGTATGAAAATATTTGTTTTGCATGAAAAAATACCAAAATAAACATTTAAACACTTACCTTGAAATTAGCAAAATGCCTTGTAATTTGTGACCGTTGAAAATTAGGGTTAATATCCTCTCCAAACTCAGGCTAAATTAGCATAAAATTCAAAAATTGTTTGGCTAATAAGGAGGAAGCAGAGACTAAAACATTTTTATTACAATATTGGGTTGCTGCCTGTGCTACAAAGCAGTCTGGGATATGTAGGCTGGCACATGTTAGAAACTGCAATGTATTTTCATATAAGAGTCCTATAGGTGCAGCACATTCACCCTGCAGGTTGTCTGTTCCCTGGACCAACTGCTGCTGAGGTTTATTTCTCTCTGTCCCTGTCTCCTTGTGGAAAATTTCAGCTGTGACCCCACCAACCATGTGACTGGCAGGACTTTCCTTTGGAGGTCACAACCTGCACCTATCTGCTCTGCTTTTCAATATAATACATATTTTTTTACTAATCAGTGTCTATTTTAAAGGAAACACTTGAAATCCAGGGAACTTCAATATAGCTTTAAGGACTTTGTATTTGCTTTAAACCCAATAGCTATACTCACTATTCCCACATAAATTAGTCAGATATCAAAAGCAATATAATAACTTGCTTATTAACCCAAAACTGCTAAACTTCTAAGTTTGGAACTTTGCTTTACTCCTATACTTATCTTGGTCAAGTACTACTCCAGCTTAGATGACTCCATTTTAGTTACATATCAACGATGGGTATGTTGTTTGTTGTATAATCATTCAGTTGTATCAGACTCTCCATGACCCTATAGACTGCAAGATATCTTGTGTCTAGTTGTGCTTATCCATAACATTTTCTTGGCAAAGATACTGGAGTGGATTGCCAGTTCCTTCTCCAGTTAACCGCAATTTGTCGGACCTCTCTGCTATGACCTACCCATTTCAGGTGACCTTATATGGTATAGCTCACAGCTTCATTGAAGTACACAAGCCCCTTCACCACAAGGTAGCGATCCAGAAGGGGCATACTGGGTATATTGCACCCTTATTCCAAAATTACTAATTTTGCTTTGTTTGGAACATTGTTTTTTTTCTAATAATTTCTTTACAACTTAAATGACTCAATTTTATATAAATATAGATTTTTTCATAATTATTAATTACAAATATATTGTGCAACTATTCCAACATTATTCTACAGTTGCTTTAACGAATATTGCATTGTAGTGATCAAAAACCCAACTGAAAGTATACTTTTGCAAACTTAAAGAGGCTTTTTTGGTGCTTAGCTCATGGTAGCATAATATCAGCCACTACCTTTACCTTTACCATGTATTTGCATGGGATGTAGAAATTAGAGCAAACACAGAAATTCCTTGTGTATAAAACCAACTGATTTTACGTGTGATGTGAAAGATAGAGCATGTTCTTTCTGTAACCCAGTGTTTGTCAAACTGTGTTTCCTTAGTGGTGACCTGGGGTTGCAAGAGGCAGCAACTATATAGTTCTCTATGCAAGACCTTTTATGTTGTCCCTTAGAGGTCCTAGGGTATAATTATCAGGTATTGGTGCTCTCTGAATGGCCTTATGAGAGGTTTTGTACTCTGAAGTGCAATGTTTGTATATTGGGTAATGGTTGTTACATTCCACTGGAAGGTTTCTTTTGTGTCCTGGGATTCCGTCATTTCTTTAGTAAAGCAGACAATGGCTGAATTAGCTTGAGAACTGTGTATTTTAATTGTACAATTTCCTGTCTTAGTAATCCGCAAATAATGTATGCATTTGTCATTTCTCTATATTTGCAAAGCTTTAGCCATAGCAGATCATGTCTTGCTTTACTTATTTGTTGTTGTCTAGATTTGTAGGCAAATATTACTTTTTTTTTTTTTATTAGTGCCTTATTTCAATTTATTTGTGCTGCATATACTTATTTCTGCGAAACAAGAGAGAAAGATATAATTTAAAAAAAAAAACACATTTTAAAGGCATATATAAGTTTCCCTGTTTTTTCCCTTTTTGTAATCTAGCACATGCTGCTTATATCAGACACACACATTACATTGATTAATTCAGTCATTAATTAATTCTATTCATATACAGATGTATTTTATTTAAAAATAAAATGTGTTTTCCACACCACCAGAGCTGCTTACATAGGCCCTGTGAACCTACCAATAGAAACACTGCATTTAGGTACATTTTTTTTAACCCCATACTAACCTTCAAGCCAACAGCAGCACAATGCAGAGATCCACACAGCAATGCCTGGCTCCTCCTTATTTCCTTGTGCAGGGAATAAACAATACTACGCATTGCATGATTCTTTGATGCACAAACTGTCATCACCGATTGAAACAATGTTATAACTGCCTGTGATTGGCCAAAACAAAATATGAATTCTATGCACATTTTACCAGGGAATTTTAGGGATGTTAACTCTCAAAATTAACTTTTGCAAACTTCAGAATAATTTATTAATGTTTTTTTTGTGTATATTTTCATGCAAAAACATGTTTTTTCATACACTACTGATTCTCCAATCATTCATAATCCATGAAACTAAAATATGCCTTTTAACCATTGAATAATGATAGTACAGTATTGTTAAAACATATATTTTATTGTAAAATTAGTAAAACATGTGGAAAAGAAAACTGTGAGCCCACATTCCTTGTCTGAGAATACAAAAAGATGGCACCACCTAATCCCTTACTAATGAATAATGCCTATACAATAAAAGGCCCAAATTAATAGGGGAGGTGAAAATACATAGATATACTGTTTTCACTGAAAATATAAAAAAATATGGCTATAAATCTTTGCCACCACAAGTATAATGATAATAGATAATAATACATTTTATAATCTGACTATAGTTACTGTCAGAAGGACCCTTTGTTAGAGGGATAAGTAAGTGTATGACACTGTTTCAAGGTAAAGTTTAAGAATTGTTAAAAACACGAGTCATGTGGCAAGCCACATGAGAAATTTTCCGGACTGTAGAGCTGGGCTCCAAAAAGTCTGTTCACGCTTTACTAGCGAATTGCCCGTCAAAAAATGACGGCAATGAAATTGTAAGGTAGCTAATGCTGTTTGGTGTGTAATAATGAAATATGTAATACATTAATAAATGAATATACTCTACCTATTTTGAAGCATTGTGTTGAAGAGCTGGCAATCTGTTTTGATGTTGCTGCAGCATCAGTGGTGTGGAGCTGCTGTGTAAGCGTGATGAATGTGTGCAGTGTAATACTGTGCGTGCGCAAGACCAAACCGCGTAGTTGTGTACTTCCGCATTGTCGTAAAATGGCGGGTAATGTGTGGTATGCGTCTTAGCGGAATATCCATAGGTCTTTTGTGGTGTTTTGCAAGTTTCTTGTGGTGTTTTGCGTGTTTAGAGTGCTGTAGCCTCGTTTTCATTTTGTTCGGCGGCCATTTTTTCTCTCGCTTAGAGAATTTTTTAGTGTCTAAACTCTTTTATTTTTAGTTAAATGAAGGTGTGAGTTGCTTTTTTGAGGTCCTGGATGCTCCCTCTTGCTGTAGGTAGGTAAGCTTTTTATGTATGTGGTATGTGTATTTATTCTGTTTTGATTTTTTTCATGTTCGCGAGTTGTGGCCGATTTTTGCGAGGTCGTAATGAGTGTTAACGTGTCTTGCATGTTGTTTGCGTTGCGAGGTAAACTTTGCGAGGGTCGCAGTTGGAGTGTCGTGTTGTTTGCGTTACAACGTAAAGTTTGCGAGGGTCACAGTTGCTGGCAAGGAGCGCCTTAGGCGCTCCATGCTAGCAACTGAGGCCCTTGCTTCGCGAGCCCGCAAGCGTGAGCAACGGCTCTGGCTGGCTCTCCTGCTCACAACTATATATGTGATTGCAGAAAGTCCAAAATATGACCCTCCCAAAGCTGCTTTTTTAATTCTTTCCCAGCCACAATTTTAAGATGACAAAGCACAAGAGATAAAAACAAATAATAATTTTGTATTGAAAAATAGATATTTATGAAAATAAATGTGTCTGTATATAACATTGTTGAGACACAGCAACTAGATTGCTACTGCTAACATTATTCTCATTAGATTTAAACCTAGGTCAATATTAGGTAAGGGACTTGAATTCAAACACAAAGAGCTTTCTAGACTCACTTTATGCAGGTCTACTTTTAGATTTTAATTAAATGTGCTCGTCTTTGCAATTTAATAAGATTTTATGAGGCTTTATGGGTTTATACACCTGGTCAACAAAGCATTGCCAGCATAGGGACTGCGGCCCCTTTGTCACCAAGATAACTACAGAGTAACCAGAGATGTGTTTTAGGTTTTGTGCCCTCTTGCCTCCCCCCACATACTTTAACTAGTAGGACATTTTTAAAGGACAAATTATGCCTTCTTTTTTATTTGGATATGTGAAACTAATACTGCTCCCAGTATTGGAATCTAGGTAAGGTTGGGCATGGGGACACAACAACATTCATCTTTTTGTTTATTTATATTCAGGAATAGACAAAAATGTTAGAAGTTAGAAGTTAACTAAATTTTAGCATCCATAGATTTAGATAATGTAATATAATGTAAAGTGTTTTTATGAGCCAAAAATACAATTGTAAAAACATGTGCTCACATGGGTATTTCCAATGACTGATTATATTGATCGTTAACCTGTATATAGTTGTAGATTAGTTCGGTCAGATTAATACTATACTCGGGGGA
The DNA here is from genome assembly GCA_027410445.1 of Discoglossus pictus. Taxonomy (NCBI): domain Eukaryota; kingdom Metazoa; phylum Chordata; class Amphibia; order Anura; family Alytidae; genus Discoglossus; species Discoglossus pictus. The sequence goes on along the minus strand of CM050167.1, from coordinate 291,534,548 downwards.
AGTTAAAATATTTATGTCATCACAGCAACAGCTGTATCCCCTTCCCCTCATGGTATATTAGCCCCATCTGATTGAAGCTGGCAATTATCTTCATTCCTGAGCATTGAAATCACAGTGAAACAGTTAACCTCTGGTTGGGGCCATTATATCTGTTCTGCACATCGGTCCCAAGTGAAAAGTGTAGTATTGCAAAGGGAGAATGCGAGTAGAAGCTTCTCAATAGACTTCAAGCCGCTTTCTGTGGCTCCCAGAATCTAGATCTGGATCATACCTTTTTAGATATTTTTGTCTGAGCAGATAGAGAGCAGAGGCAGACGATTTGAAGAGAGGGAATGTAACAGACTTTGATTTTTCCTTCTCCTTTCTATATATAAGTAGTTCTCACCATTTTGTTCTGATGTTTGGCTTAGTTACCTTCCTGTGCTGATTTGATCTGGCTTTGAGATCCAGAATATTTTAACACGGTGATACTACCTGTTTCACATTAAAGTGTATTCTTTGAATATAGTAAATTTTAACTGCATATGCATTCATCAATAACCTGTCTGTAATGATGAATAATATAGAAGTAGGTTTAAAGTTCTCATCATTTATCTTTGCTCTTCAGGAACGGCAGATAAGGTCTTGGGATCCAGTATTATCCCAAGACAGGTTGTTGAGAAACATTGCTATAGAAAACATTTTTCAGTGTATATGTAAATACACATTCAAAGAAAAAACTGGTGACTCCTTACATATACAAAAAACATGTATTGTCTGCTTTTAATACAGTGCCTTGCAAAAATATTCAACCCCCTTGACTTTTTACCTGATTTGTTACATTACAGCCATAAGTAAAAAATTTTGTTAATCTGAATCTTATGTGATGGATCAGAACACAATAGTCTACGTTGGTGAAGTGAAATGAGAAAAATATATACATAAAACTATTTTTTTAGAAATAGAAAACAGAAAATTGGCATGTGCTTATGTATTCACCCCCTTTGTTATGAAGCCCATAAAAAGCTCTGGTGCAACCAATTACCTTCAGAAGTCACATAATTAGTGAAATGATGTCCACCTGTGTGCAATCTAAGTGTAACATGACCTGTCATTACATATACACACCTTTTTTGAAAGGCCCCAGAGGCTGCAACACCTAAGCAAGAGGCACCACTAACCAAACACTGCCATGAAGACCAAGGAACTCTCCAAACAAGTAAGGGACAATGTTGTTGAGAAGTACAAGTCAGTGTTAGGTTATAAAAAAAAAAAATCCAAATCTTTGATGATCCCCAGGAGCACCATCAAATCTATCATAACCAAATGGAAAGAACATGGCACAACAGAACACCTGCCAAGAGACTGCCGCCCACTAAAACTCACGGACCGGGTAAGGAGGGCATTAACCAGAGAGGCAGCACAGAGACCCAAGGTAACCCTGGAGGAGCTGCAGAGTTCCACAGCAGAGACTGGAGTATCTGTACATAGGACGACAATAAGCCGTACGCTCCAATTGGGCTTTATGACAGAGTGGCCAGAAGAAAGCCATTACTTTCAGCAAAACACCAAATGGCATGTTTTGAGTTTGCAAAAAGGCATGTGGGAGACTACCAAATTGTATGGAGGAAGGTGCACTGGTCTGATGAGACTAAAATTGAACTTTTCGGCCATAAAAAAAAACGCTATGTCTGACGCAAACCCAACACATCACATCACCCAAAGAATACCATCCCAACAGTGAAACATAGTGGTGGCAGCATCATGCTGTGGGGATGTTTTTTAGCAGCTGGGACTGGGAAACTGGTCAGAGTTGAGGGAAAGATGGATGGTGCTAGATACAGGGATACACTTGAGCAAAACCTGTACCACTCTGTGCTAGGACGGAGGTTCACCTTCCAGCAGGACAATGACCCCAAACACACTGCTAAAGCAACACTTGTGTGGTTTAAGGGGAACGTGTAAATGTGTTGGAATGACCCAGTCAAAGCCCAGACCTCAATCCAATAGAAAATCCGTGGTTTGACTTAAAGATTGCTGTTCACAAGTGCAAACCATCCAACTTGAAGGAGCTGGAGCAGTTTTGCAAGGAATAATGGGCAAAAATCCCAGTGGTAAGATGTGGCAAGCTCATAGAGACTTATCCAAAGTGACTTGGAGCTGTGATTGCCACAAAAGGTGGCTCTACAAAGTATTGACTTTAGGGGGTGAATAGTTATGCACATTGACTTTTTCAATGTGCATAACTGTTGTTGTGAGCATGTTCTGTAAATTAAATGATGCAAATCCTCAAACAATCCATAGAGAGATAGTTCCCTAAATTTTGCGGCACAAAGGTTTGCTGCACCATATATCCAGATATGTCTTCCAGACTGCCAACTATAGTGAGTTTCCTGCTGCCCTTCAGTTACCCTCTTCTTTCTGCTATCCTCATTGCTTCTGTTTCTTCCCTCTTCTCTGTCCCGAAGTAGTTCTATTTTATGTTTTAATCACCAAAGTATCCGTCTTTGCTGATAGCCTGCTGTTCATTCAGATATTCTTCCCTATGTCCTACTTACCCCATGCATAAGTAAATCTCTGACTGTAACATTTACCAGTTAAAAATAAAATGCACAGATAATTTCCGCGTGGTTTATATTTTTGCTTCCTTTGGAATTTTCTTCTGCATTCATGTAATTATTTTTACCTAAACAAGACTGTGAAAAGGATGTTTGTATTATCTGTATATTATGAGTTATGTATCTGTTAGCTTGGTGTTGTAAACTTGTCTGCTTTGTGAGAAATTAAATACACATAGACTCAACAATCCTTCCTTACATTCCTTTTCGATGATCGCCATTTCAAGGCAGGGTGTTTTTAAACTTGATCACGACAAGTTCATTTGTTTAAAGTTTTATTACTAAGTGATTTGTGTAGCCCATACATGTACTTTACATTTAAAACAGGATTATATTAATTAGTTATGTCTGTTATGTATATGCTTTTATTTGTGATCACAAGTGTAGTCTTTGCAAGTGTTCAGTACAATGGGGGGAGTAAGTATCTCTTTCTTCCTTGCCAACTGCATATTGTAAAATAATGTTTTTTTTAATATATGTATTTGATCTACAAGGTATGCTGTTTACAAAATGCTTATTATGTTGAATACATGTGTACTTTACTTTGTTCTTTTACTACTCGTCTCTTCCTGTACGATGTTCTAGATATAGAGTCTGTTTTAAAATATGGCTAATTAAAACTACCCTTGAAACTCTGCAACACCCATTGCTGAATGCACCTCTTTTATGCTCTATAATATTGAAACTTTATTGAATGTAAAAACAGATTATAATCTGCAGGCATTTATAGGCTAATTTATTCCACAGACATGTATTTTGTTTTTTCTCAAACTGGAGATATTAAGCCATTAGAAAAAGGAGGAAAAAATAGAAGAGGCATGTATTATATTATCAGTAATACTTCATACATTTGAATGTTTGCGTAATCACAGTTATTCTGGAATCTGCTTAGCATCCCCTAAATGTCTATATACAGTATTTCCTCACTTTCTGCTAAATATACCGACCCCCAAATATGCTTAAAAATATAACAATTTGATTTGGAATTCCATCTGTACTTTTTATCATGTGTGGCATATACTGTTCTTATAATTTCTTATTTGTTGAAGATAAAATGTAATGTGGTGTTTAAACCCATTTTCACATAGGTAAGACCATACATATCTCGTATAGTTCCAGACATTGTTTGGTATGAACAGAGAAATGTGTGAACATTATTGTTTTAGTTTTAGTGGATCCAATAATTAATACTTAAAATGATCATATGTCAATTTTTTATGTATAATAGTTTAAAAAATATATAGTTTATTTCATGTTTTTTGTGCTTAAACAGCCTGGCTTTGCAAATATTTTTCGACACACCCCTTTAATCACATACATAGTTGTGAGCATGCAAATTGTTGGTAACGCTTGCGGGCTCGCGTAGCAGTTGCTGGCAAGGAGTGCCGATGTTACGTCGTAACGCAAAGAAAATACGAGACACGTTACAACCCATTACGACCTCGCAAAAATCGTCCGCAACACGCGCACATCAAAACGTGAAAAATACAACAAATACACACAACACATACATAAAAAGCTTACCTACAGCAAGAGGGAGCATCCAGGACCTCGGAAACTAAAGTTACACCTCAATTTAAGTCAAATGAAAAGAGTTTAGACACTGAAAAATTCTTTAAGCGAGAGAAAAAATGGTCGCCGAAAAAAACGAACACGAGGCTACAGCAGTCTAAAGACGCAAAACACCACCAAACACCTACGTATTTGCCGATAAACACCTACAAGATTAAAAAAACAAGGACGCAACCCGCGCAACCCCAAAAACATTACAAACGCAACAAATACAAACAACAAACACTCACAGCAAGGGGGGGCACCGAGGACCTCTGCAAATGAAGTTACACCTCTATTTAAGCACAAATTTCGGAGTTTAGAGAAAATCACCTTAGCGAGAGAAAAAGTGGCAGCCGAACAAAACGAAAACGAGGCTAAAGGTCCCTAAACACGCAAAACACTACCATAAACACACAAAACACCACCAAACAGCTACAGATATTCCGAAAAAGCCCACCAAACAGCTATGGATATTACAAAAAAGTCGCACGACATAGAAAACGAACGACGCTACATCAGCCACATTAAATACACCAAACACCATTAGCTCACTTACAATTTCATTGCCGTCATTTTTTTTACGGCAATATTCTAGTATTGTACAGCCTGGGGGGTTAGTGTGTGTATTTTTTTTGTTAGGCTTATTCATATCCTGGCTTTGATGCCACTACAAAACATTATCTTCCTGTGTACTGGTTCCAGTAAAAAGTTCTGCACATCCTGCTTACAAGTGTTGCAGTGAATTAGATAGACGTTAAAAGCATTTTTGTTTGTTGCATCAGAAAGAGGGTATTTAAAAATGTACCACTGTGTGTTTTCTTATTTTTGATTGTTACAGCAGAAACAAGTTATTCATATGTTTAACTGATATAGGGACTTTCCCCTGTTGGCCAATGAGCAGTAATATTACTCTATGACGCATACTTGTCTGCCAATGAAATATATAGATATGTATATGATTTGTGTATTGCCTATTAGTGTCAATGAAATGTAAACCGCTTTTACTTTTTACATTTCATGCAAAACACGACCAACTGCTTCTAAATCCATAACAAAAGTGTGTTTAATGTCCCTTTTAACTATGTGGGAAATGTGTGCATGAGAAGTGTTTATCCGCTCTCTAATAAGCCAGAATTTAGGAATGCCTCTTTTATTAAACACAGGTATATCAATCAAGGTTTTTATCTGCACTTGAGCAAAATCCTATAAGCAGCAGTTTAGTGATAAAACAGGTCATTCAAGTTCTAATTAATACTATTTTTATTGTATCATCATTCACCATAAAAGGCTAGAATACATACCTCCCTCTCTTCCCCTCTTCAGAGCATGTAACTGTATCTGGCAGAAAGACGTGACTCTTGAGAAACTCCAAGCTCTGTTTTGTAACACTTAAACAGCAGCTTCATATCAATCCATGTGGTGTTGAGCAGCTAAAAGCTGCACCACATGGTCCAATAGGGAGCACTTGTTGAGTTTTGTTTGCTTTAAAAGATGCAACAAGGAGATTCACAGCTTATAGTGACACGCTCTGAAGGATGGTAGGAGAGAGGGGTCAATATCTTGATGTGAGCATAGGAAAATGATACATTTTGTAATAATTCATACTTTTATATAATTTTGCGTTTTGTTAATAGATGTATTCAAATTTTGGACCTTGTGGACTTTCTCACCGCCACTGAGCTCCTGGTGCAAAGCTGCAAGGGGCCGACAGATGGCGCTGTTGCAAGTTTGTGTGCACTTAAGGTGGATAACTGCAGTTACCTTTATATCAATGATATAGAAGCAAAAAAGGTGTTATAGGAGATCAAAATGGGGGACCTTACTAATAGTTTAATAGGATAGTTTGTCCTAAAGAGCTTACAATCTAATACTATAATTGGAGGCTCTGTGCACATGAACTTACAATGAGAGACCTACGTCCATGAAGCTTAATATTTAGTGGCATAATAGAATTCTCTCCCCTAATAAGTTTACAATGTAGTAAAATAAATCACAGTTGCAAGCTCTTGAGGTTGATAGCAGAAGCTGTGTTTATGCAGCCACAGGAAAGCAGGTACGATACCTGAGGGTGACTGTAAAGCAATGGGTACCTGTAGGGGGGGGGCTTAGAGGCTAGGTGCATCAAGATGAGCTTGTGCAAGGCTTGGGTTAGGTGAAGGGGTCTGTGGAATATGGTATATGGGAAGGGGTGTTTAGCTGTTGATGATACATGAAGAAATCAGCAGGGCAGGAAATGTAACTGTGGTCAAGCGAGCAGCATGTACTTTATTGGTTGTGCAGAGCAGTAATATAGAAGCAGAAAGAGTGATATAGGAGATCATAATAGGGGACCTGGGGGAGGTGGCCCTGAGGTTGTAGGAGATCATAATGGGGGAGCTGGGAGTATAGGGGGGATTGGGTGGCTGTGGGGCTGTAAGAGATTATAAAGGGGGTGCAGGGGAGGGGTTTTGCCCCCCCCCCCCCACAGGTATCCATCGCTTCATCCATCTTTTGCTATCTCATCAACCTCAAGAGCTTACAATTGTAATTTATTTTACTACATTGTAAACTTATTAGGGGAGAGAATCCTATTATGCCACTAAATGTTAAGCTTCATGGACGTAGGTCTATCATTACACTACTACATTGTAAGTTCGTTTGCACAGAGCCTCCAATTATAGTATCAGACTGTAAGCTCTTTAGGACAAACTACCCCATTAAACTATTAGTAAGGTCCCCCATTTTGATCTCCTATAACACTTTTTTTGCTTCTATATCATTGATATAAAAGTAACTGCAGTTATCCACCTTAAGTGCACACAGACTTGCAACATCGACATCTGTCGGCCCCTTGCAGCTTTGCACCAGGAGCTCAGTGGCGGTGAGAAAGTCCGCAAGGTCCCAAATTTTTATAATTTCATGGCTGTCCCTTGAAAATATTTATAAAGTAAGTTTGACTTTTATTTTAGAACTTTTGTACTCTAAGGTGTCAAGTTCTATGATATTTTCAAGATCATGATAGTAAGAGAAAACCACTTAAAGAACATCTTTTTGTGGAATTTATTATATTAGCCACAAACAAACTTTAAAAACTTAAACTTTATTAAAATCATCTTTGTTGAAAATCGTTCGCTTAAAAACTGTGTTTAAAGTAATACTCAGTATGGACGTCACTTCTGGTACTTTATTTAGAATTTTTTTTTATTATTTTATTCCTAGAAGTTTTGCTGCGCCACTTTGAATATATTTGTCTCTGAATATATTTGTCTCTTGATTTTATCTTGTAGTTGCTCTCTTGTGAATTGTTAAAGTGCAACGTGAAAAATTAAATAATATTATGATATTTCCAATATTGGATGTGAATCCTTCAGGTGTTCTGACTCCTAGCTATAACACAGCTTGTAAAAAGTGCATCAAGTGCTAAATAAATCTGCTTAAAATGCTCAAAAATTGTGCAACAAAATACTGCGATTGTAATTTAGAGACAAAAATTGTCCTCTATACTTAATAAAGTGCTTTACTGATATTTTGTAACACATTTCTTAAGTCTTTGACAATTGCACACATGTCCAGACCAATATTATTATTATATTGCACCATATACATTTTCAATTATTATTAAAGAGACTTTGTCACTATTTCTCTTAATAAAAATTATAAGATTATGCTTATAATTTAGCTGTGTCCGTTTGTATATAGTTCCTTAATTGTTATAACTTTTGGTGGTTTATCCCACTTAGTTCTCCTGTATATTGTTAGTAAAATATATGGTTCTTCATTCTGTGCCTCACTTTACCTTGTGACTGTTTAAATGCCACTGCATATCACTTAGCTGCGCCCTTGCAAAGGCTTCATATTAGTGTTAGTGCTGCTGTGCAATAGGGAGCTGCGTGCCTGCACTTCAATATCACAAGTGGTGCTGTCTATGTATAGAGAACCCCTTATTAGTATAGTTCCTTGATGTTTGTACATATAATCTTATATTTCGTTGAGGCTATTACAGCTAGCGTATTCTGCTTGCTGTTGTATAATCTGGCACAGCGTCTGACGCCCGGAAGTGACGTCACAACGCTCCAACGTATGTTCATCAGGAGCGGTCTTATTCTCTAAATTAATTGGTTCCATATATTGGATATTTCTCCATCTCTTAGTGCCCAAAAACAAAGGGAACATGTAGAATGCATGTCGGTATAACACTTTCACATGTCAAGCTTAAAAAACTGTGGATATGCACAGATTTAGTACTGTTTGTTCTGTTACTTCTGCATTACTATAATTTTTGTTTTGTTTTTGAATAGTTGATCATTTTTGTTTGATTCGCTTGAATTTACAAAAGACAAATTCATCAGAACTAAGCTCAGTTTTCCTTATTTGCAGAAGCAGAAATCGACATTCGGATGCGAGAAGAGTTTTCAAAGGTGTGCTTTGAGACACTACTCCAGTTTTCATTCAGCAATAAAGTAACCACACCGCAGGAAGGATATATCTCTAGAATGGCACTTTCAGTGCTTTTAAAGAGATCCCAAGATGTGCTGCATCGCTACATAGATGATGAAAGACTTAGCGGGAAATGCCCCCTGCCAAGGTAAATAAGGTTTTCAATATGCATTCTAAATACGTTTATTCAGCATGAATCCTTAAACAGCTAACTGCATCAGGAATTAGACTGTCAGACATGTTATGTATCTATCTGTTATGGTATTTTGAGACTTCTAATACAGTACAAGAAGGGGATTTGTAACCGTGGATAAAACCATCATTATGACTGATTTCTGTATTTATTTAATATTAGTCTGTAAGAGGTATACATCTGTAATTGACAGAGTATTCTTTTAGTATTGTGTTCTCAATTGGTTATATTTTATATCACAGTCTGTCATAAAATTAGTTAAACTTGAAATTTGTTTCCTTAGCATTCTATAATATATATATATATATATATATATATATATATATATATATATATATATATATATATATATATATAAATATAGCATTTCCTGACATCTGCGCTTGGCATTTGTGAGTGGGCTTGGGACCGGGTCTCCCCTTCTCCTTTCTGTGCCCCCTTGCTCAACTCTGTGCCCTCCTCCTCTCTATGCTCCCACTTCTCCATGTGCCTCCATTCACCTCTATGTGCTCCTACTCCTCTCTGTGCCCCATCTCTGTGTCAGTTCTTAGAGACACAGGCAGATATGACAGATCGCTAACAGACCTTATTGGAGGGGCACAGAGAGGGGTACTGCACATGCGCAGTGGTCAGTGCGCATTGGTGAGGCCCTCTGAAGTCGTGCCACCCAAACGTTTGCATACCCTGGCAGAAATTGTGAAATTTTGGCATTTATTTTGAAAATATGACTGATCATGCAAAATATATATATTTTATTGAATGATAGTGATCATATGAAGCTATTTATTATTACATTGTTGGTTTATTTTTAAATCATAATGTTAACAGATATCACCCAAATGGCCCTGATCAAAAGTTTACATACCCTTGAATGTTTGGCCTTGTTACTGACACACAAGGTGACACACACAGGTTAAAATGGCAATTAAAGGTTAATTTCTCACACCTGAGGCTTTTTAAACTGCAATTAGTGTCTGTGTATAAATAAATGACTTTGTTAGCTCTCACGCGGATGCACTGCGCAGGCTGGATACTGAGCCATGGGGAGCAGAAAAGAACTGTCAAAAGATCTGTGTTACAACGTAATGGATCTTCATAAAGATAGAAAAGGATATAAAAAAATATCCAAATCCTTGAAAATGCCAGTCAGTACTGTTCAATCACTTACTAAGAAGTGGAAGATTCAGGGATCTTTTGATACCAAGCCAAGGTCAGGTAGATCAAGAAAGATTTCAGCCACAACTGCAAGAAGAATTGTTGGGAATGCAAAGAAAAACCCACCGGTAACCTCAGGGGAAATACAGGCTGCTCTGGAAAAAGATGGTGTGATTGTTTCAAGGAGCATAATACGAGGATACTTGGCATGGCCGAGTTGCCATAAAGAAGCCTTTACTGCTCCAATGCCACAAAAAAGCCTGGTTACAATATGCCCGACAACAGCTTGACACACCTGCTCACTCATATTTTCTTCAAAACGCTACATATATTACCAATTCGCCAAGAGTATGCAAACTTTTGTGCACAACTGTATGTATGTGTATATATATGTGTATACTGTATATATATATATATATATATATATATATATATATATATAAATATATATATATATATATATATATATATATATATTGCATATATTTTAGATAACCCAAATAGACATCAAATACACAGAATGTCAAACCAATGTTTGAGCATGCATCAGAGCTACTAGGCTTAAAGAGCTTAAACAATGAAATTATGATCTTTTTTTTATTTATTTATAGAGTGCTGTAATATACCATAAAAGTATGTACAAACAAGAATAGAGAAGTTGAGAGTCCTGCTCTCAGGGGAGTTTACAGTTTTTAAAAATGTTTATTTAGATAAACAGTAATATGAAGCCAAGATAACAGATGAGTGTATCCAGTTGTGCTAATAATATCCATCCCCTTAGAATGGCTTTTCTATGTACGCAAACCAATATTTTCCCTACAGATCATCAAACTGACCATCACCCACATATAAACTTTGCATAGAATGCCTGTATAGAAAACAAGTCTGTTTACAGTGTTGATATATAATGACCAAAACAGCAGATGATCAGAGCAGCGTATAAGAAGCTTCTTTATAGCTAAAGGAATCCCACATCAAAAACATGCAGAATCAAACTTCAAAAAATGGGATTGTGGCAAATCTTATAAAGGCTTTACCAAAATATTTGTGAAGATACAATGTAGCCTCAGGTTTCAGCATTGTTTATCTGAAATCAATGCATACTGGGCCATATGTACTAAAGCGCAAAGTGTTGGAGATCTCTGAGTTTTCAAGCACACTTCATTCATTTCATCTGGCCAAGTGTGTTGTTAAGATTAAAAACATACAGCCCTATTAAATTCCCCCAACGTTAAAACCTGTAGCCCGTAACGGAACCTGCTAGACTTAAGGCTATTAAATTGTCCTCTTACAGCTACCCGCAAACAATCTGAGCTGTCGAAATCTGACCTACATTGCCGCGAATCCTTTGATCTGTTAAGCCCGTGAATGTTATGGTTGGAAATCGCTTTTAAATTGCTACGAATTCATTGGCGTTTAAACCTGTAACCCGCAAATGGAGCCACAAAGCCAGCGGGTACTAGAGAGCAAGGGGGTTAAAGTCCTATGCGTAGCACTGTAAATGCAAATAACAACACACTACTGTATTTTAAATTAAAGGGACTGTTAGGTATTAAAATTGATAGCACAACATTCTCAAGCTCGCAAATCTGCAATATAAAATACTTTTTTTTTCTGTTTAACGATCCCGGCAATTAATGTGTTAAAATATATAAGGGAACTTGCATGGACTAGAATATAATATTTACTGATTTATTAATATTGCATTATTTCTAGAATGCGGGTCCAATCGTAACTCAAACCTGTAATGGAATGAAAATCTAACCTCCATTTTTCAGTGACGTAATTATGACGATCTCTACGGGTTTGACTAATTGATCATGTTCACAGGCCGCACATCCAACGTGCGCAAGAATGGTTTACGGGGCTTGGATGTCGGCCACGTCTGTTGCGGGCTTGGCTAATTTAATCGCTCTGTAACTTCCCTGAATTTAATATGGCTCATATTGGTTTAAAAGTCCTGTTACTGGTAAAACAATCAAGTGCATTTTCACATATGATTTGTGTGTGGATATATTTTAATAATCACAGTATTTTTTTTTTCTTTTGTAACTATCTGCTATTAACATCTGGTTTTGGTTTATGGAGATCATACTGGTTACCTCTTGCTTAGCTCAGACAATTGAAAAAAATCTGCCTTATCGCTTATTATGTAATGATTTATTTTACTTTTATGGTAATTGAGAAGTGTTTAGAGTTATGCTGCTCCTTCCAGCATATGCATATCTCGGAAGGGACGACATATATATGATGTATATTATTTTAACTGATGTCATGAACTTATTTTATAAAAGAGAAAATGTTTTCCAATAAAATATATATATTGCTGCACAAGTTTGTGATCCAGTAAATTGAATAAATGAGCGTAAAAGCCTCTGTTTACTGTCAGTGGGCTGTTTGGGAAATACCTTTACACAATGCATGTACTATAATGCACTTGCCGGAGTTGTAAACCACTGTACATTATAACTAATGGAAGTTTATGTTTGGATTTTTAGGCAGCGTGTAACCGGAAATTATATTTGTTTTTAAAAGCCGTCAGCACTCTTATAGATTCGCTTAAGAAAACCCACCCAGAAAATGGTAAGTGCTTTTTATATTTTGAATGCATTTTTATTTGACTTTGCTATACTTAATTCTGTTTATAGGTATATATGTTTCAATATTACTCATAACGTAGCCAACTGAAAACTGTTGTCACTTTTTCAAATTGATCTGGCATTACAGGTGGAGCATTTTCATCTGTAACTTCTTGTTTGTTTCTTCATAATCTCCTCTATTACAAGCAGAGTTTTCAAATCCATTTGTAGTTGAGTGATTTAATATGGATTTTCATGTTTTCTTTCTCACTGTGCCACTTTTTTACAGCTCTGTGGTGCTATATAAATAATAATGCTAGATCTTTCAGATATTCAGCCAACTCAATATGCCATACAGTAGCTTAGCTCTGATTCTTCACAACTAAAAGTTTTTAAGAATGTAATTGTAAGAAAGTGTGAGGGCAGTCCTCACTCAGACTTTCTGCTTCACACAGGGTCAGGGCCGGATTACCCATTAGGCCACCTAGGCAGTCGGCTAAGGGCGCTTCCCTGTGATGGGCGCCACTTAAAAAAAAAATTGGTTCCTGGCTTAAAAAAGTTCACAGTCTGGCTACTAGGGGGTAACCAGCTAGAACAAAAGAGTTACAGTAGGAAAAGGAACTTACATGCCCAGAAAAGGCAAAAATGGTTCTTGGCATACTCACTAGCAGGGGGTCCTCCACTTCACTGCCTAGGGGCTCCAAAAAGGTAGATCAGACACTACGCTTATTCCTGCAGAGTATCTGCACAGGTCAAATCGTTTTCTTCAGCAAAGCTTGCACTTCCAATATTTATTTAATAGTTTGTGAGTACTTGTTAAAGCAAGAGAGAAACTGTACCACAAAATTACAAAAAGAGTGTTTCATATTGTTTGCAAAAGCACCTATTACCACACCTGCTAAGTATCAAAAATGTGATACGAACAACTATATCTTTAAAAGTACATTCATATGGAAGTTGGTCCATTTTTATATGTTATTTTTCCACTTTTTCTTTATTCATTTTAACAAATTGAATTAAAGTTTTTAAAAACATAAAATATTACATTTCTACTCTGCATAAGAGGTATAACATATTTTCCAAATTGGGAAATAGCACTATGTACGCAAGATTCAAAGCTCAAAGATAGGGCCTTCCATTTCCTTGGCATGTGTTAATATTGTACTTAAGCTTTGTATAGCAGAATATGTTGGCTCGTAGCAACTAAAGGATGATAATAATAAAAAATTGGTTAATAAATAGTGTGCAGTTGCTTTTAAAGATTGCAAGACATTAAACCATGTGCGTGAGGACATATAGCATATGGTTTAGAGATGTTCATGGCACAAGCGATTATTAAAATAAATGCATCCTTTATGTCCTATTGTACGCAATAATGTTGTGGTGAGAGACACCAGTTTTATTTCTGTTTACCTTCTTCTAGAAGTGGTACTCTGAATGCTAATAAAAATGTTAGTTGCTTCTATTGAAATGTGGCATCCCTCAGCAACCGTGCTTTAAATAGGACTAATGGAAATCCCTTCAGGCTACAGTGCCCCTTCCTGTTCAAGGAGGATACAGAAACAAAGGCAGCATCAATGTCTGCTCCTTTTAACACTGGTTTGGTATAATAGATTTGGTACCTAGATTAGGAAAAAATTATAATCAATATATGATTAACTCAACGTATTACTTGTCAGAGGGAATATTATTTCAGATTCTGTCCTTGATGATTTGTGTCTGGTCAAGGCATGCATTACTTTTTTTTTTTTTTTAAACAAAGCCTTCATAAGCTGTCTCACAGACTCATATTGTTGGTTTGGACTTGTTTCTTCCATCTTGGCCTTTGTAAGGCACTGTTCTACCAAACCATCTCAGCACAATTTGAGGGACTTTTTACATAGTTTTTGCACTCGCGTAACTCCCTAGTCGTGTAATATGGAACATGTCAGGTATGAAAATTTGGTCTGGAGCAATTAAGATGACTTTTTTCCCCATTCTATACAGGTGCAAATTGGATTGATTTTGTCTCTGTGTGTTAAAAGAACTGCAATATTTTCTTTTTAACCTTTTTAGAGCATGAAACAAATCACAAATCTGAGTATGAAATGTTAATCTTGGAACCTTTGTGTAGCTTACAGGAAACATGGTTCAAAATGTTACTCCTCCCCTTATCTGTTTGCGTTCTTGAGTCCGCTGATTGACGAAACTGTCATTACTAACTGATTCATGAGTATACCCTGGGATGTTACAGTGCTTTCTGATATTAAGTGTACATGAATAATTCTTGATGCTATATAGCTGTATTCTCATCTGCAGGCTCCTTGGCATGGGCTGATAACAGGGGTTGGGGCTTTCTTTGTTTACTAATATTCTGTTTATACACATATAAACAATGTACATACATCATCTTATTTATAAGCGTACATATATAAAGAAGGCGCTGTGTATTTCAAATGTATCAATAATTATTATTATTGTGCTTCTTAAATGATGATCAATATTTAGCATTTTATGAGGAAAAAGGAACTGCACTTGTCTTATATTATGTTGTTGCAGTTACAAGAAGGAAAATATTTTGTGTCAAATAAGAACAAAATAGCAATCCAGTAGGGAGGGGATATATAAAGGGATTTCTGAAAGGAAAATTGTGAAATAATTAACCAGACAACCCACACACAGTACCAGTAACTGGTTATTTTTGGGCCTAAATATTTGTTTGTGCAAGTGGTGACTAACCGCAGATGTGGATTCCTGGAATTCTTATGATCCTTGTTAACACAGACATCTTAAAGTTGGAAAGTGATTAACCTTCATGTGTAAATGAAAAGCTGAACTGCGCAACAGACGGCCAGTTAAAGACTTACAGAAGTGAGTGATGAAACATTCTACCATCTTGTAAATAACAGTGCTTTTTCCACTCTCTTTTCTCTTTATATATACTTAAACACTTTGTATATAGTAGCTACCACTTATATATTGGCATCATCATATATATAAAATAATAATATTTTGTTAGAGTGTCTGTGTTAAGCTGATAGCCAGTTAATATCACAAGTAAAGGTGTGATAATTCCATAGATATTTTATTCTCACAAGTATTCTTAATAATTGTATTAGCAGTCTGTAACCCTTTATCTTTTAGACAGTATTGTATAAATAAAGTTATGTAACCGAAAAATGTTTAATATTTGATACATGTCTAACATTTAATGGCAAAACCTCTGTTTCCCAGCTCTGACTATGTCCCATTTTGGTTCTTTCTGTTGTTTTCTTTTAACACTGTGGGGGAAAGGTATATGTCTAGGTGGTCAGTTCTACAGAATATACTGTATGTGTATATGTAGCACTGTGCGCATATTACCTTTGTGCATCTCTAAAACACATATGATGCTATCACTACCTAATAGTGCATCATTTTCAAGAATATATATATATATATATATATATATATATATATATATATATATATATATATATATATATATATATCCCTTTCTGGCTATATGAAATGATGTATGATACTATTGCTTCCTTATAACGTTAATTGAAGTAATAGGACATTGACCTAGTTTGAATTTTTCTATACTTAATGAAGTAGAGCATAACAGAGAATATATCTATAGTGAGGCGTAACTATCTATGTACTGTATCTTAAACCTGAACATTTTTGTATACTTGGGTACATCTTTAGCTATAAGACATAATGTCAACAAATACAATGTTGCCATTGCACTTTGGCAATTCTGGGTACTGATTTGCCAATGAGTATTTAATTATTTATTTTTATTACTTTTGGGTATTGATTTCAGATCTGGCCTTTAAAAGAGGCCAGCATGTCACATTGTTATGTTATATGTCATTTTTAGTTCAATAATAAGTAATTGTTAGTTTCTGTAGGGGTACTTTAACTGTTGTGGTTGGCAACACTTCTTCCCGACAGGAAGTTGGAGGAAACATGTCACATAACTTCACTTTTGTTGCTTGTACTTTTGTGGAAACTGCATTGTGGGTGTATTAACATACCAGATATGCTATGTGTTTGTATATAATAAAATCTCAGTTGTTCCTTTTGACTAACATCCTACTACTTGTATTTTGCCTGTCATGTTGGTAATCAGGACAAAAAGTGTGCTGCATTAAATGCTATGTTAGTCTGACTGAATGTGCGAAAAGTAAAAAGAAATGCATGCCCTTTGCAGTTCCCATGGTTTAGTGTGAGCCAACCAGTCACTTAGAAAATAAGCTATTTTTGTTTAACTAAAACAAAAGTCTTTTTGAAAAGCAAAAGCAAATGTACAATGTCCGTCATGGAAAATGGCTTCCCACACCTAAGCCTCCAGAAGCTGGGATGACACATACAGCTACTGAAATTGTTAGAGACCCTACATATAGTCCTGAAAATGTAAGCAGACCTCACTGATCTTGTGTTGGGTTTGTGCCTATCAAAACAACAAGCTGAGCTTTTAGGTTCAAGATTTGAATCTTCCAGCTAAGGGTACAAAAAGAACGTGCACAAGAAAGATAACTTATTTCCTGGAAAGAGTAACATGATGTTCTACTAATGTTCTGCTTCTGGAATAAAATGTCAAAGCAGATTTGAGCTTATGAAGAATTTTGTCAAGACTATGGACGTAACCGTGATGGGTTTTTGTATTTAAGGGGAAATTCACCTAAGTGACCCTAAAGTCAAAGAAAGGATCAGTGCACAGTTTAGGACACTACTGAATAATACTGACTTTGAAGGAAACGTTTAATCTGAAGGGGTGTGCTGCATGGAAATCATTTACATCTTTGGTCAAGAGTTTTCTGGGGAACCTTAAGCGAAAAACTACCAACCACTCATTCACGTTTTTCTTAAGAACTAAAAAAATCTTGGCTACAGGATGTCTTTAAAGATCCACTTTTTGCATTTGCATCTTGGTGTCGTTCGTGAGAACCTGGAAACAGTCAGCAATGAGCAGAGAGAAACATTTCACAGGGGTATTCCAATCATGGAGGAGAGATACCAATGCAAATAAGATCCAGCCATGAAGGATTAATGGCTTGTTTTAATTTTTTTCATGGTCACTATTGAAAATGATATGCTAGATAACTTTGAAATAGGCTATAAACAAGTATTTGGGGGAAAATATGAAAATAGATGCAGTATCATGTATAAGTACTATAATAAAAAAATAAAAAAGTAAATCCTGCAGGATTTTGTATGCCAATATTTAAATTCAGCAACCCCAAAATGAGTAAAAAAAAAAAAAGAGTTATTTGACCAATGCTATAAAGTTTTACATTTGTTGGCTGTGCAATGTACGTACGTGCACAGATTTTGGTACATATACATAGTTTGCCTTCAGTTCTCATTTAGAGTGTGTTTTGGGGAGCAAGCAACACATTAGGTGGAAATGTGTTCCTACTCACATTGATGACCTATATAATTGAAAATAAAAATATGGTCCAAGATATGCAGTCCTCAGTCAATTCTGTGGCCTTCTCTACAGACTGTTGACTGTCCCTGAGTAATTGCAGTTACTTAGGAGTTACTTGACACTTATGGAAGTTGCATTCTTTAACTGTGGCGGTGGAGAACTCCAAAGAATGTAAATTATGCGACAGGTTGTGCTAACAGCCTGGAAAAAATAGCAGAATATTCATGGCGATACTGGCCAAACCATGATTAGTGCTGGTAAGATTCTGACAAAATAACATCTTCCTTGGGTCACCCATAACATTCAGCTCTCTGCCACAAAAGGCTTGTCTCAATGTGGAATGGATAGCACCTTATAGGAAGTTTGAAAAAGATCTTTGGACATTTAAGCATTCATCTTCCAACGTCAGAGAATTAAATGCAATGCAGAAGCAGCATCGCAAAGAGCGAAGAACCATAATTTAATTGAGGATGTGGGCTAACCTATTAGAATTCCACACACTGTTAATGATTTTAACGTCTTTGAACCTTTCTATTGAAGCTAGTGTTTGTGGCCGCAAATTCACCAGGCATGATCTTGGCATGCGAACAAGAGAAAGCCAATGATACGTATAGGAGTTGAAAAATATGCTCATGGCGCTATTGTTTTCATCACGTGATTGCTTAGCTGGAATTACAAGCTCCAATTGAATGATGATAAACCAGGTTATGCGTCATGCTTAAAACAAGCTTTTCTGGATGATTTAAATAATCACAAAGTATATGGTTCAGAATTGGTTGGAGGCAGCTACTGCATTGGATCCTAGTTTTAAAATCTTAAAAGCTTTCCAAAGGAAGAGAGCAGTGTTGTCTGGAACAAAATGATCACTTTAACCTCTGCCATGTTTTCTGCTTCAAACCTAAGTGATGAGCTTGGATCTAGTTCAAAATGTGAAGATGATACTGTTACTTTTGAAAAGTCAAAATTTAAATTTCATGACAGCATTGAGAAGCTGAAGGAAAAATGTTATTGAAGCCAGTGCACTTAACATAGCAAAAGAACTAACTTTACAAAGCTTTGACTGTATCACTTGATGATTAAAATCCTTTGGATTGGTGGCAAAAAATAACAAAGCTTTCCACCTTTTGAGTGTGTTGGCCCATAAATAACTAGGTTCTCCATCTACTACAGTTCTGTATGAACATTTATTCTTTCATGCAGGGAAGGTTATCAGTCCAAAAGGGGCATCTCTACTGCCTGAAAATGTTTGCATGTCTGAGTAAATGTTGCAGAGTTCAGTTGAAGTCCTTTTGATAATGAATGGTTAATCATTTTAAGTTAAAGGGACCATGTAATCACAAAACATTAAGTATTGAAAATGTGTGAAATGAAGTGGATTCCTTTACCTGCCCCTTAAATACTATAATACCGAGCCTTCTAAATTGTTTTACGATCATAAATCTACTGATTACATACAATGTAAAATTTCACATAATCTTCATTGTTGTGAATAACAAACAGGAGGGTCCATCAGCTCAATCCCCATATTTCCTGTATGGCAAGTTTATGAAATTACCCATATACTCCCATGATAGCGGATCATAGCTAACATGATTTACTTACTAGTTTTGAGATTTGTATATCTTCTATCAGATCAGGCCATAAAACATGTGATTACAGAGCCCATACATTTTATTTACATTTGCATATGACATGTGGAGCACGATTTCCAAGGTTGGACTTTTGAAATTCAAAATGCTAGTCCTTAAAACTGATTACTTTGTCATACCACTACAGATTCAACTTTAGTTTTTTAAGTCATCGTTGATTCTACAACTCTGATTGTCCAGTGTGAGAAAATAAAATTATAAGTAGTAAAGTGATAAAAAATCCGTTATTTATAACTATGTAATAGCTGTTAATAACTGTCCATGTTTTGTGCTTTAAAAATAAAACTACTCAGACTTTGCCATTAAAGCTATGCAGTAAATAGGAAGCAAACATGAAAACTAAGCTAACCTGTAACAGAGTCTGATTAATTCTATGATCGTGATTCTAAAAACATTTTACCTATTTTTGAGTGTGGCTTATGTATATAAGTATATTTTAAATCAACAACTAAAATTCTAAATTAATATTCCAACTAAGCATAGAAATCATGTGGTTACCTTTTTTTGTAGACATTTTCATTCAAGCCCGAGCCAGATGGGAATTGATTCACATACTTTTTTTATTTTAGAAGCTTGTTGGTGATATATGTTGGTAATTGTCTTGTAAAACATTGTCCTTGACCACAGTTAAAATGAGTAGAGCAACATATCTACAATTAAATACAAATCAGAAACAAACTTTTATTGCGGCTTGAAGTTTCCTGGAAATCTATGTTCTGTATTTCAAAAGCATAATTAAATCTAGTCTGTAAGATTTAAACTGCATGTGCTTTTGTAGGTGCTAAAATCATCACCGCTTTTTACTGTGTGTCGTTCATTTAATTTATCATGTTAATGAGAATTTTTTTTACAAAACTAAAATATTCTTCAAGGGTTTTAAATTATATGTTGCACTAATTTCCGTTATTGATCATGAAATTAAGTTTGTGAATTTGGGAAATATAGATGTACAATATAATATACATATAATATAAAATATTTACATGACCCTTTAAGTAAAAAGGGAAACACAAGATAGATGGAAATACTCTGTAACAAATGACTACAACATATGCAGAATGTCCTCAATCATATTTTTTGCTTACTGGATTTGCCAGCCCATAAGATCTGTGTTTTAAATGCCTTAAACTTTTAAAAGGAAAAAAAACTTGTGGAAAGTATCTGTGTGTTATTATGTGTGTATATATATATATATATATTAAGATATATATATATATATGTGTATATGTGTATATATATATATATATAATATATATATATATATATATATATATATATATATGTATATATATAAACTATCACAGAGAAAAATCAATAAGATCCAAATAGTTGTATATTCGCTTTGGTCCAAGACAATGTAACCACTTTGTAAGTTTATCAGTAACAAGATGATGTACTTGCCATTTCTCATCACATTATTAGGTTCATGTATTTTGGAAATTAACTGACTCATCTGGAGCTCTCTAGCTCTAAGGTGTACTCACAGCCTGCTCACAGGAAT
This sequence comes from Discoglossus pictus, assembly GCA_027410445.1. NCBI lineage: Eukaryota > Metazoa > Chordata > Amphibia > Anura > Alytidae > Discoglossus > Discoglossus pictus. The sequence continues at coordinate 291,513,503 of CM050167.1, read as the reverse complement.
CTGAATGTCATTAGTCTCCTTAGCATGGCTATGGCATGGTACCCACCAATATGAACACATTACGATCTGTATTTGCCCTCTTCCCATGGCAGGGAAGGGTTTATATTATAATAAATCTAATGCAGGGTTTTTGTGACCCCCTAAGCCTATGACGAGCAACTCCTATGAGCTGAGTATCCCCAGGATTCACCTTCATATCAGCTACGCCCTATGAACTGGATATCCCCTCTGATTCCCCCTTAATACCCGCAACCTGTTGAGGAACTGAGTATCCCCCGCCATTCCTCTTTAATACCCACCACCTCTTATGAGCTCAATATCCCCTGGCATTCCCCTTAAGACCTGTTACCACTATGAGCCAAGGTTTCCCCATTTACAGTCTTACTATTTTTTGTGGAGTCTGCTTGGCTGAGGTAAGTCAATCACATTTCAGCCAATCAGAATAAGGTGTTTGAATTACTCCCAACACCATATGTGATTGGTTAAAAGTGCAACCAATCATAATTCATGGATTCAAATTCTGAATTCTGTATATATATATTATATTTAGGAAGATAATTTGTTGAAATGGATTTCATTGTTCAGCTAGTGTAAACGAAGCATGGCCAACTTATAATTACAATACAATGACAAATTTAAACATTTAGCTGTGGCCAAGAGAGAATACAAATTAAAACAAAAACTTGAGTAGAACGATAATTAATCTTAAGTACTAAAGTTTACAATCGCTGAATGACAGCTGCCGTTTATTTATATAAAGCACTTGCTGATATATTACAAGGTAGCTGATAGTCTTGGAAGAAATGGGATAGAGCTACGCTACGGAATATGTTGGCGCGTTACAAATAAACAATAATAATAGAGCCATAACAACCAACTGTATGCAGATGGGGTGAACAAAACACTCAGAAAGGAGTGGACGGTAACAATGTATCTTGCTCTGATGTGTGAAGTATGGGTAAATTATCATTTTATAATTTAGCTACTGAAATAAATGAACCTAATAATATATGAATTATACCAGTTACATGCACTACCCCATGGCACATATAGGCAGCATCAAGCTTATCTCTAAGCAGCACAGAGTTAACCCATGCAAAATATAAGACACTGGCAACATTTTAACAATTTTTGTATTATTAAAAATAGTGCAGATCTCAACACTTTTTTAGACCTACTACTTAAAGTTATGTTTTATTTTTTAGTATGATATTAAGAATATTTTAGGCCATTCTTTGCCCACATGATGTCTTTATAGATTAAAGTTAAAGAAAAAAAGACACTTGTTTGTCAAGTATGTACCAAACTAATGTTATTGGCAGGTGTGTAAGTGATAGACCTAAAATATTTTTGGGGAAAACTCATTATCTGAAGACTCTTTTTTTTTTTTTTTATTAATCCAAATCCATTTTGTGTTTATTGTTCTGCTACAAGTAATTTATTTAACAATGAGGGGTGTATTTTGGCTTTCAGTGGATGGGAGGAATGGGGAAGGAGGGAACTATATCTCTCAAGAAATGTAAATGTCCCTCTCACACACAACTACCATAAATATATAATTGATCCTTCCTGCAGAGGCTTCACCATTACTTTTTTCTAGTTAAACAATTATACTAGATGTATGATATTTCCTGCTTAATTATGCACTAAGTTAGACTCAATTATTTAATGTAATTGATATGTATGCATGGCTGTGCACAGAGCTTAAAACATGAAAAAAATGTTTTCCCTCAACACAAATTCCTGATTCTAAAGAGCAATAATGTAGTTGTATTAGCTACCTTTTATAATAACATCATTGCTTCACAGTGAATGCAGTAATTACTACTTCTATTAACTAACCCATAAATACAATAATTCCATACAAATAGCACTACTAAATTAGTCACTATTATTTCTTATATCCAGCCCTTAGAAGTTACATAGTAATTGATGTTGAAAAAAAGACTTTTAGCCCATCAAGTTTAACCTTTTAACATCTCCTCTGATCTACAATATGCAGATTAGTTGTTAATTGATCCAGAGGAAGGCAAACAGAAAAAAAAAAACAAGTGAAACTTTGCCAATTGTATCAAAAGGGAAAAAAAAGAATTCCTTCCTGACCCCAGATACAGGCGATCGGATTTCTCCCTGGATCAATGCTCCCTCTCTAATTATTCAGGATGTCCCTTAATACCCTTTTTATTTAAAAATATATCCAATCCCTTTTTAAAGTTATCTATCCACCTCCCTTGGTAGAGAATTCCACAGATTAACTGCCCTTACTGTGATGAACCCTTTTCTTCCTTTAAGGTGGAATCTTTTTACTTAAAACCTCAAAGGATGTCCTGGTGCCAATTGAAAACCTCTTGGCACAAAAAGCTCTCTTGACAAATCTTTATACTGAGCTTAGATGTATTTATATAAGGTAATCATATGTCTTCTTAGACGCCTTTTTTCTAAAGAAAATACGTTTAATTTGGTTAGTCTTTCTTCATAACTTAGCCCCCCCATTCCCCTTATTAGTTTTGTTGTCCTTCTCTGTACTTTTTCCAGTTCTAAAATGTCCTTTTTATGAAGTGGTGCCCAAAATTGCACTCCATATTCCAAATGAGGGCATTCTAGGGATTTGTATAGTGGTAGAATTATATTTGCTTCCCTTGCTTCTATACCCTTCTTAATACATGCTAATTTGCATTTGCACTCCTAAATCCCTTTCAATATCTGATACCCTTAGATTTGTTTCATTAAGTTCATACATTTCATGTTTATTTTCCTTCCCAGATTTATTCATATTAAATCTCATCTGCCATTTAATTGCCCATTTCTCTAATTTATGCAAATCCCTTTGGAGGGAAAGTACCTACATTTTCTGATTTATTACCTTGCACAAATTTGTGTCATCAGCAAAAATGGAGACACTACTTTCCAGTCCCACCTCTAAGTTGTTAATAAGTATGTTAAAAGGACCTGAAGAATACTGAGCCCCGAGTATCCCCACTTACCACATTAGTCCAATTTGAGTATGTTCCATTTACAACAACCCTTTGCCTTCCTGTCTTTTTAGCCAGCTCTCGACCCATGAGCAGATATTTACTGCAATTCCTGTATCCCTTAGTTTGCACAATAGTCTCCCATGTGGCACTGTATCAAAATCTAAAATTACTCCATTGACTGAGTTTCCTTGATCCAAGTTCCTACTAACCTCCTCATAGAAACTAAGTAGGTTTGTTTGACATGACCTATCCCTCATAAAGCCATGTTGGCTCCTACTTTGAATAGATATATTCTTGTATATTATCCCTAAAAGCTTTCCCACTACAGAAGTTAGGCTCACTGGTCTATAATTCCCCGGATTTGCTCTAGATCCCTTAAATATAGGTATCACCTCTGCTTTTCTCCAGTCATCCGGTAGAGACCCTGTGTTGAGTGAATTCTGAAAAATTAGATATAATGGTTTGGCTATTACAGAGCCCAGTTCCCTCAGTACCCATGGATGTATTCCATCAGGACTTGGAGCTTTATTAACATTTAATTTTTCCAACCTCTTTTGGATTTCTTCCTGTGTTAACCAATTATTTATTGACGGTAGTGTAGCCCCATTATGTTGCAGTGTCCCAACCACTTGTACCTCCCTTGTGTATACAGGAGAACATAACCTATTTAGCTCATCTGCCTTTTCCCGGTCACTAATTATCAGACGGCCTGTGTCACATTGTAATGTTCCTATAGCTTCCTTACTGGAATTGTTCCCATTTACATACTTAAAAAAATATTTTAGGGTTCATCTTACTCTCCTTTGCAACTCATTTTCCATTTTAGCCAGTCTAATAGCCCTTTTTCAAGCCTTTTTAGTTACCTTGTACTCACCGTCTCTGTCCCCTCTTGTTTGTATAATTGAAATGCCTGTTCCTTACTCTGTATCTTGATCTTTTAATCATTGTTAAGCCGCATTGAATGTGATTTACTCCTTTTACTTTTATTGCCACATGACATATGCCGATGTGTATGTATATTTAGTAAGGATTTAAATGTTGTCGATTTATGGTCAGTATTTTTACCTATAAGTTCTCTGTCCCAGTCTATAGTTTGTATTGCTGCCCTTAGAACAGAGTTTTTGATGGCCCCTTACAGTTTAGATTTTTTTTTATTCAATCCCAAATGAGACTGTGTTGTGATCACTGTTTCCCAAAGGTTGTCCTATTTCAACATTTGATACTATATCAATATTATTTGTGATTACTAAATCCAAGATAGCTTTATTTCTAGTAGGCTCCTGTATAACCTGGGCCAGATAATGATCCCTGAGTGTACTCAAGAACCTGCCCCCTTTACCCGTACTGCTAGTTTCACTCATGCAGTTTATTTCAGGGTAGTTAAAATCTCCCATTATTAGAAGTGATCATTTTCTCTTATTTAACAATAGATACATGCAGCAGTCCATGTCACTCCACTACATGTGTTTGTAATACCTGAAGAGAATATATATAATTGTCACATCCTAAAGCTTATTCTAGACACAAAATAAATGCTTAACATTTACAAAAACGACCCAGAGCATGGTAGGCTCAAATGACTAGCTGGAATGGGCTCCTGGAGGCCCAGGGTACATAATAATCAAAATAACATTACATCACACATTATGAAAAAGTGTCATAGTCCCTTAAGGTAAGTCTCAGCGCCATTGTTATAGCCCTTGTTGTTGGTAGCCACATGAGTTAGTGTCCCTGCATGGTCAGTTGTCAACAAAATCGGAGTCCATGGGACATTGGCTGTGAGGTTCAGGGAGTAAAAAAGGGTTGTGACAATACAGATTTACACAACAATAAAGGTGCAAACCATTGTAGGGTATAGATGAAAACCTTATTCTTTGCAGTATGCATGCACAGTATGATATATATTTTAGTTTTCATGTATTAAATTCGTAGATTTGTTAAAAATAATACAGCATTAACCCAAAGTATCTCAAACTATTCACAGTGCCTCACTTTATCCTGAATATAGCCTTCCCGTAGAATAAGATTAGTGTTGCATTGTATGTATGTATTCAGAAAGGCTTCTAATCACTAACCAATGCCTTAGTAAAAACATTGCAAATAGACTTGAAACTTTATGGTATAAAAAATAGATCAGGCATGTTGGAATTCTTCAGCCTCCCAGATCTATGTTTAGGTACATTAGGATTTTATTTTTAGAAATGTATTGAGGTCTGTTTATTGGAAATGTAAGGGAAAGGAAGCAGCCAACATCAAAAGACAAGGAAAGTGTTTGGGAACATTGCTGCATGATGATAAAAGGGAGAAAGGATGAAAAACCGTCATGACTGCTGTTACTACACAAGTCTTGTCCAGATATACCACAAGCACATTATTATTCACACTGGGGCATTGTCCTGAAAATTGTGATGCAGATGACTACACTGGAAAGGGGATACTGTTTTAGATGCTTATTTTATGGAAATATTCCAGTGTACAAATACCCATATAACCGAGAGCACTCTTTTGGCTCACTTTGCACACATTTGCCCTTCATCCCACACAACAAATTATTACAACATTCATCTGCACTTAGAAACATCTCACTGTTGGGTATTTTGTGGCGACATGAAATATTTGTGTATAATGATTATATTTTGAAAATCCATGTGTGTAATTAAGGAATGTTTTAAATGATTCTGCCAGAATTTTACCAGGTTCCCATCAATATGTTATTTATTGTGCATTGTGTAAGTATGACTCCTTCCAGTAAGTAGATGGACACAAATGGTTTTATGAATGGACGAGCTGTAACATCATTGCTATGTATATTATGAGAAGAATTTCTATTAGTGTCTGTCATTGCTGAAGGTTTTTTGTAAAGACTTTAAAACCTAAAATACCAAAAGGAACAATCACTGTAAATTGCATCATTTGAACAAGTATTTCCACACTTCATTTTCCCTGAAATTTGAATGTGGTTAAATGTAATTTTCTAAAGTTCATAGGGGTGGTTCATTCATCTCTATTTTGGGCAACACAGCTTTCCTGGCATTTACTACCATTTATAGGAGACAAAGTAAATGCAGTATTTGATAGACCTACAAAGGGAAACGTTTCTTAGAATAAAGAACACTGCCTTTTATGTATTGCTTTTTTTATGGTTACTACTGATCAACATGAGGTAGGAGAATACAATGAGTTTTTTTACAATGGAAATGAGACCTCTACGATTGCCAGTGCTTTAGACCTAATTGGTAGCTCATTAGTTTGAAAGGACATACTCCCGAGAATCAGCTGAGAGAAGAAAATAGTGCTTTTAAGTTATATTTAAAAGTTAAAAATGTAAACCGTATTTATTTGCTTTCTAAACCTATTTTATCTATTTTCAAGCTAAGTTATTGAAAAGACCATAGTGGAAACTGTCCACAGTGGTCCCTTAAGTTGAATTACAATGTTTTGTATATTGGCATTCATATATATTTTTTTAATGACCTTCAATTTGGTGCAATAATACTATTTTCTTTGTTGCAGTTGACAGTAACACATGGGCACAAGTCATCTCCTTGTATCCGACACTAGTGGAATGCATTACCTGTTCTTCCTCTGAAGTGTGTACAGCTCTCAAAGAAGCTTTAGTTCCCTTTAAGGACTTCATGCATCCACCAGCAGCCAAGGTGCAGAATGGTGAATCTTGACCAGATATGAAAATAGAAGAAGAAATGACATGGAAAATTTACCCCAATGAATGTTCCTCCTAAGTGAAATTATTTTTCAAAATGGACACGTTTCATGAATTCTGCTGAGCAGCCAATAATGGTCTCCTTTTAACTATACTAACGAGCTCAGTCATTCGTGAATACAAGCTTACACCTCAATAAATGTTCCTGAGTGAGTAGCAGTGTGAGCCTTTCTGAATATACATTGAATAGATGAAGTAGTGCTCTATTTTTTGTTTTTGAAACAAAAGGGGTGAGGGTCTACATAATTATGGGCTGATACACAGTTTATGGGGTTTATTTGATGTGTTAATCAGAGTATTACAGTTCAGTCAATCTTAGTAGACTGGTGTTTCACTCCCCTTTTTGAAGGTACAACGTACTTAATTTTATGCAAGACAATACTATGACATTCCATATTTTTTGTTAGCAGCCTTTGTAAACCAGGAGAACTGACATCTTTGTGTGTAAAATAAATGGCACAGTTCTTTAATACATTGTCCCATTTATCATTTAAAATCATTTTGGTTCTGATAGTGTTAAATACACAAATTTTGTGGTGATTTATTGAGTTGTAGTAGCACTTATATTTACAAAAGTGCCTCCTTTTATTAGGTGCATATAATTATCTATATCTTATAAATGTACAATTAACCTAAAGATATATTTATCTGAATTTATCTTATTTGAAATCCAGTAATCAATATCATGAATATCAAAAGCACAATTATCTATTCCTTTTTTCTTAACTTTAGGTTAAATATACATAAACTGAATGCATAACGACTTGTCCAAATTAACTGATTCATATACTCTGCTTTTAATTTTCAATATTTGGATATAATACATATTGTATTAAATACTTGCCATTGATGTGGGGGAATTTTAGGCTTTTACACAGCAAAAGTACCAATTTTGGACAGAATTAAAACATACATATAAATAATATAATTTACAATAGGCAGATCCAAATTAATGTTAGGCAATTGACCTTGAATATTGCTAATCTAGGCAGAATTTAGGTTTTAATAACCATCTTGCTGTTCTGCTTCTTATCTTACACCATTAATAACTCTGAGTGACTCAACTCCTGGTTGGGAGTAACATATAACAGGGTTTAACACTTACATATCTGTGTGATTGTGCTACTTCATCCAGCTTGACATGCCCTTCCTAGTAATCCTACAAGCAACACACACATCCCTCACATTTTTATTTATGCTTCACTGCTTGCATCCATTTTCTCCTATCAGCTGATTCTGTATGCTACTGCAGCAGAACGGTGTGTACTCGTAAACTAATGAGCTTTCTATTGCTAAAACTCAGAAAGTTGTAAATGCCACATTCCCATTGTGTAAATAGCAGCTTCCTGTGTAATGTCTCCTTTCACCTCAACAAATTGATCACCAGATACAAAAGTGGTAAGTCCCACCGCAACAAACAAAGATAATAAATTAGAGGCTGCATTATTATATTTTCCTCTCTAAAATATATCTTGAAAATATGCAAACTGCTTTTAAATACTTGGCCAGAATCGCCTTTTCGTAACCAAGGTAAGTCAACAAGTGAGGGAAAACCATAACCTGTAAGATCAGTTATCTAGAACTAGTTCAGATTTTACTTGTAATAACCAATTGTAAATTACTATTTATTAAGTTTTAATTTCTATCAGAATTGAGGCTTTTGCTGTGTCCCTTTTTAAGCGTTAGTGTTTGATGTATATTCGCAGTCTGCAATGGATCAGAGAGAATATAGCTCTGCTTACTTATAATGTACATACAATGCCAATTTAAAGTGCAGAATTTTTAAACAAAGGGGGAACCAAAAGTAGTACTTTTGCTGTCATCTTAGCATTTAAATGGAAGCCTTAAACATACAAAAGTACAAACAAGAACATTTTTGTGCTGTGATCATTAAGACACATAGTAACTTGTAATGTGATTCACCTAAGAAAACAAGTACTTTTGCAATATAAAAAATACAGTGGTATAAAGAGGATACCTTTTATCTAATGAGAAAGTGAGCTTACAGACCACTATGGTTCCTTCATCAGACTCTTATCCTCAGATGCACTTTTGCTGTTTCTTATCTCTATCCGTTAAAGCAAATGATATATTGCACATATTCCTGTTACTCAACATGAGCAAAAACCACTTCCGCTGACATTGTTGATATCTTATGACCAATGTGTGGTTTCCTTCATAAAAGTGATCAATTCAAAAGAGAAGTGAAGAACAATACATTGTTACACACCCTTCTCCCCCATAGTTGGTGTTTATTCTCACAAAAGATCCATTTCACCAATCAATGTTACGGATATATGTAAGGAAAATTGTCCGAACGAGAAGATACTTCTTATAGTCTACAAATAGTATTGACAAACGAAGATTGTGACAAATGAATGTGACTATTTTATGGCAAGTCGCAAACTTTGAAGCAAAGGTCAATGAAATTCCCCAATGACGAATGCTAATGCAATACACTTAACCATATGAAAATTACAAACCAATTCTGAGCATAAGGGAGTGAAGGAAATTGTGATAAACTGTGGAATTCCTTATGGGATACCTGCGATTAAAAATGATATCCTAATGTTTATGTCTTCTCTGAGTGTATGTAATATATGATCCCTCTTTAGCTATGTGATGAAAGTGCTAAAACTATTCATTTATATAAAAAGGACTACCTAATCAGATGAATATTGATTTTTGGTATTTAAGGCAAGCAAATTAATATATTAACCTGGTGAGCTGTTGACTTCAAGCTTCCTGTTTCTATTTAGGAGCGGTTCTTTTCTACATTGGATCTGTGCAATAAACTGTTAAGCTAGTACGGCCAATTGGATCCATGGCTTTAATATTAGCCTTCTGAGTAATCACAAAAAAAGTGGGGAGGTTTGGTGGCTATAGGTGTAAACTTATTTGTAATGAACCATTAATAAATAGGGTGCCACTGAGGGTCAAAAAGACATAAAAAACAAAAAAATGGTTCCCTCTTATAGTTCACACCTATTATTCCCAATTGTCTTGAAGAGACATAAATAGGTAAATAAAACTTAGATTTAAGAACTTAGTTAAGAACTTTAAATGTATTCAGATGCTGCATTTCATTCAGGTATTATGTCAATATAACCTACTATGCAAATTGGCACATACTGAATATCTAGTGCATTCTTAAATAAAAGTGCAAGTGCAAAAAAATAAGGATCTACAGTGCTATTAAGGAGTCAGAAGTATGCCTGACTCAATTTTTTAAGTAGTGTTTATAAAGTGCTAGTAGTGTTGCTTATGCTTTCGGAAATATTCTTTTGAGCTTGAGTAATCTCTTTAATAAGAGCCTGATAATGCTGATATGCCTCTTATGGAATCATTTCTAAATATCTGTCTTGGTAATTCTATATTGCACTGTGTCCATGGGGTGAAGAGCAGCACACTAGTGTGGAGACAGCGGTTAGGATGCCTCGTGATGACGTCACTAACACGCGTCTCACGTTGCTACGTCTGACGTTTCTAGATTTCTTCAACCCTTAGTCGGTTATATTGACATAAACCCTGAATGAAATACAGCGTCTGAATACATTTTAAAGTTTTTAACGAAGTTATTAACAGCTAAGTTTTATTTACCTATTTCTGTCTCTTCAAGACAATTGGGAATAATAGGTGTGCACTATACGAGGGAACCTTTTCTTAGTTTTTCTGCGTAATCACTCCTTAACTTTCAATAGCTGGTTTTGGTGCCCTATACTCACTGTTTGTTCTGTTCTATTAATGCCCTGAAAGATTTGCAAGGTAAAAAAAATAGCATTTTTGATATTATTCATAAATAGCTAAAACATATCTTAACTGTATATCGAGTATAACTTGTGATAAAGCATCTACATATTCTATGCAAGTCAAATTTGTTCAATCTGACTTAAGGACATTTTTCATATTACATTTTCATATTATTTATATTTCTAGAAAACAGAGAACCACTTGCACCAGTTTTGTGTCTAAATTTGTTTTTACATGTGTATTGTAAAAATAGTAATCATCCACTAGGTAACTCCGCATCAAAAGGACTGCTGGGACCTGTAGTGCTACGGCCTGTAAATATGATAGCACTGGGGTCCTCAAGCATTTATTTAACGAGAATTGTTTCTGATTAAGGAAGTTATGGGAAGGAGATTTGCAGCTAAATAAAATATTGATGCTCATGGCTAAATTGAAAAATTAGAAGTACAAATTCTTTTTCTAGCACAGTGCAAAATATGACATGTTTAGCAGTTAATAAAAGTAGTGATTGTCAACACAACATACACAACACTGATGTCTGCAAGAGATACAGAAACAAGACATTTTACTCTACAGCAATGATAAAAGCCAATTCCACCCTGCTTGCAAGCTCAGAGGGATAACATTCAATTTATAAAAATCTGATATTATTTATGCAGGACTTTTCTTGTAAAATGTTTGTTTTATAGGCATGAAAATATATTAAATGGATTTTATATGAAAAATCACCCAGGGAGAAATAAAAACTATGGAATGGAACTTGCATACTTTCTTGGTCTTTATGTTTATGTAGCCAGGGAGCTGCTACTTCTGTTTTTCTGACACTGGAGATTAATTGGTTCTATATGTATAATCTGCTTGACCCAAAATATTCAAGCACCAGTTAAAATATAATCCTAACGAAAACTCATTATTGGTATATATTATATACATCTTGTAGCCAAGAGGAGTGTGTAAAATAATATTAAGCAAATGCGAGACTTTAAATAGGTATCTGTCAGATGAATGAACTCATTGGTAGTTCTTTATGTTCTAGATACTTAAATTTGCTAACAAGTATTATTATCATACTAGTGAGGTGCCCATCAAAAAATGACGGCAATAGAATTGTAAGTCAGGGAATGCTGTTTGGCACACATTGCGAGCCTCTGGGTTGGTGTATTTTTGGTTGTCGGAGCCCCTTTGGAGCGGATTGCAAGGCCCATGCTTATCGCCTTTTGGCGCTCATTGCGAGGCTCTCCCCTGGTGTAGTTTTGCTCCTCTGAGCACCTTGGCGCTCCTTGTGAACGGCTTTGGCGTTTATTGCGATACTGTTGTGAGGTGTTTTATAATTTTTTCTGTTTATGTATTTTTGTAATTATAATTAATTACTGAACTGATAAATTAATATACTTTACCTATTTGTAATGAATATACGCAGCAACCGATATGCGGAAGAGCTAACAATCTGTTTTTATGTTCCTGCAGCACACAATGTAGATTTTCACTGTTGGTGAGCTGAGGTGTGTCAGCAATGTGTGCAGTGTGTAGTGTAAATATGCGGCATGCGGGAAACAGTTTGTGTTAGTGTTGTAAAATGGCGGCGATTGTGCATGTGGTACCCGGGTGTGGATGATTTTGTGTCCTCCCTAATAGTGTATTTTGTAGCTTGTACGGGGTTGTGTAAAAGTTGTATGTGCTTGGCAGTGTTTTGCGGGTTTAGGGGTCGTGTAGCCATTTTTTCTGTCGCTTAGGGGATTTTCGAGCTCCTAAACTCTTGAAATTGGACTTAAATTGAGGTGTAACCTCACTTCCAGATGTCCTGGGTGTCCCCCCTTGCTGTGTGTGATGTTTTTATTTTATTTTTTTTGTATTTTCTGTGTTTTTCGTGTTTTTCAGTGTGCACAGTTCGGCCGTTAAGTTCGTATTTTTTTGCGGCTTTTTTTATTTTTTTCTCGAAGTTGCGGTTTCCTTTTGTAAGTATTATGGGCCGTATTTTTTTTTATGCGTTTTTTCAAAGTGCTACGGGTGTCGCACCAGCTCAGTGAGCGCCTTTGGCCTAGAGCGCCTTAGGCTTAGACCAAGCTTCCTGTTCTTTGTTCGGTCTGTATTTCTTCTGAAAGTTCATAGGCTGACTCCCAGGTTTGTCCTGGTCCAGTGCTTTCTTGGAGGGTCCCTTGGGCTTTCTTTTTAATATGCCACTGTTTTTGTAAATAGCTGCATGGATTAGGTCCCTCTCTTTCCTTCCCCCTCTGTGCCTGGTTTCCACTCATATAAATGATGTCCAGCAAATGAAAAGCAGAAGGAGAAAACTAAACCAGGGGAAGAGCTACTGCCGGTCCATTGCACAGGGGCTCCCACTCTGTGCCTTGTGGTGCTCTACAAAAAATATTGTTTTTTGTTTTTGTTAAGTTTTCTGTAGTGTAGTTGTTTACCCATGTTTTGGGGAGAGTTTTGTATGTTACATTGTATGGGAAAAGGCCTGAGTTAAGAGAGCTGTGCACTACATGCACAGGATGCAAGGACCAATTGGGTCTCTTTTCCTCTTCCTGCCTCCCCTGCCCCTTACAAACTCCCTCGCCCACACTGCCTTCCCCTGCTGCCAGCTACCTCACCCTAACCCCCACTAAATTTCCTTACATCTGCTACCTTTCCCTGCCCAACGCTGTCTTCTTGTGCCTCTGCTGTCTCTCCCTTGCCTGCCAATGCTACCTTCCCATTGCCTCCCTTTCTACTTCTACCTACCTTTACCTACTTCCCCCTTCTACCTCCCATATCCTTCTACTCCTCTCTACCCCCATTTTCCTTTTATGCCCCTTTCGTCTTCCAGGCAACTCTACCCATTTTTTTCTTTTCCCATTCTATCCAATTCTTCTCTGCTCCCTTCTATCTCCATCTGTTCTCTCCCTCTCTCTCCTCTGCTCTTTTCTCTTCCTCCTCTATCTTCCCCTCCCTTCCTTTCTCCTTTTTATCTACTCCCCTTCCATTCTCTTCCGCTTCTCCTCTCTCTTCTTCACTCCGACCTCTCTGTATCTTCTTCCTCTTTTCTCCCAATTTTCTCTTTTTCATCTTCTTTGTATTTTCCCTTTTTCTGTCTTGCCCTTAGTCTTGCTCATTCTCCCTCTCTTCTTCATTCTCTCTTCTCTCCCCTCATCTCTTCACTCCCCTCCTCTCTCTCCATTCTATTTTTCAAATCCTATCCTCTATCCTCCTCTTCCCAGTTTTTTCTCTTCCTCTTTTCTACAACTTCTTTCCCCCTTCTCTCTCTCCAAACTCCCTTCCCCTCACTCTCTTCCACAACTTACCTCATTCTCTCTATCCCTTGCCTCTACGTCCCTCTCCTCTCTATGTGCCCCCTCCATTTTGCCCTTTTCTCTCGTATTTTTACTCTGCTCTTCACCGCTTCTTCTCTCTCCTACCCTCCTCTCTTATTCTGTGTCTCTCAATTCCTCTCGCTCTCTCCACCACCTCTTAGCTTACATTGTCAAAGAAAATAAGGGCAAAATTCACTTCCCCAGTCACTTGATGGAGCTCTGTCATCATCAGTCCAGATGCCCAGAGAAAGGGAGGGGAAATGTTCGATGTAATAAATCAGTTGGAATCCACCCAATATCCAGAGTCACCTGACCCACCAGCTCCCCCAGGAAAGAACAATGTTGCAGCTCAATCAAACAAATCAAAATAGCAAATGCTTGGAGCAAATTGTTAAATTTTCTGGGCAACCTCCTGGTCTGTCTACTCCGAGCCTCTTCCACCTTTATCTGACCTCTGTTGATCAACCCTGTTATCTTTATAACACCCTTCTGGTAATTTGGAAAACTTATCAATAAGCTGCTTCATCCAGATGCACACATGTATCTCTTTTGACCAATGGAATCCCAGAATGCCAATGTATATACGTATTATTAGAGGTATCACCTACTGATACAGCTAGTGTCTTGCTCAGAAACTATCAATTGAAGCTGAAGGAAGAAAAGATGTTTGAGAAGATAGTGGTGTAGATGATTATATTTCTACTACAGGGAGTGCAGAATTATTAGGCAAGTTGTATTTTTGAGGATTAATTTTATTATTGAACAACAACCATGTTCTCAATGAACCCAAAAAACTCATTAATATCAAAGCTGAATATTTTTGGAAGTAGTTTTTAGTTTGTTTTTAGTTTTAGCTATTTTAGGGGGATATCTGTGTGTGCAGGTAACTATTACTGTGCATAATTATTAGGCAAATTAAAAAAAAACAAATATATACCCATTTCAATTATTTATTTTTACCAGTGAAACCAATATAACATCTCAACATTCACAAATATACATTTCTGACATTCAAAAACAAAACAAAAACAAATCAGTGACCAATATAGCCACCTTTCTTTGCAAGGACACTCAAAAGCCTGCCATCCATGGATTATGTCAGTGTTTTGATCTGTTCACCATCAACATTGCGTCCTGTTCAGAGAGGTGTACTGTTTTCCCTCTTTGTAAATCTCACATTTGATGATGGACCACAGGTTCTCAATGGGGTTCAGATGAGGTGAACAAGGAGGCCATGTCATTAGATTTTTTTCTTTTATACCCTTTCTTGCCAGCCACGCTGTGGAGTACTTGGATGCGTGTGATGGAGCATTGTCCTGCATGAAAATCATGTTTTTCTTGAAGGATGCAGACTTCTTCCTGTACCACTGCTTGAAGAAGGTGTCTTCCAGGAACTGGCAGTAGGACTGGGAGTTGATCTTGACTCCATCCTCAACCCAAAAAGGCCCCACAAGCTCATCTTTGATGATACCAGCCCAAACCAGTACTCCACCTCCACCTTGCTGGCGTCTGAGTCGGACTGGAGCTCTCTGCCCTTTACCAATCCAGCCATGGCCTATCCATCTGGCCCATCAAGACTCACTCTCATTTCATCAGTCCATAAAACCTTAGAAAAATCAGTCTTGAGATATTTCTTGGCCCAGTCTTGACGTTTCAGCTTGTGTGTCTTGTTCAGTGGTGGTCGTCTTTCAGCCTTTCTTACCTTGGCCATGTCTCTGAGTATTGCACACCTTGTGCTTTTGGGCACTCCAGTGATATTGCAGCTCTGAAATATGACCAAACTGGTGGCAAGTGGCATCGTGGCAGCTGCACGCTTGACTTTTCTCAGTTCATGGGCAGTTATTTTGCGCCTTGGTTTTTCCACATGCTTCTTGCGACCCTGTTGACTATTTTGAATGAAACTCTTGATTGTTCGATGATCACGCTTCAGAAGCTTTGCAATTTTAAGAGTGCTGCATCCCTCTGCAAGATATCTCACTTCTTTGACTTTTCTGAGCCTGTCAAGTCCTTCTTTTGACCCATTTTGCCAAAGGAAAGGAAGTTGCCTAATAATTATGCATACCTGATATAGGGTGTTGATGTCATTAGACCACACCCCTTCTCATTACAGAGATGCACATCACCTAATATGCTTAATTGGTAGTAGGCTTTCGAGCCTATACAGCTTGGAGTAAGACAACATGCATAAAGAGGATGATGTGGTCAAAATACTCATGTGCCTAATAATTCTGCACTCCCTGTATAGCAAATGACACTTTATTACTGGCTGGCTCATTTACAGTCAGAACCCTAGCCATTGCTGCTGTTTATGTTAGCCCACCCTGGGCTTGAGATTCCATCTGAGTTATCCATATTTTTAGATGCATAAGTAATTCCTTTTGAGAATATACTGATTGTGATTGTCCTATATATGTATGACTAAATAATAATAATGTGTGTCTTGTGTTACAATGCTCCCCTTGGACACCATGGGCTGTAGCTGGATGATTTATTGTAGTGATGACATGGCATGCATTCTGCTGTCATTGAGATAAGAAATACCAACTGTCTGCATCATCTTGAATAACAGTGATTGCTATCTCTGCCTCCAGACTTTGAAGACCTGGAAGAAGATGGAATGATGCAGCAAAAAGGTCTTGAGGTACTCAGTTTGGATGCAGTGGAGCTATTTAGCAACTTTACTATCCTGCTAAATAGCTCCAATCTTGAGAGGGATCTTAGCCATATGTACACTCAGTCTTTGGTGCTCAAGATACCAGGGCCATGGAGTTGTTCATTCCTGTTGTATAATGGTACCATCAGGGCTGCCTCATGTCACCCTTGTCCTTTGAATTGGCCAGGGAACCAATGGTGGAGGACATCTGCTCAAACCCAAACATCATGGTGATCACTTTAGATTCAGTACAGCATTTGTCCCTCTTATAATCCCCCCTATGTCTCTTCCTAATCTTAACAAGCTTTTGGACCCTTTCCAATTTTCAAGAAAACTCCTCTAAATCAGTCCAAATCAGTCGACCTGTTCATGTTTTCACGAAAACAACTCTAAATCAGTCAACCTGTTCAAATGTTATAAAAATGGAGGACAGACACTATTAATCACTTATGACGACACATTACTAAACAATACTCCAGTCATTATCAGCATAATGTGACCTTCAAAGCAGATAAAGCCTGACCTCCCCACATATCAGTCAATACATCTCTTGGACAAGTAGGATTGCATCCTCTGAGATATATGTCCTTCCAAAACTTTTACATTTATTGAAGACACTGCCTATCACATTCCCATCAAAAATCCTAAAATGTTATATAGTTTATATGGAGGGTCAGTGTCCCAGAGTCCCAAGGTCCATGAGGTTGAGATTTAAAGACCAAGGAGGACAGTGGATGCTGTATCTGAAAACATACTCTTGCAACACAACAGGTCACTAGATGGTTTGTTCTTTTGCCTCAAGCTTTGTGGACAGAAATTGAAGCTTCCTGGAACTATCCTGATTCCTTTGCAGCATTGATTTGTTCATACATTATGAATTTTTCTTCACATCTGGCACATATTGAAGCAATGTGCCTCACTTCATCAGCTGAAATGAATATCTTATAGGCTTTTTCCTATAACACATAATAGTTGTCGTATTGCGAGTTTGTCCGTCACGCCATGATACGGGGTTGCTGGTGCACAATGAGCGTGAAGACATGCACGACTTTGCTGCAATGGTCATCAAAGGCACTCATTGCAGCCCTCACAATAGTGCACTTTCAGGGTTCCTCTAAGGGTCCTCTGTCCCGTCATAGATGTAATTTGCCAGAGGACGCTCCACCGGTGGAGGATGGAAAGAGATTGAAGGCACCCATGGCGATGGCCGCAATCAACGACAAAGGCTGTATGACGTTGGAGCTGACCGCGAGGCACGCAAGACTTTGAAAAAAATTATGATTTTAATGGCCGATATTTTCTCAAGCACGTAACTCGATAGACCGCCAAAAAAATAAAAATAATTAAAAAAGTAAATTAAAAACCTCACACACAGCTTAGGGGGCCGGGGGGAGCCAAGGAGCCTGTGAGTGAGGTGGGAAGCCAATTTGAGGCTTAATTACGATTTTTCAGAGATCGAAAATCGGCTAAATGAGGGGAAAAAACGTAAATGCTTTCAAAAGGGATCAAAACGAGGCAGAAGTACATAACACTTAGATGAACAACGTCAGGCATGCAGTACTTGGAAAATACAAACAACGTCGCTCATGAGAAACACAAGACTTTGAAAATGAAAGCAACGGCGCTCAACACGAGGCACGCAAAACTACAAAAGGATAGATACAGAGACACAGGGGTGAGAGAGGGGGGGAAAGAGACACATGGGAAGGGAAATGAGGGGCTTGCAATGAGCGACAAAGGCGCTTAGTGTGAGGCACATAAATTAGACGGTGGGAGAGGCTCGCAATGAGCACCGAAGGCCCACACGTTAGAGGGGAAGGGCCTTGCATTGTCTGGCAAACAGCATTGCCAGCTTTCAAATTTTATTGCCGTCATTTTTGAGTAAGTACGTTTTTAATATTATTGATTTGCCCAGGGAAATTGTCCTTTCACAGCCGCTGATTGGTTGATATGAGGTATCATGCCATTGAAGGATTTAATAAGGGAGAATATGTTCTCTTCCTGGGCTGATTTTACATCACAATAGCCTAAAGGTAGACAAACCTTTTTATTTTACATGCAATTATGAAACTAGTCTAGCCCATAAGAATACATGAATACTTTGCAAATTCCTCCTCACACATTTTAGACACTCTGCTTTCATGCGCATTCAGATGACAAGTGGCTTATACCTAAGCAGCTTGCTGCTGCCTGGAGAGCCCTTGATTCTCCTAGCCTATGTGGCTTGGTTGCTGGGCTGGGGGTGTTCAAAACAATGGGATATCTTACTGCTCTCTTACAGCACACAATGAAATCCTTCCAAAGGTTTTGAAGCCTTATGATGAGTTTGTGACATGCAGAGGTTTTTTAAAACTGTGGTGGCATATTAGAGTCCTTCTATTAATTTGTGGCTCTAAACGTAAGTGGGGGTCTTACCCAGTTGGGTAAGGCTTTACTGAGGCCTTCGTTGTGAGAAGAGTGTTTCTGATATCTGTTCTGACATATCTTTACGACTTAACCATAAATGGCCGGTAGGTAATGAGGAGTGAAGTATTTCTAAGGAATAGAGGGAATTTAGGGGAAGGGAATAAGAAACATTGAGTGTGGCTGCTGATCTGTGGGTAAAGCTATTGGAAAGCTGCTTTCTATTTTGTCTAACATTAAATACCCCTCTTACTGCAGCATCCCTTCCTTGGTACCATTATCCTCCTTTCCTACACATGCAACTTAAGTCCATCCAATACATGCAGCAGGGTCATGGATCCCTAAGAACATTCTTTGGCAAGCTCCATGGTCCTTCAGAACTTCAAGGTATCATCTTTACACTATCAGTGTCTAGACAGGGATACGCTGTGTGTCTGAGCAGCATGAGTTACAGGTAGTGTGAAGCTCCTCTTTTGTGGGTATGTCTTTAGGTCACAGTTGTGCCGCATAACAGCTGCCATGCGGGGAAAAAGCAAGAAAGTGGGAGAATTCAGAAAGTGAGAATCACTTACTCTGTGGACCTTCTTAAAAGTAAGTGAAATGTAAATTATATATAACAAATATAAATTAAATTAAATAACTGATGTAGCTAAAACATTTTAAACAAAATAAAAATGTGTCTAAAGAGTCAATTTAAGATCAGATAAAGTCTTCTTACAATGTTTAGTATGTCTTGTGTGGTAATGTTGACCCTAGGCTCAGATTCCCTATCTATATGTAATGAGGGGGTTACTTATGGGATTATGGTCTTCTTAAATGAATATGAAATTCAGAATGCTGCTTTACATTATCAAAGTATTAAAAATACTATTTAAAATGTTAAAACCCTCTCTGCTGCTGGTAGATTGATTATTTGACTCTGTAGGTTCTGAAAAGACCAGAAATCACACGCTGCCTGCAAAGATCCATACATATTTAACAACAAATCAGCTTTTTCCCACACAAAATGAAAAGAATAACTGTAATGTTGCAGTGAAGATGATATAGGAGCATTTATAGTGAGCTCTCATGTCCTAAAAGGACAATTAATTACAAACTTCTCCCAATATGATTGATATATAGGCCAGTGCAGCTAAGCACTTTAAAGGCTAACACTGCAGTATTTATAACATATGAAATCTATACAGTTATAAAATAGTGAAAAGAGCATCAAATGAAAAAACTTTAATATTTTCTCCACTTGGCTTTGACTGTTCTGCATAATAATGCTTCAGCAGGTAAGGTATTTGACAACTGAAAAGAACACAGAATGAATCCAGGATCCCAAATATATATATATATCACCATTTTGGGGAGTCAACTTATTTGTTGTGGATCTTAAAATTATATGTTTTAGTACACTAAAATTAAATTTAAATACATTTACATTTTAATATTTTGGGTAACTCTCAGTAGAATAATTTTGTTATATTACATTATATATATATTATATATATATAAATATTTAAGATTAATATTTGGTTAATCTATGCTTTAACATACAACCTTTATTGCTACACATATTCTTTGCTCCTTTCAGTTTTTCAGGTGCGTCTTAAGATGTTGTCTATAATAAAATATACCATGCACAGGTTTTTTCTGTGTGGGTTGATATGAGGTGATTCCATAAACACATTTAAACCTTCCCACATCTTGCTAAAACTATGTGTAATTTGCAGAAACATTGCCAGGTGCATGTACAATTCATACAAATGCTACCAGAGCTTGCTGGGCCACCTATGAGTCCCCCCTCCAAAAAAAATATATATATATATACCCATAAAGTATGTTATGAAAACCCAACTAGACATGACCAGAACTATACATAATTTTCACAATCAGCAGGGTCTTTGCATAACCATGTATAATTCCTAGTAACAGAAAAGTAACGTGGGGTGCATAGAGATAAACAAATTCCTGTTTCAGCTCTGCATGAATTCCAGCTGTTAATTCAGTAAAACATGTAATTGATGTATATTGAGGGTGGCTAAATTTCTTTTTTGTAATTTGAATTACTTGTGACCAAATTAAAAAAACAGTATCAAATCATATTTGTTAGTAGAGAGAAGCTTGCAGCATGTGCTATTTCTTCAGTTTCTTTTCATATCAATCTCAGTTCATCTACTTTCCTATATTGGAATACATTATTATATACATTGTGGACAATATCAATAAAAATGAATAATTATATCCAAAAAACATGATCGTTTTGTAACCTACATTTTCATGGCATGTGCACTTTCATGTGTTTGGTTAGACTGACAAAGTGGCGGGGGGGGGGGGGGGGGGGGAGTATTTGATCCTCTGCTGATTTTGAACATTTGTCCACTGACATAATTTTAATGGTAGGTGTATTTTAACAGGGAGAGACAGAATAAGAAACAAGAAAAACGCATTTCACAAAAGTTATAAATTGATTTGCAGGTCAGTGAGGGAAATAAGTATTTGGTCCCCTATCAATCTGGCTCCCAGGTGTCTTTTATACAGGTAACAAGCTGAGATTAGGAGCACTCTCTTAAAGGGAGTGCTCCTAATCTCAGTTTGTTACCTGTATAAAAAAAAAACACCTGCCTACAAAAGCAATCAATCAGATTCCAAACTCTCCACCATGGCCAAGACCAAAGAACTGTCCAAGGATGTCAGGGACAAGATTGTAGATCTACACAAGGCTGGTATGGGTTACAAGACCATCGCCAGCAGCTTGGTGAGACGGTGACAACAGTTGGTGCGATTATTCGTAAATGGAAGAAACACAAAATAAGTGCCAGTCTCCCTCAGGTCTGATGCTCCATGCAATATCTCACCTTGTGGAGTTTCAATGATCATCAGAACGGTGAGGAATCAGCCCAGAACTACACAGGAGGATCTTGTTAATGATCTCAAGGCAGCTGGGACCATAGTCACCAAGGAAGCAATTGGTAACACACTATGCCATGAAGGACTGAAATCCTGCAGTGCCCACAAGGATCCCCTGCTCAAGAAAGCACATGTACAGGCCCGTATGAAGTTTGCCAGTGAACATCTGAATGATTCAGAGGAGAACTGGGTGAAAGCGTTGTGTTCAGATGAGACCAAAATCAAGCTCTTTGGCATCAACTCAACTCGCCGTGTTTGGAGGAGGAGGAATGCTGCCTATAACCACAAGAATACCATCCCCACCATCAAACATGGAGGTGGAAACATTATGCTTTGGGAATGCTTTTCTGCTAATTTTCTGCTAAGGGATCAGGACAACTGCACTGCATCAAAGGGACGATAGACGGGGCCATGTACCGTCAAATCTTGGGTGAGAGCCTCCTTCCCTCAGGCAGGGATTTGAAAATGGGTCGTGGATGGGTATTCCAGCATGACAATGACCCAAAATACACAGCCAAGGCAACAAACGAGTGGCTCACAAAGAAGCACATTAAGGTCCTGGAGTGGCCTATCCAGTCTTCAGACCTTAATCCCATAGTTAATCTGTGGAGGGAGCTGAAGGTTCGAGTTGCCAAACATCAGCTTCAATACCTTAATGACTTGGAGAGGATTTACAAAGAGGAGTGGGACAAAATCCATCCTGAGATGTGTGCAAACCAGGTGGCCAAATACAAGAAACGTCTGACCTCTGTGATTACCAACAAGGGTTTTGCCACCAAGCACAGTCAAAGGGGTCAAATACTTATTTCCCTCATTGACCTGCAAATCAATTTATAACTTTTTTGACATGCGTTTTTTTATTTATTTTTTTGTTATTCTGTCTCCTACTGTTAAAATACGCCTACCATTAAAATTATAGACTGATAATTTCTTTGTCAGTGGACAAACATTAAAAATCCGCACGGGATCAAATACTTCTTTCCCCCACTGTATGTGTTCTGATTGTGGAAGGTACATGCTGTTCCTGTGTAATATTTACTGGTCTTTGACCATAGAATAAATGCCCAAAGGTACATGGAATGTTACAGTTTTTTTTTCTATAAGAAGCTTAAATAGGTGTACTTTCAATTCTTCTGCATACAGCATTAGCAACAATGTTAAGACTTCCTTCTGTCAGATTCTAATTAGTGTTTGTAGTAACACTGCACCAGCTGAGTTATGGGGCTCTCTGGAAAAATAATTTACTTATTGGCAACAGCTGATGTTTCCTAACTGAAGAGGAAAATCCTAAATGTAGAGGACCGGTGTCTGGATTTAAAGGACAGAGTGGATATCATTGATGGGAGGTAGTTCTGCTTGAAGAGGATGAAGGTAGATTTGTAAAAGTGCAAAATAAAGTTCTAATGGAAGACATCTGCTGGAGTGAATGTGCTCTATAGTTACTCCACGGGGCAGATACATTTCTGGATATAATATGTTTGTTTAGCTTGTTATGGTTGTGGGATAAAACATGGACAGTACGCAATGGTGTTAGGAACTAAGGTTTCCAGGGCCAAAGTAATTTCTCTCTTAAGGCAATACAACGAGGCTGGTAAAATAATTGAAGGTGAGGTTTTCTTTGAGGAGCTTGGTAGTAGAAGGTATTCAGGAATTGTGATGATGCTGGTCAAGAATTGCAAATGACTGGTTCATTATTATCTGCCAATTTTTCATATTCAGGGCTTGCAAAAAAAAAAGAGATAGTTACTCTTGCATATGTAGCAGTTTTCAAAATGCCAGTCTCTCTCAGGCTTCCCTATCTCATCAGCTCTCTCCCCTCCCACCTTCTACACTCCCTTTCTCTCAATATCATAGTTTTTTTTAATCTATTTCTCCTTTTCTGTTGATATGGGCTGAAATCTGCAAAGAGGCCTTGTTGAAAGTCGCACAGTAATGAAAATGGTGTTACCTTGGACATGGACAATGAGGTTGCTTAGTAGATAGGGGCAAAAAAGTAGCAAGTGTAGGACTTCTTGAAAGCTGAAAATAAAATGTTAGCTTGGTGTAGATTCCTTGCAGCAAGGGGTGGAAACATGGCCCTCCAGCAATGTAAATGCCCTCACAGATATTAAATATGTGCCAGAATCTGCACTGTGGCGCTCATTGAATGTGACATGGTAATGGAAAGGGTTGATGCCGGGTAGATAGGAGTCAAAAAGCTGCAAATGTAGGGCTTGGTGAAAGCCACGCAGAGGAGCACCCTCCAAGCACAAACTCAAAAGTGAACAGAAGTATACAAGGAAGAGGCGTGCCTATGAAGCTGGGCGAAGGCCCCTCCCACAACCTCTAGTTAAACCTTGGCTTTTGTGGTGGGGTCTCTCGACCATGGCTCTCCAGCAATATAAATGCCACACGGACATAGATTGGTCAAAATCTGTGCATGGGAAAGATGCTGCTATGTGACTATGGGCCAAGATCTGAATAAAGTGCTTTGTTTAGTGGTTATGGGCCAAATCTGCAAAAGAGGGCTTGTTGAAAGCCAAAAATGTTTGGTCGGAACCTTCTCTAAATCAGCAGCTGATGGTTGGCTGGTACTACTTTACCCCTTTGTTGCCTGCTAAGTGGGCTAGGGAGATCCAGATATGGGTGCTACTTAGTATATATGATATCTGCAATGAAGGCTTGTCCAAAGCCACATAGTGATGAAAAGGGGGGGGGGGGGGGTGCTTGGACATAGACAAGCATGCTGCTTAGCCGATATAGGCCGAAATCTGCAGTGAGGTCTTGTTGAAAGTCACATGGTAATGAAAAAGGCGTTACCTTGGACATGGTGTTAATGAAAAAGGCGTTACCTTGGACATGGACAATGACACCACTAGATAGGGGTCAAAAAGTAGCAAGCAAATGTAGGTCTTGTTGAAAGCAGAAATAATTTGTTACCTTGGTTCAGATTCCTTGCAGTAAGGTGTGAAACTCTCCAGTAATGTAAATGCCCTCACGGATATTAAATATCAGCCAGAATCTACACTGTGGGTTATGAAAAAGGCGTTACCTTTTACATGGGCAAGGTCGATGCTTGGTCGATAGGGGGCAAAAAGCTGAAAATGTAGGGCTTGGCGAAAGCCACGTTGAGAAGCACCCTCCAAGCAAAAACTCAAAAGTGAACTAAGGTGAACAAGGAAGAGGCGTGCTGGAAGAGCTTATGAAGCTGTGAGAAGGCCCCTCTGACAACCCCTGGGTTACACCTGGGCATTTATACATAAATACAGGTATACCAAGGGAAGAAACAAGGAGTAGTAACTACTGCATGTCATGCTTCCCTTCTACAAAGAACATCATCAAAAGAAAATGAAATACTAGCGCTCAAATAAATAACTGAAGTAGCTGAATTCAAAAGTTATTGCCTTGGTTCTTAATACATAACTGCTTCATCTCACATGTCTTCATACTACTGCTTGCTCCTTGCCACTGTCCCAGTGTAAAACTTCCTCCCTTTTGAATCGCACTTTTTCATTGTCTCTCTTCCGCAGTAGCTGCTGGTGCCTACCTGTTCTGGTACCCAGTGCTTTGCACTTAATGCACTAGCAGTAGCTCCACAAGTGTACTCCTTCTCGGTCATCATTTTCCACTCTTTACCTCCTATTCTTCATTCCAACTTCATCGTCTCTCATCATCCTTTCTTACTCCATTCATTTTTAACATTCATCCCTCTTTTACTAACCATATAATATTCTAGTCCTCTATTCTCATTTATGGCATCCTCTCACCAACTTTAATTCATTATCTCACCTCACCTCCTCACTCGCAGATTATACTATCTGACCACTAGGGGCAGATAACATATTACATACTAGGATCACTTACCAAATTACTTTCTCAGTTGCTTTCCTTTTCCTTCTATATGAAAAACATTCTAACTTTGCATACCCTCCTACCTAATGAAACTTCACTTTCTTCCTGACCCTTGCTATTTGTTATCTGCCTCTACCATCCCCTTTAGATTGTAAGTAGAGAGTTTTCAATCTTGTAGAGTGCTTTGGGAAAAAGCACTTTCTACAAAGATTCTAAGCTCAAAACAGGGCCCTCCACTTTTTGCAGTTTGTTAAAATGTATATTGTTCCTTGTTCATTTCCTCTGTATAGCGTTACGAAATATGTTGGCACGTTACAAATAAAAGTAATAATAATAAAGTAATAATTATCTCTCTCTGCATTTATTTTTTAATCTCACATTCCCATGTGAAGTCATCCACTTGCTCATCCTGTTCCTACCCCATTCATCCACCAGCTCTGGGCTGATACCTCCTCTAGATTGTAGATTTACAGTAGGCACTTTAACTCTGTTGCACCAAATTGTCTGTTGCCCTTTTGTATTGAATTTTTACTTTAGGTTACCTTTTATTTTGTATATAACTTTGTAATTTGCTTCTTGTACTCACTCTTCTTTGCTTTTCTAAATAGTGCTATAAAAAATGCTGGTGCAGAAATACTAATAAACAACAATACCTACAAATTACACTGGTGACTTGAAAACTTTGTAGTCCTGTTCTGTAAAGCACATGAAACTGTTAACAATTGGCATTTAGGGTGAACTGCCAAAGTGAGCATTGGCAATCCAAAAGGTGACAGTGCCCCAACTAAGATTTAAAAAAGATAAATACAAACATTGAAATATTAAGACTGCTTACACTGTATATTGTATATCACTGTATTAAAATGAAACATCTGGAAAAAATGTAAAAATAAAATAAAAAAAGGGTAATATAAGTTAGTAGCAAAGATGGAAAAACTTCAAACTAGTTCATTAAATTTCTTGCACATTTGTAAAACAAATTATACCCAATTAGTTATCCTGAAAATGCAGATGCAGCAGTAAATCCAAAAACTAAATAAGAGAGACAAGCTTAAAGGACCACTGCACAGGGGAAAAATAAATATTTGTTTGAAAACTTTGAGGTAAATAAGATAAAAATTAAGTAGAAAAAAGTCACACAGCTAGTTTTTAAATTGAAAAATAAATGTTGATTCCGCTGTTGAGTCCATGACCCATAGGTTGAAGCAAAGGGGTAGGAATTGAAAAAAAAAGGGGGTGGAGTTTTAAAAACTATTTATGTATCCCTATGCATATATACAGTGCCTTGCAAAATTATTCACCCCCCTTACCTATTTTGTTACATTCTAAGCCATAAATTCAATGTTTTGTTAATCTGAATTGTATGTGATGGATCAGAACACAATACTCTGTTGGTGAAGTGATATGAGAAAAATATATACATAAAACTATTTTTTAGAAATAGAAAACAGAAAATTGGCACGTGCGTATGTATACACCCCCTATGTTATGAAGCCCATAAAAAGCTCTGGTACAACCAATTACTTTCAGAAGTCACATAATTAGTGAAATGATGTCCACCTGTGTGCAATCTAAGTTTCACATGACCTGTCATTACATAAACACACCTTTTTTGAAAGGCCCCAGAGGCTGCAACACCTAAGCAAGAGGCACCACTAACCAAACACTGCCAAGAAGACCATGGAACTCTCCAAACAAGGGACATTGTTGTTAGAGTTGGGTTATAAAAAAATATCCAAATCTTTGATGATCCTCAGGAGCATCATCAAATCTATCATAACCAAATGGAAAGAGCATGGCACAACAGCAAACCTGCCAAGAGACTGCCACCCACCAAAACTCAAAGACCAGGCAAGTAGGGAATTAATCAAAGAGGCAGTACTGAGACCCAAGGTAACCATGGAGGAGCTGCAGAGTTCCACCGCAGAGACTGGATATCTGTACACAGGACTACAATAAGCCGTACACTCCATAGAGTTGGGCTTTATGGCAGAGTGGCCAGAAGAAAGCCATTACTTTCAGCAAAAAACAAAATGGCATGTTTTGAGTTTGCAAAAAGGCATGTGGGAGACTCCCAAAATGTATGGAGGAAGGTGCTCTGGTCTGATGAGACTAAAATTGAACTTTTCGGCCATCAAAGGAAATGCTATGTCTGGCGCAAACCCAACACATCACTTCACCCAAATAACACCATCCACAGTGAAACATTGTGGTGGCAGCATCATCCTGTGGGGATGTTTTTCAGCAGCCGGGACTGGGAAACTGGTCAGAGTTGAGGGAAAGATGGATGGTGCTAAATATTCTGGAGCAAAACCTGTACCCCAAATGACCCCAAACCCACTGCTAAAGCAACACTTGAGTGGTTTAAGGGAAAACACGTAAATGTGTTGGAATGGCCTATTCAAAGGCCAGACCTCAATCCAATAGAAAATCTGTGGTCAGACTTAAAGATTGCTGTTCACAAGCGCAAACCATCCAACTTAAAGGAGAAGCAGCAATTTGCAAGGAGGAATGGGCAAAATTCCTAGTGGTAATATGTGGCAAGCTTATGGAGACTTAGCCAAAGCGACTTTGAGCTGTGATTGCCGCAAAAGGTAGCTCTACAAAGTATTGACTTTAGGGGGGTGAATAGTTATGCACATTGACTTTTTCTTTTATTTTGTTCTATAGGTGTTGTGATCTTCACAATAAAAAAAAAAAAAAAACATCTTCAAAGTTGTGGGCATGTTCTGTAAATTAAATTATGCAAATCCTCAAACAATCCATGTTAAATCCAGGTTGTGAGGTAACAAAACACGAAAAATGCCAAGGGGGGTGAATACTTTTGCAAGGCACTGTATATATACACTCACACCTATCTATCTATCTATTTATCTATCTATCTAGTTACAGAGTGTCCCCAGAGGTCAGTGTTGTTACAGAGGATTGAAGATTTCTCTCTGAGAGGTGAAAGAGTTAAAGTCTACAAAAATGTTATTGACCAGGAGCTGTTTACAGCCTTTAAAAGATAGATAGTTGTGGCCCTCAATTAGGCACTTCTGGACTAGCATTGCACGTAGACTCTGCTAGGAAGCTTAAGTTACAGACTACAGTGAAGGCTGTTTGATTCGGACTGCTGGAAGCAGTAATTTACACAGGTTGTGTCTGAGGCCTGCGTTTCCTACAGGCTTAGGGAGTGTATGCCGCTGTGCAAGAGGGACACTAGAGAGAAAGTCTGTTTGAGTGGACTGCAGCCTGGCCATAAAAGGCACGTTTTTGCTGCAGCCTGCCGAGAAAGAGAGGATTTGCAAGCAGAGAGCTGCCACAAAGACATAGAGACAACGAAACAGAAGCATGGAAGCTGATCAGAAACTGGAAATCTGAACTTAAAGGTGAAAAGCCAGTGAATTTAGAAATGATTTGGATGGTTTATTGTTTGATTTGTGATTCCATTCAGAGTTCGTAAAATGAAAACTCTGTTTAGTTAGGGAACTAACAGTTAAATATAGTGATCTGACAGGGCTAAGCCTTTTAGTTTCTTTATTTGTTTTGATTCCTTTATCGAATTTATGAATATGAGTATTAAACATTTTTTTCCTGGTGCTTAACACAAAAATCTATTACTACAAAACAAAAAAGAATAGGAAATTGCATTTAAAAAGCAGTATAATAATAACTCCCTTCTAGATTGCTACCTTGTCGTGGTGAAGGGGCTTGTGTACTTCGATAAAGCTATGAGCTATACCATGTAGGGTCATCCAAGATCGGCAGCTCATGACAAAGAGGTCAGACAAATTGTGGTCCACTGGAAGAGGAACTGACAACCCACTCCAATATCTTTGCTAAGAAAACTTTATGGACAGGCACAACCAGAGACATAACGATATGGCATCAGAAGATGAGCCCCTCAGGTCAGAAGGTGCCTACCTCATTACTGAGAAAGAGCAGAGGGCAAGTACAAGTAACACCAAATTTAATGAAGTGGTTGGGCCAAAGCTCAATGGACACCCAGCTGCAGATGTGTCTGGAGGGGAAAGGAAAGTCTGATGCTGCAAAGTTCAATTTAGAATAGGAACCTGAAATTTTAGAACTACGAACCAAGGCAAACTAGATGTGGTCAAGAATTAAATGACAAGGTTAAATATTGATATCCTGGGAATTGGTGAACTTAAATGGATTGGAATGGGACATTTCACATCAGACAACCACCAGATCTTCTACTGTGGTCAAGAATCCCCCAGAAGAAATGGAGTAGCTATCCTAGTCAACCAAAGAGTGGCCAAAGCAGTGCTCGGTTACAACCCAATAAATGACAGAATTATTTCAATTCAAATTCAAGGCAAGCCATTTAATATCACAGTGATCCAAGTCTATGCTCCAACCACGGATGCTGAAGAGGCTACAGTTGTCCATTTCTACAAAGACATTCAACACATCATAGATATAACACCAAGAAAAGATGTTACTATCATATAGGAGATTGGAATGCTAAAGTAGGGAACCAAAATACACCTGGAATAACTGGCAAATTTGGCCTTGGAGTACAAAATGAAGCAGGTCAGAAATTAGCAGAATTCTGTCAAGATAATTCTCTGGTCGTAGCAAATAGCCTCTTCCAACAGCCTCTGAGACGACTCTACACATGGACATCCCCAGATGTACATAGAAATCAGATTGACTATATACTTTGCAGTCAAAGATGAAGGTGCTCTGGAATTTGTCTATTCAAACAGGATTATAAGTAGGAGCCAACATGGATTTATGAAGGATAGGTCATGTCAAACAAACCTAATTAGGTTCTATGAGGAGGTTAGTAGGAACTTGGATGAAGGCAACTCAGTGGATGTAGTCTATTTGGATTTTGCAAAGGCTTTTGATACAGTGCCACGTGGGAGACTATTGAGCAAACTAAGGGATACAGGAATTGCCATAAATATTTGCTTATGGATTGAGAGCTGGCTAAAAGACAGGAAGCAAAGGGTTGTTGTAAATGGAACATACTCTGATTGGACTAATATGGTAAGTGGGGTTCCTCAGGGCTCAGTATTAGGTCCCCTCCTTTTAAACATATTTATTAATGACTTGGAAGTGGGATTGGAGTGTGGTGTCTCCATTTTTGCTGATGACACGAAGTTGTGCAAGATAATTAAATCAGAAAATGATGTACTTCACCTCCAAAGGGATTTGCAGAAATTAGAGAAATGGGAGGCTAAATTGCAGATGAGATTTAATACAAATAACTGTAAGGTTATGCATCTGGGAAGGAAAAATAACCATGCAATTTATAAACTTACTGAAACAAATCTAGGGTTTCAGATATTGAAAGGGATTTGTGAGTGCTTGTGGACAACCACCTACGTAACCGTTCTCAATGCCAAGCAGCAGCTGCAAAGTCAAATAAACTATTAGCATGTGTTAAGACGGGTATAGAAACAAGGGAAGCAAATATAATTCTACCACTATACAAATCCCTAGTACTCTTCTGGGATATGGAGTACAGTTTTGGGCATCGCTTCATAAAAAGGACAGTATAGAACTAGAAAATGTACAGAGAAGGGTAACAAAGCTAATAAGGGGAATGGAGTTGCTAGGTTATGAAGAAAGACTAACCAAATTAAACTTATTTACTCTAGAAAAAAATCATCTAAGAGGGGATATGATTACCATATATAAATACATCCAGGGTTAGTATAAATATTTATCAAGGGTGCTTTTTGTGCCAAAGGTTTTCAATTGACACAAGGACATACTTTGAGGTTAGAAGTAAAAAAAATTCCACCATAAAGAAGAAAGTGGTTCTTCACAGTAAGGGTAGTTAATCTGTGGAATTCTCTACCAAGGGAGGTGGTGGCAGTGGATTCAATAGATAACTTTAAAAAGGGATTGGATATATTTTTAAATAAAAAAGGTATTCAGGGTTATCCTGGTTAATTAGAGAGAGAGAGTATTGATCCAGGGAGAAATCTGATCGCCTGTATCTGGGGTCAGGAAGGAATTAATTTTTGTTCCCTTTTGAGACAATTGGCAGTTTCACTTGGGGTTTTTTCTGTTTGCCTTCCTCTGGATCAATTAACAATGAATCTGCATATTGCAGATCAGAGGAGATCTTAAAAGGTTGAACTTGGTGGGCTAAAAATCTTTTTTCAACTTCAATTACTACGCAACTATGTAACTATGTAACTTTATTATCTAAGCATAGCTTACTATCCTACTTCTAAATGTTAATTAATGACAGTACTATATGCACTCATTACACCCATGATAATACTGTTAAGCAAGTTGTTAGTACTTTCTAACTACACATATAATAACTGATTATAATATACTAATAACAGTTCAGTTGGCCCTTCTGTTCATAACAAGCTCTATATAGTCAGCAAAAACAAGACCTAGAGCTGACTGCAGGTCAGACCATGAGCTTCTTATTGCAAAGTTGAAAATTAAACTGAAGAAAAGAGGGAAAACCATCAGACCAAGTAGATATGAAATAAATAATATCCCTTGTGAATATGCAGTGGAAGTAAAGAATAGATTTAAGGGACTAGACATGG
Source organism: Discoglossus pictus (assembly GCA_027410445.1). NCBI lineage: Eukaryota > Metazoa > Chordata > Amphibia > Anura > Alytidae > Discoglossus > Discoglossus pictus. The sequence continues at coordinate 291,481,452 of CM050167.1, read as the reverse complement.
AAGACAGAATGCCTGAAGAACTTTGGACTGAAGTGTGCAACGTAATCCAGGAAACAGCAACAAAGGATATCGCTAAAAGAAAGAAAAGTCAGAAGTCAAACTGATGAGTCTTTGAAAGGAGCCCAGGAAAGAAGGAAAGCAAAAGGTAGCGGAGATAAGAAAAGATTTCTCCAACTGAATGCAGAATTCTAAAGGATAGCAAAAAGAGACAAGAAGACATTCTACAATGAGTGATGTAAAAAGATTGAATAAGATAACCAAATGGGTAAAACAAGAGATCTCTTCAAGAAAATTGGCAACCTAAAAGGCACCTTTCATGCAAAAGTGGGTGTGATAAAAGACAAAAACGGTAGGGACTTAACAGAAGAAGATCGGATAAAAAAGAGGTGGCAGGAATACACTGAAGATCTATACAGGAAGGATCTTAACAGCAGTGATGACCTCAATAATTTGGAGCAAGACACCTTGGAAGTGAGATGGGCCCTAGAATGTCTTGCTGATAATAAGGCTGCAGGAGGTGATGGAATCCCACTTGAACTGTTGAAAAATCTACAGGATGATGCTTTTAAAGTGTTGCTTGCTTAATGCCAACACCTTTGGAAAACTCAACAATGGCCAATAGACTAGAAAAGGTCAGCCTACATCCCAATTCCCAAAAAAGGCAGTGCCAAAGAATGCTCCAATTATCGAACAATTGCACTCATTTCACATACCAGCATGATAATGCTTAAGATTCTACAAGCTTGACTCCACCAATATATGGACCAGGAACTACCAGATGTGAAAGCCGGTTTCCACAGAGGAAGAGGCACAAGAGATCAAATTGACAATATCCGCTGGATAATAGAGAAAGCAAGAGAGTTCCAAAAAAACATTTACTTCTGCTTCATAGACTATTCTAAAGCCTTTGACTGTGTGGATCACAACAAAATGTGGCATATCCTTAAAGAGATGAGAGTGCCCGATCATCTCATCCTCCTCCTAAAGAATCTGAATGTGGAACAAGAACCGAACATGGGTCAACAGAATGGTTCAAGATCGGAAAAGGAGTGTGACAAGATTGTATATTGTCACCTTATTTATTCATCTTACCGTATACACTCGAGTATAAGCCGACCCGAGTATAAGCCGAGGCACCTATTTTACCACAAAATACTGGGAAAACGTAGTGACTCGAGTATAAGCCGAGGGTGGGAAATGTGCTGTCCCCTATGTCCCTCTTGTGCCCTCTGTGTCCCCCTCTTGTGTGCCCTCTGTGCCCTTTTCTTGTGTGTCCCCCTTTCTCTCCCTTGTGTCTCTTCCCCCTCTCCCACCCCTGTGTCTCTTCCCCTCCTCTCCCTCCCCTGTGTCTCTTTCCCTCCCCCTCCCTTATCACCCTCCTCAACCCCCCTCCTCTCTCTTCATCCTCTCTCCTCAACCCCTCCTCATTCTCAAACCCCCTCCTCATCCTCAACCCCCCCTCCTCAACCTCAAACTCCCTCCTCAACCCCCCTCCTCATCCTCAACCCCCCTCCTCAACCTCTCTCCTCAACCGCCCTCCTCATCCTCAACCCACCTTCTCATCCTCAACCCCCCTCCTCATCGTCAACCCACCTTCTCATCCTCAACCCTTCTCCTCACTTTACCCCTCTAATTACCTCCCCCTCTCTCTTTCCCCTCACTTAATTTCCATCAGCAACTGCTCCTCCGCGCAGCTGCTCCTCTGAGCGCTGTAGAATTGACAAACTTTGAATTGTTGTCTTGGAGAAGACTGCTTAGAGTCCCTTGGACTGCAAGAAGATCCAATATATCAATACTTCAGGAAATCAAGACAAACTGTTCACTAGAAGGTATGATCATGAGGCTGAAGCTCACATATTTTGGCCATATTATGAGACGGCAGGATTCCCTAGAAAAGACTGCTGGGAAAGATTGAAGGCACAAGACGAAGGGGACGACAGAGGTGGAGATGGATAGATGAGGTCACTGAAGGAATTAATATGAACTTGATGGAGCTCAGAGGGGCAGTGACTGAGAGATGCACCGGGCATGCTGTGGTCCATGGAGTCACGGAGAGTCGGACGCGACTGAACGACTAAAGAACACCATATTAATAACGCCACAATTAAAACTATATCATGCACCTATAGAAACATCCCAAATATATTGACCTATTTAAACCATCCAAAAAATATAAGCTGTGTACAGATACTGGACAATATGTATTACAAAGTCAGTAATAAAATATTGACATAAGAGATAAACAACACTAAACAGACAGAATAAAAGTTTACCAATGAATATCGCAAAGCTAATAATACACTTATTATAAGCCTAAGGCTAAATAACTAGATAAAGTGTCCAATCATCAATATGTGGCTAATAACAGTATGAAAAAAAAACGAATCAATTAGTTTAAATACCATAACACATTAATGGCTGAAATGCCATATTGGGATGTATAATCATTTTAGAGCAATATATTGATTGAGGAGAAGGTAATCTCATATCAATGCATATAATCAAGGGATCACCTTTATATGGAAAAACACAATTTAAAAACAAATAAAACTAAGATAAAGCTAATCCCAAAGATGATTCTAATGTAATCAATTAGAGTTCACGGTACATCCCTAGTGCATAATTGAAAATTCAACACAAGTTCTCCAAGCCCTCCACCGTACAGTAGTACAGTAAATATACATTTGTGTTCACATTTGAATGTCTAAATCAAGTTAAAAAACGTGTTTCCTAATCAGAATTCTGAGAAATACAGTTATTACACTGCACTCTGGGAAGCTGAGCAGGGACATGCAAATGTGCCCAAAAATGTTCTGTTCTTCAATCCATAGCCCATTTTATACATGACTATCTTTAAGCATATGCCCGCGGCATTACACAGCTTTTATACAAAGCAAAGGTTGGATTATACACAAGCTGGGAATCCTACCCACATATAGCCTTTTCAAGGTTACTGCCTATCATCAGCGTGGGGTGGGATCCTAGCTTGTGTAGTGGATATTTTGAGTAGGTAGTTCACCACAACAATCATTTAATATATGGTGGGCAAAAGAGCGATAGAAGCCCTCCACCGTACAGTACAGTAAAAAAAACTGCTTCCTGCTCAGAATTCTGAGAAATAGTTATTACACTGCATTCTGGGAAGCTGAGCAGGGACAGCGGTGGAGGGCTTCTATTGCTCTTTTGCCCACCATGTATTAAATGATTGTTGTTGTGAACTACCTATTCAAAATATCCACTACTTAAGCTAGGATCCCGCCCCACACTGGTGATAGGCAGTAACCTTGAAACAGCTGTACGTGGATAGGATTCCCAGCTTGTGTATAATCCAACCTTGGCTTTGCATAAAAGCTGTGTAATGCAGCAGGCATAAGCTTAAAGGAAGCCATGTTTAAAATGGTTATGTATTGAAGAACGAAGCATTTGCGGGCACATTTGCATGTTGCTGCTCAGCTTCCCAAAGTGCAGTGTAATAACAGTTTTTTTTCGGAAATCTGAGCAGTAAACAAGTTTTTAACTTGTTTTAGACATTCAAATGTAAACACAAATGTACTATTTATATATATATATATATATATATATATATATATATAAACATATATATATATATATATATATATATATACTGTATATCACATATTATAATTGTCAAACTGCGAGACGTCATCACAGTTTGCGTGGTGGATGCGACTTAGGTGTAACGAGGTGAGCCATTAACTCACAGCATTAAAGGTCCTTAAAGGACCCGTGCTAAATAAAAATGAACCCTATCACTCATAGGGCTCAAAACAGAGCCCCATGAGCCCCTAATTATCTCTGTAACTCATGGGGATCAAAACAGACCCCCATAATCCCTTAATTAACCCTGTCAGTCTTGGGGGTCAATACAGACCCCATAATCCCTTAATTAACCATGTCCCTCATGGAGGTCAATCCAGACCCCCATAATCCCTTAATTAAGCCTGTCACTCATGGGGTCAATACAGATTCCCATAAGCCACTAATTAACCCTGTCACTCATGGGGGTCAATACAGACCCCCATAAGCCCTTAATTAACCCTGTCACTCATGGGGGCCAATGAAGACCACTATAAGCCCTTAATTAACCCTGTCATTCATAGGGGTCAATACAGACCACTATAATCCCTTAATTAACCCTGTCACCCATGGGGGTCAATACAGACACCCATAAGCCTCTAATTAACCCCATCAGTCCAATAGGGGTCTATATAGACCCCTATAGGACACTAATTAACCCATGTAATAACAATATAAGTGCCATGACGGTCATCCGACAGAAAGTGTAAGCACTACACTATTAACCCTAACTATAACCACATTAACCCAACCCTGGCCCTATTTAATCCTAACAGTACACAATTAACCCTAACAGTACCTATCTAACCCTAACTGGGCCTATTTACCCCTAATTGGGTCGATTTAAGCCTAGCTGGGTCGATTTAACCCTAACTGGGCCTATTTAACCCCATTCCAGCCTATTTAGCCACGTCACTTATGGGGGTCTATACAGACCCTCATAACCCTCTATTTAACCCCATCAGTCCCATAAGGGTATATAAAGGCCATCATGGGGCAGTTAGAACCCTAACATTAAGCCCATAAGTGCCATGAGGGTCCTCCAGGACCCTCGTGACACTAAGTACAAACACTACACTGCACTATACCCCCAATAAGCCATTAAATCTAAACTAACCCCCCTCTACACTAACCTATTAACACCTACACTACTTACCTACACTACCTACCTACCCCCTATTAAACCCCTACCCCACTAATTACAAAAAATAATAAAACCTAAGTCACAGAAAATAAAAAAGCCTAAGTCACAGAAAATAAAAAAAGAGATATAGTACAAAAAATAAAAAAAGGTACATTACAACCCCCCCACTACAGAAAATTAAAAAAATATTACACACCTGAAAAGGAAATACAAACAAAATATCCCAGTATCCCATTGTGATTGGCTAAAGGCAATAGAGCCTTCTGATTGGTTGAAACAAGATTGACAGGTCCATTAGCCAATCAGAATGGGATATAGGGGTGTATCCCGTGATTGGCTCACACCTTGGCACCTTCTGATTGGCTGAAATTTGATTGACAGCCTTTTCAGCCAATCAGAAGGCACCATTGCCAGTTTTCTTGCGGAAAAGCCTCTAGGGGCCTCATTAGTGTCGGGGAGATTCGCGAAGGCGAAGCTCCGTTAGTTTTTTTTTTGTTTTTTTATAGCGCAGATTCTTCCAGGGCCCAGCCGGGGCAGAAGAGGAGGAGCATGGGGACATCGAGCCGAGGTAAGTTGAATGTATATTATGTTTATTATATTTTATTTTGTGTGTGTATTCTTGTGTAGTAATGTAATGTTTATTTTTAACAGGGGCTGCACAGGAGAAGAAAATAAGAAGGACATGCTGGAAAAGTGAGTTGAATATTTAGAATATTTAGAATGTTTATTTCTGCTATGTAGTGTTATGTACTAATTTGTACTTTTGTTTTTTCCTAGGGGGGCGATCTGAAGGGACACCTGCAAAGGTAAGTGGTCTTAATTATTCTATTTTAGGTTACAATCAGGATTTGTGTATGTAGATAGAACTTAATGTATGTTAGATAGGGGGGATGTATTTTAGATAGGGGGTATGTCTGTATTTTAGATAGGGGATATTTATGTTAGATAGGGTGTATGTATTTTAGATAGATGGTATTGTATTTAGATATAGGGTATTGTATTTTATTTGTATTGTATTGAAATGTGATCTACATATTTTGTATGTATTTCCTTTTCAGATGTGTAATTGTTTTTTTTCTGTAGTGGGGGGGGGGGGGGTTGTAATGTAGCTTTTTTTATTTTTTGTAATGTAGCTTTTTTATTTTCTGTAATGTAGCTTTTTTATTTTCTGTGATGTAGCTTTTTTTATTTTCTGTGACAGTTTTTTTTATTTTCTGTGACAGGTTTTATTATTTTTTGTGAGCTAAGTTTTATTATTTTCTGTAATTTGTGGGGTGGGGGGTTTAATAGGGGGTAGGTAGGTAGTGTAGCTGTTAATAGGTTAGGGTAGAGGGGGGGTTCGTTTAGAATTAATGGTTTATTGGGGGATAGTGCAGTGTAGTGTTGGTACTTAGTGTCATGAGGGTCCTGGAGGACCCTCATGGCACTTATGGGGTTAATGTTAGGGTTCTAACTGTCCCATGAGGGTATTTATATACCCTTATGGGACTGATGGGGTTAAATAGAGGCTTATAGGGGTCTGTATAGACCCCCATAAGAGACCAGGTTAAATAGGCTTACATAAGGTTAAATAGGCCCAGTTAGGGTTTAATAGACCCAGTTAGGGTTACATAGGTACTTTTATGGTTAAATGTGTACTGTTGCGATTAAATAGGCCCAATAGGTTGGGTTAATGGGGTACAGTTAGGGTTAATAGTGTATGGCTTACACTTTGTGTCATGGATGACCCTCATGGCACTTATAGTGTTATTACATGGGCTAATTACTGTCCCATAGGGATCTATATAGTTGAGGCACCCAGTACACTCCCTTTGTGTGACAAACATATATATATATATAGTAAATTAATAGTGCATCTGTGTTCACATTTGAATGTCTAAAGCAAGTTAAAAAAACCTGCTTCCAGCTCAGAATTTTGAGAAAAACAGTTATTACACTGCATTCTAGGAAAAGCCGAGCTGGGACATAAAAATGTGCCCACAAATGCCTCTCTCTTTCAATCTATAGCCATTTTCAAACATGGCTTCATTTAAGCTTATGCCTGCTGTATTACACAGCTTTAATGCAAAGCCAAGGCTGGATTTTACACAAGCTGAGAATATATATTTAATGACAAGCTATGGCACCTTTGATGGAGGAACACAACTACAGGAGGCTTTAATGCTTTTCCAGGGTTTTATATAGAAGATATTTGCCAGTGGTACAACATATACACCAAAACAAAACAAATAAATCAACAGGCCTAGCTCCCACCCAGAGCAGTGCTCGGTTAAATGTCATTCTTTGTTCTCTCACATTATTTATAATTTTTCTTTCCATGCCTTAAACATATTTTTATGCTGAATAAATTTTATATCAATATGGTACAAATACTGTATATACTCGAGTATAAGCTTAGAGTTAAGGCTAAAAAGGGCCCTCGCGGCTTATACTCGACTCACTCTCCCCCTGTGTCTCTCTAACGCCCCCATGTCTCTCTAAGCCCCCGTGTCTCTCTAGCCACCCCCCCGTGTCTCTCTACCCCCTGTGTCTCTCTGACCCCACCATGTCTCTTTCCCTCCCCCCCCTCATTCTAAACCCCCCTCCTCATTCTAAACCCCCCTCCAAATACCTCCCCCTCTCCCTTTCCCCTCTCTTACCTCCATGTGCAGCTTCTGCTCCGGCCTCCGCTCCTTCTGGCATCTTGACCCGGCCAAGCCGAGCTGGGACATGCAAATGGGGGTTGAGGATGAGGAGGGAGGTTGAGGAGGGGGGTTGAGGTGGGAGGTTGAGGTTGAGGAGGGAGGTTGAGGAGGGGTTTGAGGATGGGGGGGTTGAGGATGAGGATGGGGGTGGAGGATGAGGAGGAAGGTTGAGGAGGGGGGTTGAGGTTGAGGAGGGGGTTGAGGATGGGGGGTTGAGGATGAGGATGGGGGGTTGAGGAGGGAGGTTGAGGAGGGGGTTGACGATGAGGAGTGGGGTTGAGGAGGGAGGTTGAGGAGGGAGGTTGAGGATGAGGAGGGGGGTTGAGGTTGAGGAGGGGGTTGAGGATGAGGAGGGGGTTGAGGATGGGGGGGTTGAGGTTGAGGAGGGGGGTTGAGGAGGGGGGTTGAGAAGGGGATTGAGGAGGGAGGTTGAGGATGAGGAGGGAGGAGGGGGGTTGAGGAGGGGGGTTGAGGAGGGTGATAAGGGAGGGGGGAAGAGACATAGGGAAGGCAGAGGGGGAAGAGACACAGGGAAGGGAGAGGGGTGAAGAGACAGAGGGGAGGGAGAGGGGCGAAGAGACACAGGGGAGAGAGAGGGGGGACACAAGAAAATGGCACACAAGAGGGGGACACAGAGGGCACAAGAGGGACACAGGGGGCAGCACATTTCCCACCCTCGGCTTATACTCGAGTCACTAATTTTTCCCAGTATTTAGTGGTAAAATAGGTGCCTCGGCTTATACTCGGGTGGACTTATACTCGAATATATATACGGTACCTATTTTCTTTTTATCTCGTCAAGAAAAGTGCAGCTCCCTGTGCGTATAGCTTTAGAAAGTTAATTAGGGTAGTAGAGGAAGCTGTATATTATGCATTTCAATATCATGAGGTAAAATATGTAAAAAAAAGATTATATAAATTTTTACTTTTGTCTGAGTGCTTAGCATATTTGCTGGGACCTGTTCCCTATCTGGTCTTTCTAAAACATTTGATTTTGATAAGTCTTTCTAAATGTTTCTATTATGCTTGAAAAATGTCAGTATGTGTTTTATAAATCCATATGTATGATAATCAAAAAGATGAAAATAAATCTAACCCCAATTTTCTAGAATTGTCATAGAAACATCTTCATGAAGAATCACATGGGGTTGCAAAAATATCTGATACTTAAAGGGATTTTTTAAAGTATTTAAAAACTTTTTATACATTACAAAAGATGTTTTTTTGCATTAAAAAATATGAAGTAAAACATGTTTAAACTTCACTTAAATTAACAGGAAATAAGAGAGCATACTTTAGTCTGAAGATCTCATTGGCTGGCAGATGTCAAGCCCCCAAGAGCGATTAAACTTCTCAATAAGATTTTGTGCATTAACATTTATTTGAAAAAAGAAAACACCCGATATAATCCAAACTTTCTGATAGGGGTGGCTCATCCATGAGAGCAATAGGATGAATGCTTCCCCAAGAAAGATGACACAGTTTTATTATGAACTAGCGAATTGCCTGTCAAAAAATGACGGCAATAGAATTGTAAGTCAAGGAATGGTGTTTAGCACACAAATTAAGTGTTTTGAGAATATACCTTACCTATTTGTAATTAATATATGCAGCAAGCAATGGTGTCAAGAGCTAACAATCTGTTTTGATGTTCCTGCAGCATGCAGTGTAGATTTTCAGTGTTGTGGAGCTGAGGTGTAAGTGTCAGCAATTCGTGCAGTGTGTAGTGTAAATAGGCTGCGTGCGCGAGGGGAAACCATTAGTGTAGCAGGATACTTCCGCATTCTGTGAAGTAGTGTTGTAAAATGGCTGCGAATCTGTATATGGTACGCGGGTGTGCATGATTTTGTGTCCTTGCTAATAGTGCATTTTGTATCTCGCACAGGTTTTTGTAAAAGTCGTATGAGCCTGGCGGTGTTTTGTGGCTTTAGGGGTCGTGTAGCCTTGTTCTCGTTTTTGTCGGCGGGCATTTTTCTCGCTTAGGGGATTTTCGAGTGTCTAAACTTTTTTAATTCTACTCAAATCCAGGTGTAACCTGTCTTGCAGACATCCCAGGTGTCCCTCCTTGCTGTGGGTAATTTTTTTTTTGTTTTTCGTGTGTATTTTGTGGTTTCTTAATGTTTTCGGCTGTGCGCGGGTTGTCCGTTAAGGTCGTATTTTGGCGAGTCCATAATGTATTTTTTCTAAGTCCCATGGCTCGTATTTTTAGTGTAAGTCCATATTTAGTCATTAGTTTTGTGGGCATTTGCGGTGGGCAATGAGTCTTGGGCTCATTGCAGGCGACGTAGGAGCCTCCGCCACCGCAAATGCGTCCCCTCGCTTCGGAGGGTCCGCATTTGCATGCTGCTCCTCTTCTGACCCTTCTGCAGAAAAGCACTCAAACAAACTGTACATTGGGCCCCATTCATTTGGCCAAATCGCAATTACTTGTACTAGTAAAGCATCTCATAAAAGTTATTCCCTACAATGAGCTACTCTCATTCCATTCTCATTTAAAACAAACTAATGTATGAGAAGGCATATAAATACATTAGAATTATTGCACAACAGTCTCAAACTCACAAATATGTAATAAAAAAAAAAATGTTTATATTTTTTGTGTGAAATGGATCACGCCCCATGAAATACTACTTACGAGTGCATGTTTTGCTTGTGAAGGCTTTTAGACTGTAGTTGCAAGTTACAGACAATTGAATGTGTCTACAAGTTTAGAAAAAATTTAGCCTGCAGCCAAAATTACAGGCTAGAGGCTATTGCAGGCTTGCAATTGAATGGGGCCCATTGTTACAATTTTAACTTATTTGAAATAAACAACAGTGCACTAGGGGGCAGCATTTCCACAATGCTCAGAAGCCCTGGCATGCACACTAGCTTCCAATTTTGAGCAGTAACGAGTCTCTTCTATTCTTTCCACAGAGAAGGCTCTGATCTGCTTACCAATGAAGAGAATATTGGGGCATACTTTGTATGTATTGCTTTAATATGTGTGCCTCTCCTCCTGAGACATCATCACACTGCAGGGAGTGCATGTGATGAGTGATCCACATGATGTGTATGAATAAGGTACTGGCAGATATTCACAGTTTCCCCAACTGCTGCTTCAGTGCCTGCCCCAGAGGAGACAAATATCAGAGATCAGCAAAGTAAGCAAAGCAGCTGAGGAGCTGACTGAGCACAGCACAGAAGAAAGATAGGAGTGAGGACTAGAGGATGGGGGGAAGAGATAAACATGATATACTACATAGCTAATATTAAGGTTTACACACAATATACAAATCTGTTGTAATACACTATTTGTAGTGTGTATATTTATGTAAGAGTGCTGCAATATACTAGTTGTCAGTACACATGTAAGGTAGGTGTGTAATTTATGTTGAAATATGTGCATATGCAAGTGAATCCTTGTGGCAAAATCCAGCCACACAGTTTTATTACAAAGACAACGTGTAATGTTATGTATTTAAACTCTATATTACATTTTAGTTGTAGCCAGTTCAAAAGGAGTTAACTGCTTTTGGAATGTCATGATGTCATCTGTAACTGTCATGCTGTGAGTCGATACATAAAAAAAGGTCATTTTAGAGAAAGATAGAGATAGAGGCATTTATTATTTTGCCAAGTCTGCTTTTTGCCTCCTGGGTTCCCGAGGTCCTGAACTGATGTCCTGGCCTGAACAAGTCAGAAATGCTGAGACTGTAAGAACCCAGACCATCCAGGGGTGCCACTATACTAGTAAGCAGAAGGGTTAAGGGGTGAACATGTCCCCCTCACTCCTGGGGTCGTAACAATTGGTGGCAAGTGACAGGATTAGAGCCTCACAACGAAGCAGCGGGTCACGTACAATTTATCTATACGAATTAATAGAGACGAACTATGCAGCCCTTAAATGAACAACTTTAAAGGAACTTTTGGAAGCAAGGGGCAAGATAGCCAGCAATAGTGGGTAAGTTATTCTGATTGCCAAACCGATGGAAGGAGACACAGCCAGCAGTGCTGTACATTCACCAGAGATGGAGGAAAGCGAAGTCAGAAGGGAACTAAGGATAAGGCTGGCATTTTACCAGGAACCACCATCAGAAAAAACTGTAACCAGAGTGATGGCGGAGGTACAAGATTACATATTGGCCAACAGACAACCGGCAATACAGCTACAACTAGCAGATCACTAATCCAGCAGTATCAGTCACCACGCAAGAAAAAGCGAAGCTCCCATACAATGTATTTAAAGCCATCACAGACATGGAAGAGGATATCGATGGGTAAGACTGTGCCACTTACATGACATTGGACAAGCAGATTGGGTACCTCTGTTGGCAAGCAAATTGTCTGGCCGTGCCGCAGAGGCGTACCAGGCAGTACCAGACGAGGACAGCAAAGAGGTGAAGCAGGCCATCTTAATGCGATATGCTATCACCCCATACCGACGCTGATTTCGGGAGCTCAACAAACAGGAGAATGCCAAGTGGGCTTATCGACTGCAGAGAGCTGCCATGGGATGGGTTCAGGCTAACCGAGCCACAACCATGGAAGAACTGCTGCAATTGATTCTGCTAGAGCAGTTCTTCAGTGGACTGTGCCCAGAGGAGCAAGTATGGGTAAGGGGCCATTAGCTCCTAACCCTCTCTGACGCCGCTCGGCTGGCCGATGAACACTATGATGCACGGTGCCACCACCAACAACCACCTAGCCCATCGTATAAGCCTGCAGTGACAACCCTAGCATCCCCGGCCGTAGCCCTACCCTGTCAGGGCAGGCACAACGGGTATAACACCTCCGCTCCCAGGTACCAACCTTGTGTCAATATCTGGTGTCACCTATGCCAGCAGTTGGGACATGTACAGAGGGAATGCCCCCAGAACCGGAACCATAACACATGAGTTTGTCCGGCCCGACCCCTGCCAAACAGAGCAGCGGCCCATTGCTACCGCCGGTTCAACACCTCCGCTCCCAGGTACCAACTTGGTGCCAATATCCGGTGTCACTGATGCCAGCAGTTGGGACATGTCCAGAGGGAATGCCCCTGGAACCATAACACGTGGGTTCGCCCGGGTCAACCACTGCCAAACAGAGCAGGGGCCTATTGCTACCATATCGAGACCGCTACCCACGATGCTGAACCCCACTTCACCGGAGGAACAACTAGGGATGTTACATGAAGTCGACCCCGTCTAGGCTGAGTCAAACAACCGTCAACATCATCGGCAAAAAAGAGACACTGTAGCCACATTAACCCTCGTTAGACACCACTTGGTCCCAGACAAAGCACGTACCGGAGGTAGTGATGTCCCGAACAGTTCGCCAGAGAACTATTCGCGGCTATTTTCGCATCCGCCGCGAACGGTGAACACATGCGCTTTTCGGTTCGCCCCCTATACTTTATCATTGAGGAAACGTTGAACATCATTTATTTTATTTTATTATTTTTTGTGTGTAATCTATGCCTGCCTGCCAGCGTGTGTGTGTGACAGGCTAACACCTAACAGCTTATATTGTGCTTATTTTCACCACTCATACCTGGTGGTGTAACATACATTGAAAACAACCATTTTTTTCCTGTAATCTAATTTCAGTTGCCTGCCTGTGTCAGGCTCACAGCTTATATTGTGCTCAGTGACATAAAACAACACTTTTTTGACTGTAATAGATTGAATAGCAATTGCCTGCCTACAGGCGTGTGTGTGAAGCCTATTGCATCTACTCTGCCAACTTTTGCCAGTGCACAGTGATACGTCATATCTGGTGCAACTGTAGTTTACAGTGACATAAAAAAAACTTTTTTTGACCGTAATAGATTGAATAGCAATTGCCTGCCTACAGGCGTGTGTGTGAGGCCTACAGCGCCTACTCTGCCAACTTTTGCCAGTGCACAGTGACACTCATATCTGGTGGCACCTTAGATTGCACGCACAGTGCCCCAAATTTGAAGTAGGAGGTCCGACCAAGCATCTTTTTCCATCTCCCTGTTCCAAAAATCCATGCCATATACACTTCCCCTGATAGGTGACGTAACAGGTATCAAACTGATAGGAATAAATAGTACAACTTAATACACCACTCCTATCTGGTGGCACATTACATTGCACGTGCAGTGCCTCAAATTCGAAGTAGGAGGTCCGACCAAGCATCTTTTTCCATCTCCCTGTTCCAAAAATCAATGCCATATACACGTTCCCTAATAGTGGACGTAACAGGGATTAAACCGATAGGAATAGTACTACTTAACAGTACACACCTTATAATAACGCAGACAGAGGCAACGCTTATAATCTTCCATGCTGTGCAGTGGAAGCCCCCAGACTCTGACCTGTGTATAATCTTCCATGCTGGGCAGTGGAAGACCCCAGACTCTGACCTGTGTATAATCTTCCATGGTGTGCAGTGGAAGCCGCCAGACTCTGACCTGTGTATAATCTTCCATGCTGTGCAGTGGAAGCCCCCAGACTCTGACCTGTGTATAATCTTCCATGCTGGGCAGTGGAAGACCCCAGACTCTGACCTGTGTATAATCTTCCATGGTGTGCAGTGGAAGCCGCCAGACTCTGACCTGTGTATAATCTTCCATGCTGTGCAGTGGAAGCCCCCAGACTCTGACCTGTGTATAAACTTCCATGCTGGGCAGTGGAAGCCCCCAGACTCTGACCTGTGTATAATCTTCCATGCTGGGCAGTGGAAGCCCCCAGACTCTGGGAGTCTGAAGAAGAGGAGTCAGAGGAGGAAGGTGGCTTTGAGGAGGTGGAAGACCAAACACAGCAGGCGTCCCAGGGGGCTTGTTGTCACCTTTCGGGGACCCTTGGTGTTGTACGTGGCTGGGTGGAGGAAGAGACCTTCAATGACATCAGTGAGGACATGGAACTGGACATGGCTAGCTTGGTATCCAACCTTGTGCAAATAGGGAGTTTGCGGTTGTGCAAAGGGACTGTTTGCGGTTGTTTGTGGTGAGTTAAACGGGGAGATTGGTCTGTTACTGTGAAGCGGGTGTAACCCTAACACTACCTGATCGATACAACATCATACCTGATGTTTTAAAGCATGTTATTCCAAACAATTTAGGAAAGTTAGGTGATTTATGCCCTTTATGGCTTAAAACCAGACTCTGCATCAACTATGTAATTTTCCGTGGGAGTTTTGCCATGGATCCCCCTCCGGCAAGCCACAGTCCAGGTGTTAGTCCCCTTGAAACAACTTTCCCATCACTATTGTGGCCAGAAAGAGTGCCTGTGGGTTTTGAAATTCGCCTGCCCATTGAAGTCTATGGCGGTTTGCCGGTTCGCCCGTTCGCGAACCGAAAATTTGATGCTCGCGACATCACTAACCGGCGGCACTGTGGCAGTATGAGTAGCGGGGGAACAGTACTCCGCTTAACCACTGCCATGGTTCATTTACACTGGGGTGTGGGGTCGGGGGTTGGTGGAAGTAGGATTGATGCAGAACTTACCGGCAGATGTACTACTTGGGAATGACTTGGGCCAGCTAACTTCCACATTTGTACCCCAAACTTCTACCCAAGACATTTACCCGGTGACCACACGGCTCACACCACGGACCCACCAGCACACTCTGAGGCTCAGATGCTTTTGTGTTTGGATTGGGGGCCGTATTGACCCAAATCGGAGCCGATGGAGACGGACACCCAGTGGCTTACTTAAGCAGAAAATTATTACCCCGAGAAGTAAGCTACGCCGCCATCGAAAAAGAATGCCTGGCCATGGTTTGGGCCCTCAAGAAGCTACAGCCATATCTGTATGGGCAAACCTTTTCCTTATTTACAGATCACAACCCGTTAGTGTGGCTCAACAGGGTGGCAGGAGACAATGATAGACTGCTTTGCTGGAGTCTAGCGCAGCAGCCCTTTGACTTTACAATACTCTACTGCCCGGGAAAGCAAAACGGCAACGCTGATGAATTATCCAGACAAACTGAACAGGAAAAGTGATCTGCGAGGACTCCCCAGGACATCCACAAGCCGATCCGCTGGGATCAGACTTGGCATGCCTGCTTGTGGTTATGGGGAGCTGTGTGGCAAAAAACAGCCACCTAGGTTTATTTCAAAGACAATGTGTGATGTTATGTGTTTAAACTCTATATTACATTTTAGTTGTAGCCAGTTCATAAGGAGTTAACTGCATTTGGAATGTTATGATATCATCTGTAAATGTCATGCTGTGAGTCAGTTATTATAGTTTGCTCTGATGGTTGATACATAAAAAAGGTATATCTGTCATTTTAGAGAAAGATAGAGATAGAGGCATTTATTATTTTGCCAAGCCTGCTTTTTGCCTCCTGTGTTCCTGAGGCCCGGAACTGATGTCCTGGCCTGGACAAGTCAGAAATGCTGAGACCGTAAGAACCCAAACCATCCAGGAGTGCCCCTATACTAGTAAGCAGAAGGGATAAGGGGTGAAAATGTCTCCCTCACTCCTGGGGTCGTAACAATGACTCCCTATGTATATTACAAGCAAGGGTACTGTGTTTGGAGTGCGTTAATATGCTTTGCTATTTGTAAGAAATGTTTTATTATATATTAAAAAAAACAATAGGAATTCTTTATTAGTAGCTTGCATAAATAAAGCAGCAACTTAAAACATAAAGGTGTGCCTTAATATATAACTATAAGGGTATAATAATAAACAATATGCAACATAACTGTGGGATATCCATTACGCAACTTCATAACCATAACCTTATAAAAAAAATTGAAGGCAAGAGGATACTTATTCCTGGGGTACTGCATATGCGCCTGAAGTGCTGATTCGCTGACATCCAGCTTCTTCAGAGGCTCTCCATTATTATATTATACTAGCGAATTGCCCGTCAAAAAATGACGGCAATGAAATTGTAAGGTAGCTAATGGTGTTTTGTGTGTACTACTGAGATATCTAATACATTAATAAATGAATATACTTTACCTATTTTGAAGCATTGTGTTGAAGAGCTGGCAATGTGTTTTGATGTTGCTGCAGCATTAGTGGTGTGGAGCTGCTGTGTAAGCGTCATGAATGTGTGCAGTGTAATAGTGTGCGTGCGCGAGAACAAACCGTTAGCGTAGTTGTGTACTTGCGGGTAAATGTGTAATGGCGGGTAATGTGTGGTATGCGTCTGTAGCGGAACATCCATAGGTCGTTTGTGGTGTTTTGCGGGTTTCTTGTGGTGTTTTGCGTGTTTAGAGTGCTGTAGCCTCGTTTTAGTTTTGTCCTGCGGCCATTTTTTCTGTCGCTTAGCGAATTTTGTAGTGTTCAAACTGTCTCGTATGTTTGTGTTGCGACATAAAGTTTGCGAGGGTCGCAGTTGCTGGCAAGGAGCGCCTTCGGCGCTCCATGCCAGCAACTGAGGCCCTCGCTACGCGAGGTCCGTGGCTCGCTTCGCGAGGGCCGCGGGCGAGGACCTCAGTTGCTGGTTCGGCGCTCCATGCCAGCAACTGAGGCCCTCACCCGCAGCCCTCACTACATGAGTGCCGCGGGCTCGCTGCAAGGGCCGCGGGCTCGCTATGCGAGCCCGCAATTGTGAGCAACGGCTCTGGCAGGCTCGCCTGCTCACAACTATATATGTGATAGTTTTATTATACAAAGAGTGTGTATTTGTATCAATGCAGTGTTTTGATAGAAAATCATATATCTGTAAAAAAAAAGAGGAGAGAGGGGGGGAGAGGAGAGGGGAGGGGGGGAGAGAGGAGAGAAGGAGAATGAGAGGTAAGGGGGATGAGAATGAGAGGGGGAGAGAGGAGAGAAGGAGAATGAGAGGGGATGGGGATGAGAATGGGAGGGGGAGAGAAGGAGAGGGGAGGGGGAGAGAAGGAGAGGGGAGGGGGAGAGAAGGAGAGGGGAGGGGGAGAGAAGGAGAGGGGAGGGGGAGAGGAGGGAGAGGAGAGAAGGTGGAGGGGGAGGGAAGGGGAAGGAGAGTGGAGGTAGCGGGGGAGGGGGAGAGAGAGCGAGAAGGGGATGGGGGAGCGAGAAGGAGAGGGGAGGGAGAGCAAGAAGGAGAGGGGAGGGAGAGCGAGAAGGAGAGGGGAGGGAGAGCGAGAAGGAGAGGGGAGAAGGGGGGAGAGAAGGGGAGGAGAAGGGGCAGAGAAGTGGAGGAGAGGGGGCAGAGAAGTAGGGAGAGAGGAGAGAAGGAGAATGAGAGGGGAGGGGGATGAGAATGAGAGGGGGAGAGGAGAGGGGAGGGGGAGAGAAGGAGAGGGGAGGGGGAGAGAAGAAGAGGGGAGGGGGAGAGAAGAAGAGGGGAGGGGGAGGGAAGGAGAGGGGAGGGGGAGAGGAAAGAGGAGGGGGAGAGGAGAGAGGAGGGGGAGAGGAGAGATGAGGGGGAGAGGAGAGAGGAGGGGTAGAGGAGGGAGAGTCGAAAAGGTGGAGGGGGAGGGAAGGGGAAGGAGAGTGGAGGTAGCGGGGGAGGGGGAGAGAGAGCGAGAAGGGGATGGGGGAGTGAGAAGGAGAGGGGAGGGAGAGCGAGAAGGAGAGGGGAGGGAGAGCGAGAAGGAGAGGGGAGAAGGGGGGCGAGAAGGAGAGGGGAGAAGGGGAGGAGAAGGGGATGGGGGAGCGAGAAGGAGAGGGGAGGGAGAGCGAGAAGGAGAGGGGAGGGAGAGCGAGAAGGAGAGGGGAGAAGGGGGGCGAGAAGGAGAGGGGAGAAGGGGGGAGAGAAGGGGAGGAGAAGGGGCAGAGAAGTGGAGGAGAGGGGGGAGAGAAGGGAAGGGGAGGGGGGAGTGGGAGGGAGAAGGGAAGAGAGAAGGGGAGGGAGGGGGAATGAGAAGGGGAGGGAGGGGGAATGAGAAGGGGAGGGAGGGGGAGAGAAGGGGAGGAGAGGGGGAGAGAAGGGGGAGGGAAGGGGAGGAGAGGGTGGAGAGAAGGGGAGGAGAGGGGAGAGAAGGGGAGGAGAGGGTGGGAGAGAAGGGGAGGAGAGGGTGGGATAGAATGGGAGGAGAGGGTGGGAGAGAAGAAGAGGGAGGGGGAGTGAGGGGAGTGAGAGAGAAGGAGAGGAGAAGCAAAGGGGGTAGAGAAATGGAGGAGAGAAAGGGAGGAGAGAAGGGGAGGGGAGGGGGAGAGAAGGGGAGGAGAGGGGGGAGAGAAGGGGAGGAGAGGGGGGAGAGAAGGGGAGGAGAGGGGGGAGAGAAGGGGAGGAGAGGGGAGAGAAGGGGAGGAGAGGGGGCAGAGATGGGGAGGAGAGGGGGCAGAGAAGGGGAGGAGAGGGTGGGAGAGAAGGGGAGGAGAGGGTGGGAGAGAATGGGAGGAGAGGGTGGGAGAGAATGGGAGGAGAGGGTGGGAGAGAAGAAGAGGGAGGGGGAGTGAGGGGAGTGAGAGAGAAGGAGAGGAGAAGAAAAGGGGGGAGAGAAAGGGAGGAGAGAAAGGGGGGAGAGAAAGGGAGGAGAGAAAGGGAGAGAGGGGGAGAGAAGGGGAGGAGAGGGTGGAGAGAAGGGGAGGAGAGGGGAGAGAAGGGGAGGAGAGGGGAGAGAAGGGGAGGAGAGGGGGCAGAGATGGGGAGGAGAGGGGGGAGTGGGAGGGAGAGGGGAAGAGAGAAGGGGAGGGAAGGTGAATGAGAAGGGGAGGGAGGGGAATGAGAAGGGGAGGGAGGGGGAGAAAGGGGAGGAGAGGGGGAGGGAAGGGGAGGAGAGGGGGAGGGAAGGGGAGGAGAGGGGGAGAGAAGGGGAGGAGAGGGGGAGAGAAGGGGAGGAGAGGGGGCAGAGATGGGGAGAAGAGGGGGCAGAGAAGGGGAGGAGAGGGTGGGAGAGAAGGGGAGGAGAGCATGGGAGAGAATGGGAGGAGAGGGTGGGAGAGAAGTAGAGGGAGGGGGAGTGAGGGGAGTGAGAGAGAAGGAGAGGAGAAGAAAAGGGGGGAGAGAAAGGGAGGAGAGAAGGGGAGGAGAGAAGGGGAGGAGAGAAGGGGAGGAGAGAAGAAGAGGGAGGGGGAGTGAGGGGAGGGAGAGAGAAGGAGAGGAGAAGAAAAGGGGGGAGAGAAGGGGAAGAGAGGGGGAGAAGGAGTGTGGAGGTTGGTAGAAGGAGTGTGGGGGGAGATAGATGGGATAGAGGAGGGGGAGAAGATAGGGGAGATATGAGTTGGGTTAGGAGGATTTAAGGTAAAATATCCCGACAGCTCTCGGTCCCCTGACCTCCTCCTTCATCCTGAGGGCGTCCTGCCTGCTGCCTGTCTTCCACAGTGCAAACAGGACCCCTGGGGGAGGAGCCAGGCTCAGAGGGAGGCACACTCACACACCAGGGATAGATGGAGGGACAGACACATAGACAGGGAACGGAAGCACACTCACACAACTTTGCGAGGGCCTCAGTTGCTGGCGAAGGCGCTCCATGCCAGCAACTGAGGCCCTCGCTATGCGAGGGCCGTGGGCTCGCGCTGCCGCGGCTCGCGCAGGCGGCGTCAGTTGCTGGCATGAAGACATCACATCACATATATAGTTGTGAGCGTACGGGCCGTTGCGAGCCCGCAAGCGTGAGCAACGGCCCGTACGCTCACAACTATATATGTGATATTAGGTCACCCCTTTATGTTTTAAGTGCTGAATTATTTATAAAAGCTACTAATAAAGATTTCCTATAGCTTTTTCTTTCATGTGTTTTAGTATTTTAGTGTTATGCACCTTGGAAATTATTATTAATTTATTACATTATATATATGTGTGTGTACAGAGAAAAGGCTGATGTATATTGGGTGTCGGTATATGTTGCCAGTGTTATAATAATAGACAGAGGCGGAACTAGTGCATGGTGGGCCTCGGTGCATAAATGTTGGGGCCCCCTCTGCACTCCTGTACAACTTCGTTTTGGTGACATATATACATTATCTCACAAAAGTGAGTACACCCCTCACATTTTTGTAAACATTTTATTATATATTTTCATGTGAACTGAAGAAATTACACTCTGCTACAATGTAAAGTAGTAAGTGTACAGCCTGTATAACAAGGTACATTTGCTGTCCCTCAAAATAACGCAACACACAACCAACAATGTCTAAACCGTTGGTAACAAAAGTGTGTACACCCCTAAGTGGAAATGTCCAAATTGGGCCCAATTAGCATGTGACTCATTAGTGTTACAAGGTCTCAGGTGTGAATGGTGAGCAGGTGTGTTAAATTTGGTGTTATCACTCTCTCATACTGGTCACTGGAAGTTCAACATGGCACCTCATGGCAAAGACTCTCTGCGGATTTGAAAAAAAGAATTGGTGCTCTACATAAAGATGGACTAGGCTATAAGAAGATTGTCAAGACCCTGAAACTGAGCTGCAGCACGGTGGGCAAGACCATACAGCGGTTTCACAGGACAGGTTCCACTCAGAACAGGCCTCGTCATGGTCGACCAAAGAAGTTGAGTGCACGTGCTCAGCGTCATATCCAGAGGTTATCCTTGGAAATAGACGTATGAGTGCTGCCAGCATTGCTGCAGAGGTTGAAGGGGTGGGGGGGTCAGACCATACACCGCACACTGCATCAAATTGGTCTGCCTGGCTGTCATCGCAGAAGGAAGCCTCTTCTAAAGATGATGCACAAGAAAGCCTGCAGTTTGCTGAAGACAAGCAGACTAAGGACATGGATTACTGGAACCATGTCCTGTGGTCCGATGAGACCAAGATAAACGTATTTAGTTTAGAAGGTATCAAGCGTGTGTGGCGGCAACCAGGTGAGGAGTACAAAGACAGGTGTGTCTTGCCTACAGTCAAGCATGGTGTTGGTGGGAGTGTCATGGTCTGTGCCTGCATGAGTGCAGCCGGTACTCTGGAGCTACAGTTCATTGAGGGAAACATAATTGCCAACATGTACTGTGACATACTGAAGCAGAGCATGATCCCCTCCCTTCAGAGACTGGGCCGCATAGCAGTATTACAACATAATAACAACCTTGCTAAAGAAGCTGAAGGTAAAGGTGATGGACTGGCCAAGCATGTGCTCAGACCTAAACCCTATTGAGCATCTGTGAGGCATCCTCAAACAGAAGGTGGGGGAGTGCAAGGTCTCTAACATCCACCAGCTCCGTGATGTCATCATGGAGGAGTGGAAGAGGACTCCAGTGGCAACCTGTGAAGCTCTGTTGAACTCCATGCCCATGAGAGTTAAGGCAGTGCTGGAAAATAATGGTGGCCACACAAAATATTGACACTTTGGGCCCAGTTTGGACATTTCCACTTAGGAGCGTACTCACTTTTGTCACCAATGGTTTAGACATTAATGGCTTTGTGTTGAGTTATTTTGAGGGGACAGCAAATTGACACAGTTGTACAGACTGTACACTTACTACTTTACATTGTAGCAGAGTCTTATTTCTTCAGTATTGTCACATGAAAAGATATAATAAAATATTTACAAAAATATGAGGGGTGTACTATATATATATGGACTTGGGTGAAGGAAGGCATTGGGGCCCCTCGGAGGCAGGGGCCTCTGTGTTTTGCACCGCTTGCACCAGCATTATCTCCGCCACTGATAAAAGATCAAAGTAAATCAAAGAAAATAACAGTACTAGCTTCCACCATAGTACTACCTTTACCGACTATCCAACTCACATCCAGCCAAACCTAGGCGGAGCAAAAACAAAACAAAACAAATAGTGCAATAGTTTGTTCACTAGCCTGCGTCCTTTAAAAGTCCAGGTTTCCACTCTGCTTCAAAATGAACATCAGCTTGTTATTTCTCTGTCAGTGTCTTTTTTCAGTCATCTGTATGCACACTTATCTCCATGGGTCTCTTTTCCCAAGTCAGACTAGCTAGTACAAACTTTAGTGTGTGTGTCTTTTCTTCCAGGTTCAGACAAACCACTTATGTCTGTGCTTCTCTCTTTCTCCAACTCAAACTCCTCTGTGTGTGAATCTTTCTTCAGCCCAGACCGACTGTACACTCCGACCTTAAGCAGCCTCACACATACTGCAAAACTCTGTCCTTCACAGCATCACACAGATTGCAACTGCAGTCCATAATAGCACCACCCAAATTCCAGGAGCCGTCTTAAGTCATGTCTGATCAGTGCATGTAATCAACTCCTTACAGAAGTTAACCCTTTCAGACCTTCTGGGGAAAGGGAGCTTTGAAAAGTCTGTGGCTCATACAAACTGCTTGTATCACTCTGCCACAATACATATATATTGTAACCTCTGAAGAGACAGTTACTAATTAACAGCCAGAAAGTTAGCTTGAGGGCACTGTTACTATATAGTGTATGTACATATACAAACTTTAAGAAACATTTCTATAACTAGAGACTTGCCCTTCAAAAATGACGGGGCAATAAAATTGTAAGGCAAGTAATGCTGTTTGCCGCAGACATTAATTTTTTTGGTGGTCTGAGATCCTTCGGCGCTCATTGCCAGGCTCTTAGTTGTTGTACTTTTTTCGGGTGCTTTTGCAGTCATTGTAAGGTCGGCGCTGATCTGCTTTTTGTGCTTATTGCAAGTCTGTCCCCTGGTGTAGTTTGTGTGCTATGAGCAGCGTTGGCACTCTTTGTGGAAGTGGAGGCTCTACGGCGCCTCACAAGCGACTACAAACACCCACAGAAGCAGGACTTTGAAAAAATATATCTAACACGCAATCACTAAATACGGACTTACACAAAAAAACACGAGCCGCGGCACTTAGAAAAAAAAACATTACAAACTTGAAAAAATACGAACTTAACGGCCGAACCGCGCACACCTGATAACATTAAAAAAACAATAAATACACACAAAATGACATAAAAAGCTTACCCAGAGCAAAGGGGGGGGGGGGGGTCGGGGCACCCAGGACCTCTGCAAGTGAAGTTACACCTCAATTTAAGTCCAAATTACCGAGTTTAGACACACAGGACTACAGGCTTGGATGACCCCCAGGGCAGTAACACGTTCTCCAAGCCCAGCCGACTTGTGGACACAAATGACAGTATTGGCTAGCGGCGCTGTACAGTGCTGCATTGAATATCTATTAACTCCTAAAGATATCCAAGCCCGTCCGAGTACGGGCTTGGATTCAAATCTACTGCTGCAGCTCCTAACTATACTGCATTAAATAGGGCTAGAAGGGGGTTAAATATGCCCAGTTAGGTTAGATAGGTAAAGTTAGGGTTAAATAGAGTATAGTTAGGTTCAAGGGGTTAATGGAGTATAGTTAGGGTTAATAGTGTAGTGCTTAGACTTTGTCCTGGATGACCCTCATGGCACTTGTAGGGTTAACCTATGAGATAATAGTGTCCTGTAGGGGTTTATTTAGGGGGGTAACCATTACTGTGCCACAGGCCCTTTAAGGCCCTGCTGCAGGAAATTCAAACCTCGCAATTCCCCGAGCTTGAGTTTTGAATGCAAGCCCGTGGTGGGAAATTTGAAATCCCGTAGATGTGGCGAGGGTCGCGATCGGTGATGATCGGGACTCTCTGCAGCAAGGCAAGGGGTTAATGTGGGGAGCCTGCAGGGGTCCCGATCGAACTCCTGTAGCAAGGGTAATATGTGCACATTGCAGGGGTCCGAACGGTACCCCTGCAGGGTGCACACATTAACCCTATAATGCAGGGGTACCGTTCGGACCCCTGCATTATAGGGTGATGTGGGGGCACTGTGGGGGGCGCAAACGGGCCTACTGCAGCCATCGTGGGGCTTAATTGAAGCAGCCGCAAGGGCTTCACAGCCCTTGCGGCTACTCCAGAGTACAAGTAAGCTGCGGCCCTTTTGGTCCTTAAGGAAGCGTTGTGACGCGAAACGTGCGCGTCGACCTGTTTGACCTGAAGCTCTGACGTCAACGGCAGCGTTTGAGTACACAGGCGTCCATCTGCACACACGCGGGATGTGCAGTTCCTGTACTACCCTAGAATATGATAAGTGATGTTTTCTTGTGTATATGATATTAGAATAATGATATTGTCTCTCATATAATATTTATCTGTATATCCTTTAAATTTGACAACAGAGAGAGACCTTGGAATAGTTATTAACTGCTTATATCCCTTTATACTTTTATCTATTTCACTATATAATCGTATAGAATTTTTGAATTCAGTATATGTTTAATCACGTTTCACTACACTTTATATAAGCATTATTTGCATTTTTATAGCTATGGTGGTATTAGCACTTTAGTTTAATTAGAGTAGGTTAGTTTCTTCAAGATAGGAAAGGGGGGTAATTGGTGGATCCCCAGTTCCACCATCAGTATTAGTGTATTTAAATATTTGTATTTTCACATTTACATATTATTTCGTAGATAGTTTATTTATATTAGTATAAAGGAGTAAATGGTGAGCTAAGTAGCTTACGGCCACGCAGCTTCTACGGCCATTAATAGAATGAGGCCCTGTATGTTTGTCTTTCCCATAACTCCCTCAGTCTCTGAAGGGAATTGAAGGGACTAGACATAGTAGATTGAATGCCTGAATAACTTTGGAACAATGTTTGTGACCTTATCCAGGAATTAGCATCAAAGAATATCCCCAAAAGAAAGAAAACTAAGAAGGCAAACTGACTGTCTGTTGAGGCTTTGAAAGTAGACTGTGACGATGTCAGCGGCGTGCTGAAGGTAGATTGTGGTTCCAGTGTCTTGCTTTAAGATATGTGTATTTATTTGCTAGATATATCCATGATTATAGTATTAGTGATGGAAGTGTAAATGTATTGACTGCACTGTAATATAGTATTGAATATATATATTATTATTAAGAACTATATATGCATTATGTACATGTGCAACATAATATTTATATACATATTCATTAGAGATTGGATATACAATTATTTGAAGAGTATATTATTAGCACTTGTGCAAAGACAGATTGTTCATGAGTAACATGTATTATTGGTATTTGGCATATATTATCTTGTATGGGATACATTGCACTGGCACTTTAAATATTTTTGTATGAGAAATATATAGTGTAGTTTAGCTTTCTATTAGGTTAAGGGGGTAAATGGTGGATCCCCAGTTCTACCACTAGAACAGGGGAAGTTTTTTGGTTAGGTAGGTTAGAGTATAGTGAAGTTAAGGAGTAAGTGGTGGACTCTGCTACCACCATAAGAGACTAGGCCACTTATTCATAGGTGTTTATACATTTGCACTAGTCAAGCACTTTATAGTATTGTTATTTATTATATGTGTTCTATATATGTACTAAATATATGCTAATTGACTTGACATATGTATTAGTTATTATTTATAGCATTGTGGAGCATTACTATTCATTGTGATAATTATAATTATGAAATAGATCAGTCATTCAGTAGTGGGACTTTAGTTTATTTTAATATTTTAATTGTTGTTATGTTTGATCTGATCTTTAATAAAATGTGATTTGGATTTTAATAGTTGTATTATTCTATAATTGGAGCTCAATAAGCATATCACAAAAAATATATTATATACTGGATTAGAAGTGTCTTTTTTTTGTAGTTATGCCTTTGAAAGTAGCCCAGGAAAGTAGGAAAGTCAAAGGTAGTGGAGGAAAGATTTACCCAACTGAATGCTGAATTCCAGACAATAGCAAGAGGAGACAAGGAGACATTATATAATGAGTGATGCAAAGAGATAGAATATAACAGAATGGGAAAGTCAAAATATCTTTTCAAGAAAATTGGGGATCTCAAGGGAACCTTTCCTGCCAAAGTGGATGTGATAAAAGACAAAAATGGTTAGGACTTTACAGAAGCAGATGAGATAAATAAGAGGTGGCAGGAATATTAAGATGATCTATACAGGAATGGTCATCAGCACTGATGACCTAAATAGTCCAACGAGCAGGAGCCATACATCCTGGAGAGTTAAGTGATATAGGACCTAGGAAGCCTTGCTCATAATAAGGCTGCAGGAGTTAATGGAATCCCAGCTGCACAGTTCAAATTTCTACAAGATGATGATGCGAAAGTGTTATTTGCCTTTTGCCAACAAATTTGGAAAACTCATCAGTGGCCAGTATACTGGAAAAGGTCAGTCTACATCCCAATCTTAAAAATGGCAGTGCTATAGAGTGCTACAATTATTGAAGAATTGTACTCAATTCATATGCTAACAAGGTAATGTTTAAAATCCTTCAAGCTTGACTTCAACAATATATGGACCGGGAACAACTAGATCCGCAGAGGAAGAAGCACAAGAGATCAAATTGCCAACGTACGCTGGATAAAAGAGAAAGCAAGAGAGTTGCAGAAAAGCATTTACTTCTGCTTCATAGACTATTCTAAAACCCTTGACTGTGAGGATCACAAAAAAATGTTCATGAAGATCATCTTATCCGCCTCCTGAAGAATCTGTATGTGGACAAAGAAACCACGGTCAGAACCGGCCATGGAACAAAAGAATGTTTCAAGATTGGGAAAGGAGTGCGACAAGGTTTTATATTGCTTACCTTACCAATTGAACTGGAATGTGGAGTACATCATGCCTAAGACAGGCTGGACTAAATCCATAGCAGGAATCAATATTGCTGGAAGAAATATGAAAACCTCAGATATGTGGATGATACTACTCTAGTGGCTTAAACTGAGGAGGAACTAAATGGCCTATTGATGATGGTGAAAGAAGAGCCTGAAAAATTGAGCCTGCTGCTAAGAGTTAAAAAGATGAAGATCATGGTAAACAGCAATCTCAGGTCCTGGCAAATAGATGGGGAAGATGTGGAGGCAGTGACATATTTTATTTTCCTGGAATCCAAGATCTTCTCTGATGGTGACTGCTGCCATGAAATTAAAATATGTTTGCTTCTAGGGAGGAAAGTTATAGGAATTCTGGACAAACTGGTAAATAGTAAATATATTACATTATCAACAAAGGTCTGCATAGTTAGTAAAATACAGATGTGAGAACTAAATTTATAAATAAGGTTGAGCACCACAGAATTAATGCCTTTGAATTGTGGTGTTGGAGAAAACATGTTATAGAGCCCCTTGGACTGCAAGAAGATTTAACAAATCAGTACTTCAGAAAATCAAGACAAACTGTTTACTGGAAGGTATGATCATGAGACTGAAGGTCAAATATTTTGGCCATATCATGAGAAGGCAGGATTCCCTAGAGAAGACTCTGATGCTGGGAAACATTGAAGGCACAAGAAGAAGGGAACGGCAGGGTCGAAGATGGATAGATGAGGTCTTTAAGAAATGAACATGAATTTGATGGAGGTCAGAGGGCAGCAGCTGACTGATGTGCCTGCTTTACTGCGGTCCATAGGGTTAAGGAGAGCCGGACACGACTGAACAATAATTCCATTAATAGCTGGAGCCTAGATTGCAGGATCTTGAACTTGCTGGCATGTGCAGTGAGTGCAACTATTTTATAATTTCAGTACTCTTTGGCATTTGCATTTTTAAACTGGAATATAATTACAATTTGTATATATTTGTTAAAATTAGGTAACAATTTTGACTTTATCAACGGTTATTGGACACTTATTTTTGTGTAGAAAAGATGTCAGCTATTAAGTTCTTTATGGGGTGTTCATTATATGCAGTTGATCTTTCCTGTTGGGCGGCTTGCAGCAGTGTCGGTAGCAGCGCGGCGAGGGCCACTAGATGACACTGTCAACATTTTGCACTGTAACCTTAAGCTGTTACCCTAACCCTTGCCCTAACTCTATGAAATTGAGTTAAAAAATGTCAAATGAAAATCAGTAAAATTGGCAGGAATATCTCGGCGGCACCATCTAGCGACCACTCACCAACGCTGCTAGCGGCCACCCAACAGGAAAGGTCCCATGCAATATATACTTTTATATTTTTTTCATGCTGTTTTCAAGTCTTCACATAATAAATAAACAAACATATGCACTTTACTTGTAAATATAGTTTCCATTATGTACAGGGAAATATGCTAAACACGGACACAACCAACATGTTAAGAATTACTCTGGAATACTAGAAGTATCATAACCCCAGGTACTCTAATGCTTAGAAAGGCGTGTTACTACATTACTGTATTACTGTGAAGAGATGCAGACTGACTGAGGTGAGTGCCAGATAACTGCCCAGTCTAAGCGCGCGTCACTACATGTCCCAGCAGCCCCTGCGGCTCACTGAAGGGCTTGTCCTTTTGGTTCCCGCCCAGCCTGACGCTTCCCGCGAATTTCATGCAGACTGGAGGCGAGACAAGAGGCAGAGAAGGTAAGAGCGCGGCGGGGAGAGAAGGAGGCGCTGCCGGCACAGCGGACATTAATATCCAAGGATGCGAGTCACACCGACGGACCGGCGTTTGTCTGCTCTAATGTCCGTTGTGTGTAGGCATTACAGACCGCGGTATATATAGCCCGGACTCACCGTGTATTGTCGTGTAGGTGCTGACTCACCCGTCTGTGGTGTCGGTGCCTCCTCATATAACCGCTGCACATTACACACTGTTCTTGGCTATATATAGCTTTCTAAGACGGTTAGATGTGTGTGCACCGGGCAGTGTGCTGTGTGTGAGCTCTCCCGCCCGGTGCAGGAGCCGCACGTGTCCATGATGAGCCCGGCACAGAGCAGTCCTGCCAGCAGCGGCACAGATCTATGGAGACCTCAGACCATCCTAGCCACCATGCATGGAGACCTCGGACCATCCTAGCCACCATGCATGGAGACCTCGGACCATCCTAGCCACCATGCATGGAGACCTCAGACCATCCTAGCCACCATGCATGGAGACCTCAGACCATCCTAGCCACCATGCATGGAGACCTCACATCATCCTAGCCACCATGCATGGAGACCTCAGACCATCCTAGCCACCATGCATGGAGACCTCAGACCATCCTAGCCACCATGCATGGAGACCTCACATCATCCTAGCCACCATGCATGGAGACCTCACATCATCCTAGCCACCATGCATGGAGACCTCACATCATCCTAGCCACCATGCATGGAGACCTCACATCATCCTAGCCACCATGCATGGAGACCTCACATCATCCTAGCCACCATGCATGGAGACTTTACATCATCCTAGCACTAGCCACCATGCATGGAGACTTTACATCATCCTAGCCACCATGCATGGAGACTTTACATCATCCTAGCCACCATGCATGGATACTTTACATCATTCTAGCACTAGCCACCATGCATGGAGACCTTACATCATTCTAGCACTAGCCACCATGCATGGAGACCTTACATCATTCTAGCACTAGCCACCATGCATGGAGACCTTACATCATTCTAGCACTAGCCACCATGCATGGAGACCTCACATCATCCTAGCCACCATGCATGGAGACCTCACATCATCCTAGCCACCATGCATGGAGACCTCACATCATCCTACCCATGCATGCACCAGGAGCTCACCTCCATGGAAGTTATCAGCACGATGATCCTCTCTATAAATACTGCACATTTATTACATGATTCTCACATAGCCTTGTAAGTGCTGTGTGCACCTATGTAATATTTTCATATGTGTGTTTTTGTATAGATTGTGCATTGCACATTTTCAAATTGTGTGTAATTTGGTATAGTATTGACTTCTAAACCATATGTATTGATGTGCTTGCAAGCTTTTGTAATAAGCATTTGTCTTTATTGCACATATTTGACATGTATTTTTCTGTTTGCTTTTTACCAACAACGCTGGTTAAACAGAGCTATATTAGTGTAATATGACTGCTAAACTCTAACATGTTAACATGTCCACCTATCTTATATGTATACTGGTTTTGGGATGTGTTAAAACTGCCCCCACTGTTTCCCCAGTTATATTATTTTACCTGGTGAAAGTATTCTCTCTGTATTTGCAGCACATTTTTTTTCATTGCACACTATGATCTCCACACACCCCCATGACTTGCATTTCTTTTCCTAGATTTTTATGTGCAATTCTTCATTATTGCTCTTTGTGTCCGGTAGTTGCCTGGCCATGTATTGATCCCTATACAGATACACTGCAGCAGCCATTCCCTGTAATGTATCTAATAAATGAAGCTTGTCATGTCATTTTCAGGTCATGCAAGGAAAGTGCAAAGCCAAGGCGATCTGGGAGGGGCTGCCTTGTACAGCCAGAGAGAGGAGTCTGTCTGATGTCTGCTCTAGATAAAGGACTATCAGCAGCAGACGTCTTCTGGCCTTTTATCTCATACCTCACACTGGTCAGTCTTTCATCAGCCATTACTTTTTTCCCCTTCATCAGCCTGTGATGGCCACCATGTGCTCTAGTCCTGGCTGAGGTAGTAGTTTGTGCTGTTGGTTGGGTTGTGACATTGCCCACTGTGGAGATAACTGCGCAAGCTACTGCCTTGCTAGTGCTAGGGATCATCTGCAGACAGACAATGGGAATCCCCTTTGTTTTCTCTGATGGCATGCTGATGATGTGGGCGGACCAACATTTTCTTTTTGGACGGGAGATTACTTTTGGATTGCATCTAATCTTGACTGCAGGATTACAAATCATGTCTGTTAATAAACTTAATTTTCTGGTTGCAGTGCTTTATGTAGTTTTTTGCCATATCAGAATTTGTTTATAAAACAGTGTGATACATGTCATTCATTTCTCTATTATACAGGTATATGACAACCTACGTTTATAAAAATATTTTTCAATAGTTTGAATTAATATTACCTAATGGGTGGATCATCCTACATGTCTTAAAATGTTGTTCTTATGGAATTCTATCCAATATAATGCTGTTTTTTTGTTTTTTTTTAACCTGGCAACTACTATTCGTTCAAGCAAGAAGCTGCAGTATGCTACATTAAATATTTACAATACTTTGACATTGCTTGGTGAACATTTCAGGTTTTTTTTTAAGATGCCAGTTAATACATAATACATTATTTTACAGTTTGACTACAGTGTTGCTGCCTGCATGTGTTAAATGATTCTAATAAGCTATTATTAACCCTAATAAATATTTTAATAAAATGTTGTGATATTTATTTATTGATGTCTCTGAAAATTGGTGTTTACAAATTTATTGAAATTTTGAAGCTAGCAAAACATTTTTTTTTTTTTAGGAAACAAACAGGCAATGGACTATATATTAGAATATGCGTAATAACAAATTAGGAGCGAGCAATTCTATTTTGTTTTTTTTTGTTCTACGGGATTTGTCAAGCCCTGGCTTAAGGTAATGGATTATGTACTTGTATGTGACTGTCTTGTGTGTTTTTTTGTTACCTCGATCAAAGTTTAGCCGCTAATAGTGGTTTAAGTTACTTTGAAGAAGTTGCAGTTTATATATGAATAGGTTAAAAATCATGGAGTCATATTTTGGCAAAGGTTTTTTTCTTTTTGCTCTACCGAGCAAAGATTTAGCCCTAGCTAGGAAAAATCTCTTTTTTTTATTAGCTTTGTTTGGTAGGTCATACAGCACAATGTGCATTAGTGACAAATTGTTTCAGGTATCTCCCTTCTGTAGAGAATACAAAGTTACGGCCTATTAATGTGTTGTGCACAATCTTTTGGTTCCTCATGAACATTCAAGATCTGTTATCTCCTACCTAGCAGGATCAATATCTCAACTAAATGGAAGCAATTTAATAGTGTCTCAGATCTCTTACCCACTTAGCTTGCAATTAGTTTAAAAGCATCTGCAGAGCATAATAATCCAGCTTGAGTAATAGGACTCGCTTAGCTAAATTATAAAAACAATGAATATCTGATCGGGATTTTTAAAAAAAAAACGTTTTAACTTTTTAAATATGTTAAAGGCTTTCTACACCATTTTTTATTTACATGCAGCCTTATCTTGAGGTCATCTGCTTTCTGATATCAGGTTGTTATAGATAAGTGCTGTTAAGGAAATAGTCTGAAAAGGGTATGAAATACAGTATTTCAGTCATTAGTTTCCAAAACTGTACTACTTTCCCTCTATAATAAAAAAAAAAATAACTTCCAGATTTGTTTTGTTTCTGGTGTTTGTATATTCCTATTAAAATGATTGCAATTATTTAATAGTTGCTGCTTCTAAGTGCCAGATATTTTCTATAAGCAACTGACAATTATTTACAATATCTTAAATCTTGAAATCTGCTCTTAAATTCCTTGAAAAAGGCAGTTAAATAATTTAACATATGTGGTTATGGGCTGCACATAGAAGCTTGCTGGGCCATATGTGGGGACTGTAGGTTGAGAATGGGGGCTTTGAGGGGCACTGTTGCCTTAAATCTTATATCATTATGAGTTTTAAAAGAAAAGGCTTTTGTTACAAAATACTTTGGTATGGAGTATTAGAATTAAAGCAACATAATTGGCTTTGAGCAAAATGTTTGATCTGCCTCTAGCTTTGTGAATTAAGGTCTTGTTGATTAACAGATTGTGTGCTTATTTTACCAATTGGGCATGGTGACATTTCACAATCTTATGCTTATGCATTGGTCTTTGCAATCTTCTGTATTGTTTAATGGTAACAGGAGACAATTGCTGACCCCAGGATCTTTCCTGTTTTGTCCCCGCCTTCAGGGGCGGCCATTAGCCAATTTGTAACTTTTCATAGTACAGCCCATCACTTTTTACTATATAAAGCTTATCTGCTACTACCCTAATCCCTAAAAATTTGGAAGTCTTGGTGAACAACCATCGCACCCCCTAGTGGCAGCTGGCCAGCACTGCTGGTGGTAACAAAACAGCAAATATCACACTTTTCATGTTTCTTCATGTAAGAATTTCTATAATTAACACTACCTTTTTCAATGCATGGTAGAAAACTACATTGTCCCTTTAAAGGAATGTGGAAGATTCCATTGATTTTTAATAAAATAATCTACATGGTATTTATTTGCATAAATAAAAATGACTATTAAGTGCTGAACATTTTATTATTACTACAGCCGTCCTCGTAATCTGTTCAATCGTCTGTCCCGGGTAGCCCATGCATACAATTTTTCAATAGTACTAGCCAATCACAAACTGACTCCGCAGCACTTCAACTTGCTGTTTGTGATAAGGTTCTAATGTTACCACTACGAGCCAATCACAAAGTGCATAAGTGACTGGGGGCATATCAATTGTAGGGACTATTATGAAGGTTTCAGTGAGTTAAAAACACAGCTTTTATGCACTTATTCATAAAACGTTTACATATTTAAATATTTTGTAGATTAAAATGATCAATAAGCAGTGCACAACAGTATTGGTAAAGGCAAATCCAATTGGAAGGGCTATATAAAATATTACACAGGAATATATAGCTAGCTTCTGTCTATTCTGCCTCTTGTTATGCAGGGATCTTTATAAGAGAGCTTCTTTAACATAATGAAGACATTTTAGCTGCTTTGTAAAATTATCTTTATAACATTCCAACATATTCCTTAGCGCTGAACAAAAGTTAAGCAACATGAAACAATTGATACATTGCAGAGAGTAGAGCCCTATGCATAATGCTCTCCCTCAAGAACCTTACGAGATTGAAAACTTGCAAACTTACATTCTATGATGGATCTACCAGATAAATTACAGCTTCTTTTATGATTAAAAAAAAAGTCTAGTCTACCAGGAGCTATTTTTTGTCAGAATTAATAAAACTTATTGGATAAAAAGAATACTTTAAAACATGAACTTCTTCTTTTTTTAGCCGCCACAATCCTCCACCCTGTATTAGGCCGTCATTGGATTGAGAGTGCCTTTGACAGGGAAGAATTTCTTAAAGGACTTCAGGTAGTCTAGCTTGTTTCAAGACTCGAGGTGGAATCTTCATGGACTGGAGCCTTGCAATTGTGAAATAGTTTTCCTTGGATACTGCTACCTTAACTCAGCTGGTAGGCTGCAATTGGAGAACAATCTAATCAAAAGCTGGCATCGCTACAGCCTGAGCCCCTTCCCTTATTGACCTAATAGGGGTCAACCAACTTGACAGTAGGCTATGCTGGTACTGATTAGAAGGACCTCTAGTTGGGGAGTAGAGTGGACCCTCACCTTAAAGTATGTAACCAAGTTTAGCAGCTGTGACAAATTAATTTTTGGTGTTTGGTCTTGTCTGGTTTCGGGACTTACTGCTCACTTGGAGCCAGTGTGTTGTGTTCATGTAATCAGCAGAAATGTAAATGCCCTTCAAATACATACAGCCTTCACCAAAGTATCATAGATTCATCCAGGGCCCAGCAGCTGCATCAACCTATTTTTTTTCTTTATCAATAGTACAGTAAGGCAGTTTTAAGGGCCACTACAGTTCAAGAAAAGACACTTGTCAAGTATATACAAAATTAACTATTAGGGGCTGTGTATGCAATACAAATAATTCATTTTGGGAAAATATAAATTTAAAAATAGAGTGCAGGAATCCTTTTTATTTTTTGTTACATCACCTCATGTATAATGGCACTCTAAATGTCTACTGCGTTACAAAAAAGTTTAGGACTTTGATTTTGCTCTTAAAATCTATTCGGGAACCATATAATTTTTTTTTTTTTTTGCCTGAACCTGGAGTGAGGTATGTTGTACTTTTGGTTAAGGTTTCATGAGAACATTTAAAAGTTCTGCCGGCGTATCTATTTGCAATAATAATAGCAAGCAGTCTGCTTCAGAGCATTGATGGGGAATAGAATACAAATACAAACACCTCATCCACTCTTTAGTAGATAAAAACGTGTTCTCAGACTTCAAACTATTATGTAGCTCTCAAATCGGACAAGATTGAAGTTTTCTATACCATCTAAAAAATGTCATGCTTTGCACAGCTAATAATGTGTTTTACATAATTCCCAAACATTTTATTATTATTTTTTTTTTAAGCCAGTGCCGATCATGCAAGAGATCATTTTATGACCATATCCCTCAGAGCAGCTGATGTTTTTCCCTAGCTTAGTATATCCTTAAAAGTTCCAATGCTACGTGTTTCATAGAAGACAATAGTATTTAAAAACACTGATTAAAGTTTATTAGTAGAAAGAAGATCAGGATCAAAGGAACATGCACTGCGTGTAGATTGTTAGAAGTTTCATGAGTTTTCATGCTTGCATGGTGCTTCAGGGGAAGCACAATGGACACTGCATTCTAAGCTCAAAGATAGGGCCCTCTTTCCTTTGCAGTTTTATATTGTAATTCTTTGCCTGGAACTTAACCCTGTTTAGCATTAACGTATGTTGGTGTGTTACAAATAAATGATAATGTGGTTGATCGTCATGACTGTCCTTTTAAGTACTTATCTAGAGATAAAAATCCAGTGACTGTAACCAATGTTAAACACTTCAGTACAGAGGACATAGGGTGTCATGGTTTCTCCAAGAATACTTAAGTGCCCATGTAAGTTCAAAATTAAATGGTTGCATGCCAACAACTTCTTAGTTCAAGCAATGATTGTTTAAAAATCTTCTGCAACTGTGATTTACTACTGGAAAGTAAAGGTTGTTTATTTGCTGTGTGCACTGATTTTGTACTGGTGAGTAGTCAGAATCTTGTTTACACAGCGGAAGGAGTGAACTTTTGAGCTTGTGAATAGTTCTAGTGAGAGTGCAGTTCTATTTTGAATAAATAGTGGAAGTTCAAAGAAAAGTGAGGGAAATTGTAGTGCAGAAAAAGGAAGAAAAACTTCCCTTTTCCAGGGTCCATACCTCTACTTCAGTGAGCATGTAAGCTCAAATTGGAGAACTGGAGAGAAGATTTGCAGCACTTGGTTATATTGCTCCACTGGAAGGGGAGTTGATGCTCACTGAGCAAAGTTTAGCTGGGCCTAGCATGAGGGGTGGAGATGTGGCTATTGAGGATGTCCAGGGAAGTAGCTGGGTTACAGTTACAGGAGGAGGAGGTAGGCCGGTTCTCAGTTGGGTGATTTGTCACCCAGATCCCAGCAAATGGAACAGTTTGCAGTCTCCCGGGTGCTTGGGTTGGGCATGTTGTTGACCGGGTAGATATATTATTGAGAGAGCTGGAAATGAATCAGTAGCCTTGGTACATATTGGTATTAATGACAACGTTAGTGGAACGAGGGAATACGCTTAAGGCAAGGACCTACTGGGAAATATTTGATGGTACTACCAGTGCCACGTGCTAGCCCAGGGAGACAGAATGAGCTTACAGAGGTTAATGCATGGCTAAAAAAAAGTGGTACACAAAAAAGGGTTTTTGGTTTTTAGAGCACTGGGCTGACTTCTCACTTGGGTACAATCTTTATAGCGGGGATGATTGTGTGCTAGGGGATAGAATGGTTGAAAGGCTGGAGGAGTTTTTAAACTACTAGGTGGCGGGGGGGTAGACTGAATAGTAGTAATAGGGTAGAAAGTGTAGAGGGAATGGGGGAGGAGAAGGGGATGGGTTAGTATAGTCAATTGGGAGGTATTGCAAATCAAGGTAAATCAAGTACTTAACAACTACAAACTCTTAACAACAGAATATGTTTGCTTGCTAATGCCAGAAGCTTGCCAGGAAAAATGGGCAAATAAGAATTATTATCGGTAAATGGGATTGAATAGGCATTACTGAAACATGGTGGGATGACTCTCATGACTGGACTGTTAATCTGGAAGGTTATAGCCTATTTAGGAAGGATAGGTAAAAGAGGAGGAGAGATATGTTTGTATGTTATTCCTAAATTTAAACCTATAGTCAGAGAAATTGATGCTGGTAATTTTGAATCCTTGTGGGTAGAGTTAAATAGCAGAGCAGCAAATTCTTAAACAATATTGGTAGGAGTATGCTATAAACCCCAAAATATAACAAAGTGAGGAAATACATGGTCAGGTTTTAGTAAGGGGAGGTTTTAACTACTCTGAAATAAACTGGATGAATGAGACCAGCAGTTCAGTAAAGGGGAGCAGGTTCTTGTGTACACTCAGGGATCATTATCTGGCCCAGGTTATACAAGAACCTACTAGAAATTAGGCTATTATGGATTAAGATTTCACAGATAATGTTGATATAGGACAACCTTCTGGAAACATTGATCACAACACAGTTTCATTTGAGATTGAATTAAGAAAAACCTGCAAAGGGCCAATAAAAATGCTTAATTTTAAAAGGGTAAATTTTAACGGTCTCAGGGAAACAATGCAAAGTATAGACTGGGACAAAGAACTGATAGAACTGAGGTCTGGGCTTTGACTAGGCCATTCCAACACATTTACAGGTTCCCCTCAACCACTCAAGTGTTGCTTTAGCAGTGTGTTTGGGTTCATTGTCCTGCTGGAAGGTGAACCTACGTCCTAGCGTCAAATCACGCACAGAGTGGTACAGGTTTTGCTCAAGAATATATCTGTATTTAGCACCATCCATCTTTCCCTCAACTCTGACCAGTTTCCCAGTCCCGGCTGCTGAAAACATCCCCACAGCATGATGCTGCCACCACCATTTTTCACTGTGGGGATAGTGTTCTTTGGGTGATATGTTCTTTAAAGGGGTGATATGTTGGGTTTGCACCAGACATAGCGTTTTCTTTGATGGCCGGAAAGTTAAATTTTACTCTCATCAGACCAGAGCACCTTCCTCCATACATTTTGGGAGTCTCCCCCATGCCTTTTCGCAAACATAAAATGTGCCATTTAGTTTTTTGCTGAAAGTAATGGCGTTCTTTTGGCCGCTCTGCCATAAAGACCAACTCTATGGAGCGTACAGCTTATTGTTGTCCTATGTACAGTCTCTGCTGTGGAACTCTGCAGCTCCTCCAGGGTTACCTTAGGTCTCTGTGCTGCCTCTATGATTAATGCCCTCCTTGTCCGGTTTGTGATTTTGCTGTTGTGCCATGTTCTTTCATTTGGTTATGATAGATTTGATGGTGCTTCTGGGGATCATCAAAGATTTGGATATGTTTTTATAACCTAACCCTGACTTGTACTTCTCAACAACATTGCCCCTTACTTGTTTGGAGAGTTCCTTAGTCTTCATGGCAGTGTTTGGTTAGTGGTGCCTTTTGTTTCGGTGTTGCAGCCTCTGGGGCCTTTAAAAAAAAAGTGTGTATATGTAATGATAGATCATGTGACACTTAGATTGCACACGGGTGGACATCATTTAACTAATGATGTGACTTCTGAAGGTAATTGGTTGCACCAGAGCTTTTTATGGGCTTCATAACAAAGGGGGGTGAATACATACGCACATGCCAATTTTCTGTTTTCTATTTCTAAAAGATAGTTTTATGTATATATTTTCTCATTTCACTTCAACAACTTAGACTATTGTGTTCTGATCCATCACATACAGATTAACAAAACATTGAACTGTAATGTAACAAAATAGGTAAAAAGTTAAGGGGGGTGAATACTTTTGCAAGGCAGGGTATAGTTGAATAATCAGAGTATTGCAGTGAATAGTGATACCTTTTTTTATTGGACAAACTTATTCATAATAAAGCGACAAGCTTTCAAGAGATAATGCCTCTCTTTTTAAAGTCAAAAAGCGATACTGATACATATATATATATATATATATATATATATATATATATATATATATACACATACGCACACCATATTTTTCTGTGTATAGGACGCCCCCATGTATAAGACGACCCCTATTTGTGGAGCCGAAAATTATGAAATAAATAAATATGCAATCATGGCCATTTTTTACTGGGCAGTT
Source organism: Discoglossus pictus (assembly GCA_027410445.1). Classification (NCBI taxonomy): domain Eukaryota; kingdom Metazoa; phylum Chordata; class Amphibia; order Anura; family Alytidae; genus Discoglossus; species Discoglossus pictus. Next base: position 291,442,671 of record CM050167.1, on the reverse strand, counting down.
GGTTGACCTTGCCCGTTAGTCCAGCGCCAGGCACCTCCAGCAGCAAAGCTGCAAGATGGAGCTGTGGCAGTTGTAAGGCAGGAGAGAATATCACATGTATTGTAAATGCATTGGTTATTATTACAGTGCTTGTGTCCATAGAAATGTGTATTCTATAACTTCTTATTGTGCTACACATATATTTAAATGCACTTTCTGTCATGATTTTTTTCTTTCCATACTAGCTTTCCACTTATTTTCATTGCTGCTCAATATCCCTGTGAGCACATCACTCATTACTGTGTTAAACTGGAAAAATGCAATGCACAACGCTACTGAGCTGAACAGCTTGTGTGTGGCATATGTGTGTGATGCTTGTGTCCATAAACATGTGTATTCTATAACACTTTTAATAGGACATGTGATATACAAATAAAGTACCATGAAATATGAGGCACATTCTGTGTTCATTAGATGCCACACATAAGCTGTTCAGGTCAGTTGCGCAATAATGAATGATGTGGTCACAGGGATATTGAGCTGGAATGGAAGTCAGTGAAAATCATGAGAGAAAGTGCACTTAAATATATGTGTAGCACAATAAGAAGTTATAGAATACACATTTCTATGGACACAAGCACTGTAATAATAACCAATGCTTTTCCAATACGTGTGATTCTTTCTCCTGCATTTCAACTGCCACAGCGCCATCTAGCGGCCACTTGCAGTATTGCTGCTGACTCGGCTGTGCTGTATTCTGTGTATAAGATGACGCCCCTATTTCAAACTATTGGCAAAAAATATCGTCTTATACACATAAAAATATGTTTTATATATATATATATATATATATATATATATATATATATATATATATATATATATATATATATAAAATAAAAAGTACATATGTGTTCACATTTGAATGTCTAAAGCAAGTTAAAAAAACATCTTCCAGCTCAGAAAAAAAAACAGTTATTACACTGCATTCTGGGAAGTAGAGCTGGGACATGCAAATGTGCTCACAAATGCCTCACTCTTCAATCCGTAGCCATTATCAAACATGGCTTCCTTTAAGCTTATGCATGCTGCATTACACCGCTTTAATGCAAAGGTTGGATTAAACACAGGCTGATTATCCAATCCATGTACAGCTGTTTCAAGCTTACTGGCTATCATCAGCATGGAGCAGAATCTCTCCTGTGTCTAATCTGTGTTTAATAAATTATTTATATATATATATATATATATATATATATATATATATATATATATATATATATATATATATATATATATATATACACATTACTATTTACATTAGTAATTTTAGGAAGGATGAAATGACTTTTAGTCCATCCAGTTCAACCTGTTGAGATCCCCTCAGATCTATATATTCTGTGAATTGTCAATTGATTCAGAAGAAGCAAACAAAGAAAAACCCTTTGAACCACTGCCGATTGTCTCATTAGAGGGGAAAAAAACTTCTTGATTCCAAAACTGGTAAACTGATTACTCTGGATCAATATCCTACTGACAAGTATAAAACATATAGTAGATTAGATTACTTCCTGCTGGACTATGTCTTTGGAAATGATAGAGAAGATTGAAATTGGGCCAATCAGTTGTTCGGATCATGCTCCAATTTATCTTATATTATCACTCTATATGAAAATAAATAAATAGAGGTAGTAGATCAGTCCGTGTAGACCCTACTTTATTTACATAAACAGGAAAAAATCTTGCTTTTGAGATTAATAGGTTCTTTGAGGAAAATGAGAGCTCCGTTGATTCGAAAATCTCGCTCTGGAATACGCATAAATCGTACATTAGGGGACTATTAGTTGCATGGTCAGCAAACAGAGTGAAGAATAGATGTCAAGCAAAAAATCGACTTATGAAACTCATAGATCTGCAAAATCGAAATAAAGTATGCCCAACTTCCAGAGGAATGATGAAAATAACCCAAACTCAGGCAGAAATTAAGAAATTACAGCAAGCCCATGTAGATAATTTAATATGGTTACAACAACAAAAAAAGCTACCATCTAGGAAATAAACCAGGAAAAATGCTGGCAAACTAAATCAGTAGGAAAAACAAATCTATTAGAATAGAAAAGATCTTAAATGAGAATGGATGTTTAACTAGAAACCCAAAGGAAATTGGCAAGGCCTTTGCAGATTATTATAGATACTTATATAGATTAGAGGAGAAACCTTCTACTCTCAAATGCAAAATTTCTAGGATCAGATAACTCCAAAAATTAACAGAAGAACAACTTAGTGAATTAACAAAATAAATAACGGAAAAAGAAATACAAGAGAGCATAAATAATTTAAAGCTTGAAAAAGTGCCGGGACAGATGGTTTCCCAAACCTCTATTATAAGACATATGTTGCGTCTCTGGGTAGACATCTAAGAAATGTTGCCAAACGAGATAAAAATAGCAGGGAAGGCAGCGGCGGAAAACTTGGAAGCGGCAATTGTTAATATACCTAAAAAAGAAAAAGACAACATTAGATGCTGTAACGATACGGACACTAACATTTATTTGAGTTTATTAGCAAGTAGACTAAACCCCCTCATGAAAGATTTGCTTAATTCAGAACAAATTGGATTTATAAAGGGGAGACAATTTACAGATAACACCGGAGGCTGATTAATATTATTGATCATGCAAAAAGTCAAAAGATTCCCAAAGTAGCCCTATCAAAGGACGCAGAGAAAGCATTCGATGGGGTGAATTGGGAATTTATTGACTTGATCTTAGTCAAATATGGTTTGGGAGAGTTTAGTTCATGTGCAGTAAAAGCTTAATACACACACAACGCCAATGACTTCATTAAGGGGTTGGACTTTAGATCAGATAATTTTTCGATAATGAACAGAACTAGACAAGGATGCCCACTCTCCCCACTCATTTTTGTATTAATTATTGAACCTTTGATAGAGGCTATCAGGACAAATAGAGAGATAGAAGGTATAACAACAGGCTCCCTGAATGATAAAGTCACAGCTTTTGCAGATGACTTAGTGGTTACTCTTACGAATCCCATAAACTCTCTAGTTGAACTACACAATGTTATAAATATCTATAGCGAGGTTTCTTATTATAAATTAAATCTCACAAAGGGAATAAATGATAGATTAAAACTGAAAGATAAATTTGTCTATAAATGGGATGATAATGCATTCAAGCACCTAGGTGTAAAATTCACTCCAAATTTGAACAACTTAATAAAAAATAGTTTTGAGACACAAAATTCGGATATTAATAATCCAATATCAAATTGGAGGAAACTCAATTTGACATGGTCGGGGAGAATATCGGCGATAAAAATGATAGTGCTTCCGAAAATCACTTCATATTGGGAAGAATACCTTTTAAAATGCCCAATCACAGATTTAACGAATTGCAGAATAAAATAGATATACAAGATCAAAAAACGTATAATCAAAAAAAGATTTAATAACAAAAGCATACTCTAGAGGTGGTTTGGCAGCACCTAATGTCTTGAATATTATAGAGCAATAGCTCTAACCCATATTCTGAAATACACTATTAAGAGCGATGTCCCAAAATATCTGATTATTGAGAGAGAGTTGTCACCGAATGTAGATCTAAAACCGTATTTTGGGATAAAGCATATAGGGGAGAAAAGCATTAAATTACCAAAAGTTCCCAGAGTATTAATATTAAGCTGGTTTAGTCTGAACAAAAGTTTAAATCTAATTAAATTTCCATTGCATGCAATACCAATTAATAAGATATCCAAAGAAGTATTACCATTTCTGAATGTGGACTGGACAAGTCGGGGTATAAAAACGCTAAAAGATTTATATAAAGTAGATAATTTAAAAACATTTTAATTCATTTGTAAGATACCAAAAGGAAACTGGTTAATCTTTAATATGCTATATATTGCTATTTTGAATTCTAGTTACAAATTATTGAGAAACAAAATCTTAACAGATTTTGAGCTGTCGTTATGTGATACCAAAAAGAAGCAAACTATAACAAACTGCCATAAAAATATAAAACTTGTAACAGAAAATATAAAATCCATAAGAGTAATAAAATGAGAACAAGATTTTCAAAAAGAATGGGATGAGAAGATCTGGAAAAGAGTGTTTAAGATTACTGAATAATGTATTAAGTGTAGTTTGCTTAGAGAAATTTGGAAGTGTGACACAGGTTTTTCTCTTCAAGAAAAGAAGCAAGTTGTCTGTATCATGGCTCTAGAGGTTGGAGCTGGCAGTAAATCATTATCAGGTAGGTATATTTGAGTATCCTGCTGAGAGACCGTCCGCTCTAAGCATCATCCAGTTTGATTTAGGGCAACGCAGAGTACTTGCAAGGGTGGGGAAGGAGGGAACAGATCCATTAACATAATTGGATAAGATTGAAGTTGATGCCACACCTCTAGGCTCTGATTAATCCACAAACACATACAGTTGCTGAAGATGTCTTAAAGAGACAGAATTAAACAAACATATCTGGTGGTCATGCCCGATCATCCAAATTTTCTGGCTCAAATGCATAACCTAAATTTCTAAAGTTATTAACTATAAGTTGGAACTGTCACATGAGACAGTCCTGTTTCATATTTTTCAGAAAAACAATCCAAAAGTTAATATCCATATGATCATTAATATCTTGATGGTAGCAAAACGGTTGATCATCCTCAACTGGAATGGATATTTGAATGGATATTGTGGTTGATAGCATTGTGTTGTAATGTAATTATCCTGCATACTTTGTCTGGGTCTTGCCTTCCCAGTATAAAGTCTACTTGACCTGTTCTTATTTTATTAAATCTCATGACAATAATTTTGGCTCGTATTTTCGGATCAGAATTTATGATGGATAGCTGCCTATAGTTCTCTGTATGGGATGAATCTTTCCCTGGTTTAGTCCGCATGGCTTGATTATCCATTAGGCAAACCAGGGAGCTGCCTAGGTTGCCTCCCTCTGAGGGTCGTCTGCTTTTTTTTTTTTTTTTTTTTAGTTTAGAACTCCATAAAATATTTTTTTGGGCTTCAAAATTAAATGCTGCAGTTCACAAACTGTAACTATATGTGCTTCAGCAGATATCAAGAAACTCCAACATCTAATCTCTTATGCTGGACCTTCTAGAGCTCTTACTTATGAAGTATACTTTTGCACCCATCATTTACCCCTGTTCTGTGATCAGCAGAACAATAGTTCTACTAATGAAGTCACAGAGTTTGTGTGTGAATTTCGCATAGCTAGCAGAAACATAACATAATGTGGAGGAAATTGTATTTAAAGCTACATTGTGATATTCGGTGAGCATACCAAATTCAGCACTGCTTGACCTGAGATAAGATAGGACACTGGTGCATATTTCAAATATAGTTTACCTACTATAAACATTGTTAAACTCTCTGTAATACAGCTACTACATGACTTTTTATAACAAATAGTTTTTAGTAGTTGAATGTATGCTTTCTCTAACTCAAATTGATGTTGAAGGGACAGAGATCTTCTCATAGAGAAATAGTGTGGATGATTAGTAGTAATTTGCTGCCGTCAACTTCAAATAAAAAATACAACATACATGCAAAGGAGTATTTTTAATAAATGAGCCAGTAAAGGAAATTATTTAGCTTAAATATGTGAACATTTTTCTTTGGTTTCAGCAAGTGTTAAAATTCCTCTTTTGAAATTTAGCAACTTGAAAAGTGGAGAAATAAAGCAGGTTGGTAATTAAAAAATGCTTAGTATTGTTTTCAGTTTTTAAAGTATTTACATGGTACAATGCTTTCATCATAGAAAATTCCAAAAGCCAACCAGTTTCTCAGTTTTTGTTATATATTCTAGATATAGTTGATTTAAAGTATGTCATATACACACTACTGTGAATTAATTCTGGTTTGTATCATTTGCTAACTAGAGTTTAATTAACCACTGCAATCAATCATCTGGCAAGTATATTACTCTGGTTAGAAGGGGTATAGGAGCCAAAAATACTCTGAGGGTGTAAAGCTTAGAGGCTAAATACCTTTGCAAGTTATGCATGTATTCAATGTGTCCCGGAACATTTTACAAATCAAATGTTTCCGAGTTTGGATATAAAGCTTTTCAATGGTAAGACAAATAGCGTAAGAGGACACATAATAGTGTCCCTGCCAATCTCTGTGAATTATTCAAAATAGTCTGCATTTACTAAGGAAACTCCAATGATATTTAAAAAAAACTATTATTCACTCTGTTATTTTAAGGGGCATAGAATGGAGGAAAGCAAAAGATGGATTGGCAGATAGATAGAGAAGAGAGAGGGATGGTGGAAGCGCATGGTATGTTTCAGGGTCTGAAGCATGGGCATAGAAACCCCCAAAAATCTGGGGATAAAGTATAAAGAGACAAAAAAAATGACAACAATTTGAAAACAGTGATAGGTGCATGGAAGCTTAAAGGGACACTGAAGGTGTATACATTTCACTAGGAATATAATATACATATGTATCTTTTACTTTTATGTACTGTGACAGTGTAATGCAAGGTGCATATAAGAGTCACACATAGTGATGTTGCGAACATCAAATTTTCGGTTCGCGAACAGCGGACGCGAACTTCCATCAAATGTTCGCGAACGGGCGAACCCGGCGAACTGCCATAGACTTCAATGGGCAGGCGAATTTCAAAACCCACAGGGACTTTTTCTGGCCACAATAGTGATGGCAAAGTTGTTTCAAGGGGACTAACACCTGGACTGTGGCATGCAGGAGGGGGATCCATGGCAAAACTCCCACGGAAAATTACATAGTTGATGCAGAGTCTGGTTTTAAGCCATAAAGGGCATAAATCACCTAACATTCCTAAATTGTTTGGAATAACATGCTTTAAAACATCAGGTATGATGTTGTATCGATCAGGTAGTGTAAGGGTTACACCCGCTTCACAGTAACAGACCAATCTCCCCTTTTAATGCACCGCAAACAACCGCAAACAGTCCCTTTGCACAACCGCAAACTCCCCATTTGCACAAGGTTGGATACCAAGCTAGCCATGTCCCGTTCCTTGTCCTCACTGATGTCATTGAAGGTCTCTTCCTCCACCCAGCCATCAAGGGTCCCCGAAAGGTGACAACAAGGCCCCTGGGACGCCAGCTGTGTTTGGTCTTCCACCTCCTCAAAGCCACCTTCCTCCTCTGACTCCTCTTCTTCAGACTCCTCTCTCTGCGTTGCCTCTGTCTGTGTTATTATAAGGTGTCTACTGTTAAGTAGTACTTTTCCTATCGGTTTAATCCCTGTTATGTCCACTATTAGGGGACGTGTATATGGCATTGATTTTTGGAACAGGGAGATAGAAAAAGATGCTTGGTCGGACCTCCTACTTCGAATTTGGGGCACTGCACGTGCAATGTAATGGACCATCAGATAGGAGTGGTGTATTAAGTTGAACTATTTATTCCTATCAGTTTGATACCTGTTACGTTACCTATCAGGGGACGTGTATATGGCATGGATTTTTGGAAGCGGGAGATGGAAAAAGATGCTTGGTCGGTCCTCCCACTTCAAATTTGGGGCACTGCACGTGCAATCTAAGGTGCCACCAGATATGAGTTTCACTGTGCACTGGCAAAAGTTGGCAGAGTAGGCGCTGTAGGCCTCACACACACGCCTGTAGGCAGGCAACTGATATTCAATCGATTACAGTAAAAAAAGGGTTCTTTTATTTCACTGTACACTAGGTTGCACCAGATATGAGTGTCACTGTGCACTGGCAAAAGTTGGCAGAGTAGGCGATGTAGGCCTCACACACACGCCTGTAGGAAGGCAACTGATATTCAATCGATTACAGTCAAAAAAGTGTTGTTTTATGTCACTGTACACTACGGCTGCACCAGATATGACGTATCACTGTGCACTGGCAAAAGTTGGCAGAGTAGATGCAATAGGCTTCACACACACGCCCGTAGGCAGGCAATTGCTATTCAACCTATTACAGTTAAAAAAGTGTTGTTTTATTTCACTGAGCACAATATAAGCTGCGAGCCTGACACAGACAGGCAACTGAAATTAGATTACAGGAAAAAATGGTTGTTTTCAATATATGGTACACCACCAGGTATGAGTAGTGAAAATAAGCACAATATAAGCTGTTAGTTGTTAGCCTGTCACACACGCTGGCAGGCAGTCATATGCAATTAGATTACAAAGAAAAAAATTATAAAATAAAATAAATGATGTTCTAGCCCTAAAAAGGGCTTTTTGGGTTGCTGTCCTTGCAGCAGATATCAGATGAGTCCTTCAGGTCTGTAATGGAAGCTAAATACACAGCCTGGCTATCTATTTCCCTATTAAATCTCCAGCAGCTACACTATCTGTCCTCTTACAACGAATGCAGCTTCAGAATGATTCTAAAATGTATGCTGTTCTTCAGATGGAAGGCTCTGGAAGGGAGTGTATGCTGCTGATTTGCTGGAATGTGTCTGCTGACTGTGAGGTGCAGGGTCAAAGTTTCCTCAATGATAAAGTATAGGGGGCAAACCGAAAAGCGCATGTGTTCGCTGTCCGCTGCGAACGCAAACATGCCAAAATCACTGCGAATAGTACACGGGCGAAATGTCCGCGACATCTCTAGTCACACACTCCCTCTAAAGTTCTGTTCTCTCATGAGCACTGAAGACGTTAACCTCTCTGTGAAGTTAATTAGCTATACCTGTGTAACCCCGATTTTAAGGCAACTCCTGGGCAGCTAATGGTCTGGATAGCATTCAGTTATTTCAGAAGTGTGTATGAGGCCCCCAGAGAGAGAGACTGCAGCCTATGACCACTTGAAGCAACAATGGAACACCTGAAAGGTCTTGGAGAAATATACAGCCCATTGAATATATGGATTTAGCTGGGTGAGAACGGATAGTAAGGAACTGTTATTGTCATTGAGGTAGTGCTGTAGTGGAAGCTATGTCAATTGTTTTCTTTGATGGATGAATACAATGCAAGAGTGTGTATATACTTTTCCAAGTTTTACTTAAATTTACCCAGTAATAATTTTAATAACAAAACAAAGCGACGTGGCTGAAACCCTGCCACAAGCTCAGAGGACACTGCTAATTTACCAAGGTAGTTTATTTTATTAAGAAATCCTTAAAAGCTTGGGTTGTTTTTAAAATCGTACAACTTGTACCTGTTTGGGTTTACCTTCTGCAGGTCATGCAGCCCATACACAAAATGTGAAGTACCTTGTTTCAAATTAGCTTATCTATAAGCTCTCTCAAATAGCATGTGGCAGACTATTGCTAAAGATTGGTTACTATGAGACACTGCATACCCTATATTTAAAAGTACACTGTCTTCATGAGCTGCAGAGGTGAGAGAATCTGAAATATTTGTAAGATTTTAGACAGAAAAAATAGAGATACATAGGTATATTATATTCCTGGTGATGTCCCTAAAATTGTCATAAATCTTTAAATTATCCATAATGTCTCTGCACTGTTAAACAAACAAATCATGAGAAGTAGATTCACATGCACAAATACACACTGATATATTCCATAAAACATACTTTACTATTATTAGGCAGCTTATGAGAGGAAATAAAATAGTGTGAACAAAGAAAAAAAATGTTTTGAAAACTTTGGGTCTAACTAAGAGCATAGTTATGCAGGAAAAAAAGTCATATAGCTAATTAGAAAAATGTATTTTGATGACTCTGCTGGGCCCTGGGGGAATCCATTATACATAGGTGGAAATTGTGTGTGAGAGAGGGCTTTTACATTTCTGGAGAGATATGATTACATTGAATGATGCAAGGAGTCTGCTTTTGGGCCAGTGTGGGGGAAGAGGTGTGGCATCAATTTCAATCTTATCCAATTATCTTAATGGCCCTGTTCCCTCCTTCCCCGCCCTTGCGAGTACTCTGTGTTGCTCTAAAACAAACTGGATGATGCTTAGAGCTGAGGGTCTCTCAGCAGGATACTCAAATATACCTACCTGATAATGATTTACTGCCAGCTCCAACCTCAAGAGCCGTGATGCAGACAACTTGCTTCTTTTCTTGAAGAGAAAAACCTGTGTTCACACTTCCAAAGCCTTTCCAAAGAAGTCCTTCCATCGATTAGGCTCTCAAATATTCTCACAAGCCCTACTTTTTAGGCACATGGATTTCTTGAAAGCAATATTTAGTTCTGTGCAGTGTTGTCACTTATTACTCTGATCTGAACTTATCTCCAAAGAAGTGTGATATATATATCATATCATTTGTTTCTATTTGCTATAGATACTTTGGATGCTTACAAAAGTCTGGCTTTTAAAAAAAAAAAAAAAATATGCTTTGATGTTTCACTGAATTTAAAAATATGTGTTCAGAATTTTTCATATATTTTTATATGTGGAGAATTATTACACAGTATCACAACATCAGCAAGTTTATCAATGATCCATGGAAGGTGTAGGGTTGCATAATGACCTAATGGCTAACGACTGCTCACTATAAAATGTGTATAATTACAGTATTGGTCTGTGATAGTGTATTTAAAGCTCTTCCCTTATTTATTTAATTTATTTCCACTGTGTACTGCAATTATTTTATGATCAAAACCTTGTAGGGAAGACTGCATCATATAGATTGTCGTTATTTTGTTATAATTAACTTATATGAATTGGTATTATTTTCTATTGTTTATGAATATATTTCATATTTACTATATATCAACATATTCAAAATGCATTAGATTTTTTTTAAATTAAAGATTGTACAATATATTATAAAGTTACACTACTGCTTTTTTCTGTACTGGAAGTTTGACATTGCTCTAGGTTAGGGATAGTGCAAACGTTTTATTAATGAGATACTAGCTGTGGTTGCTTCTCACTATATTTTCCTCACAGAGTGCAATTGAGTAATGCTTTTTACATTTCGCTGGGAATCAATATATGCAAATGATTCTAAGTGCTTGAACCACAGTAGAATAATGATCTTTGTCTATGTGAGTTGACTACAAGATTAAAGAAATTTGAGTCTTCACATGTTGAAGATACATCTTTTTTGAGATTTTTTATAGTTTATAACCAGCATAAAGTGTTTTTCATATTTTTTTCTGGAGTGTTCACTCTTTGTACCAATTGTCAAATTTTGGTAATTTGTATTGGATTGATTGTTCAAAAGGCTTACCTGAAACGACTATAACGTGTATCACATATTATAATTGTCCAACTACGATTCGTCGTCACGCTGTTTGCGTAGTGCGTACGACTTAGCGATGAGCGCCACAGGCGCTCATCGCCCGGCGAGCCTCCCGTAGCGAGGCGAGCCGTTAAACTGTAGCACTTAGGCAATGAGCGCCGCAGGCGCTCATTGCTGACGAGCCTCGCATAGCGAGGCATTAAATTGTAGCAATTAGGCAATGAGAGGCAATGAGCGCCAAAGACTCATTGCTGGCGAGCATCGCGTTAAACACGTCACACACACGACTTAGAAAAAAAACTCACCTCGGAACCAACCTTAACGTAACAAACACACACACGCACTAAAATACGACTATAAAGGCTGACTTGTGCGCAACTAAAAACAGTGAAAACACACCAAATACTCACACAAACTACATAAAAAGCTTACCCATAGCAAGGGGGGGGGCACCCAGGACCTCTGAAAGTGAAGTTACACCTCCATTTAAGTCCAAATTCCCGAGTTCAGACACACGAAAATCCCCTAAGCAAGAGAAAAAATGGCCGCCGAAAAAAACGAAAACGAGGCTCACAGCCCAGCCATGTACAAATTACCCAAGAAGGGATCCGAGATAAGCTTGGAAACCCGCATTAACCCCAGGGGCTCCGAGATAAACTCGTAGCCCTGCATTAACCCCACATTAACCATCGCAGTGGGGGTCCCGATTGCACGCGATCGGGGACCCCCGCTGCAATCAAAATTCAAAATTCCTGCGTTACAGATCCTTAAAGGACCGTAAAGGTCCTTAAAGGACCCGTTGTAAAAGAAAAAAAATATACACTGTCACCTTGTCAATCATGGGGGTCAATACAGACCCCCATAAACCCCTCATTAACCCTATCACTCATGGGGGTCAATATAGACCCCCATAAGCCCTTAATTAACCCTTTCACTCATGGGGGACAATACAGACCCCCATAAACCCTTCATTAACCCTGTCACTCATGGGGGTCAATATAGACCCTCATAAGCCCTTCATTAACCCTGTCACTCATGGGGGTCAATATAGACCCTCATAAGCCCTTCATTAACCCTGTCACTCATGGGGTTCAATACAGACCCCCATAAACCCCTCATTAACCCTGTCACTCATGTCGGTCAATATAGACCCCCATAAGCCCTTCATTAAGCCTGTCACTCATGGGGGTCAATACAGACCCCCATAAGCCCTTCATTAAGCCTGTCACACAACAAAAAAAAATCTACATTACAGAAAAAAAAAAAAAACATTACAACACCCCCCCCCCCTCACTACAGAAAAAAAAAATTACACACCTGAAAAGGAAATACATATAATACAATACAATTACATACAATACAAATACAATACAGTACAATTACATACAATACAATACAATACACCCCTATCTAATATACATCACACAATCTATCTAAATAAATACCATAATCTAATATACTGTACATGCTATCTATATAATAGTACATCCCCAATCTATGTAAATAAATACCACAATTTAATATGCAATACATCCTATGCTATCTATATAAACCGCCTAGCTAACATACAGTAAATGCTATCTATATATAAACTAATCTAATTCTAAGCTAAAATAAAATAATTAAGACCACTTACCTTTGCAGATGTCCATTGAGATCAGCCACCTACGGAAAAAATAAATAAATTAGTGCAACACGTTTACACTACATAAATAAACATTCTATACATTCTAAATATTCTACTCACCTTTCCGGCATGTCCCGTCCTTATTATTTTAATCCTTCTCCAGCGCGGCACCTGTAAAAAAAAACATAACATTAATACACATACATCAAAATAAAATAAACATAATCTACATTCTACTTACCTCCCCTCAATGTCTCCGGCCTCCTACGGATCCTCTTCTGCCATGCCCTGTATAAAAAAGAAAATATATATATACTTACATCCGCACTCCCGGACATCCCTGACGCTAATGAGGCTCCCGAAGACTTTTCCGGAAGAAAATAAGCAACGGCGCCTTCTGATTGGGTGAATTTGATAGACAGCGTTTTCAACCAATCAGGAAGCACCAATGTGTGAGCCAATCACAAAGGGATACATCCTAAAATCCCACTCTGATTGGATAATGCACCTGTCAATCTTTATTTAAACCAATCACAAGGCGCAGATGCCTTCAGCCAATCACAATGGAATACACCCCCACAGGGTGATTGGTGGAGCCTCTGCGCATTCTGATTGGTTGCACTGATAATAGCCAATCACAATGGAATACACCCTCACGTACTGATTGGTGAAGGATTAGCGCATTCTCATTGGCTACTGTTAATATCAATCAAAATTACAGCCAATGGGAAGGCGCAGATATCTTCACCAATCAGTACGTGGGGGTATATTCCATTGTGATTGGCTGATGGCAATAAAGCCTTAGATTGACAGGTGTGTTATCCAATCAGCGTTGTATTTTGGGGTGTATACATTTTTCATTGGTTCACAATTGGCATCTTCTCATTGGCTGAATTTGATAGACAGCCTTTTCAGCCAATCAGAAGCCGCCATTGCCAATTTTATTCTGGAACACTCCGTAGGAAGCTCATTAGCGTCGAAGACATCCGCCAGGGCGGATGTATGTGTTTTTTTTTTTGTTTTTTTTTCCTTAACGCCCGGATGCTTACGGAGCAGAACACCAGGAGGCCGGAGACATCGCGGGGAGGTAAGTATAATGTACATTGTGTTTATTTCACTTTGTTTTATGTTTACTAATGTAATGTTTTTTTTTTAACAGGAGCAGCGCCGGAGAAGACGCGAAGATGGAGGACGTGACATGCTGGGACGTGACATGCTGGGACGTGACATGCTGGGACGTGACATGCTGGGACGGGACATGCTGGAAAGGTGAGTATAATATTTATAATATTTATAATATTTAGAATGTTTAGTTATTTCATGTAAACGGGTTGTATTAATTTTTTTTAATCTTTTTTACTGTAGGTTGCTGATCTGAAGAAACATCTCAAAGGTAAGTGGTCTTAATTATTTTATTGTAGCTTAGAATTAGGGTTGCTATATATAGATATAGCATGTATTGTATATTAGATAGATAGATAGGGCGATGTATTATTAGATAGTATTGTATATTAGATAGTGGGATGTATATTACATTATATAGTGAGATGTATATTACATAGTGGGATGTATATTAGATAGGGGTGTATTGTATTTAATTGTATTTAATTGTATTGTATTTTATTTAATTGTATTGTGTGTATTATATGTATGTATGGTATGGTATTGTATGTATTATATGTATTTCCTTTTCAGGTGTGTAATTTAAAAAAAAAATTGTAGTGGGGGGGGGGGGTTGTAATGTATTTTTTTATTTTCTGTAATGTTCCTTTTTTAATTTTTTGTGACTTAGGTTTTTTTTTGTTGTTCTGTAATATACATTTTTTATTTTTGGTGATTTTAGTTTTTCTTATTTTATGTAATGTAGATTTCTACTTTTTGATGAATACTATCTAATATACAATACTATCTAATACATACAATACCATACATACATATAATACTTGAGGCACACCGTACACTCACATTGTGTGACAAACAGCATTTCAACACTTTCTTTTATTGACTGTCATTTTTTGACGGCAAGTCGCTAGTTTTATTATATTACTAGCGAATTGCCAGTCAAAAAATGACAGTGAAAGTCAAGGAATGGTGTTTGGCACACAAATTAAGTGTTTTGGTTGTGTGAGTACATTTTGCGCTGATTGCGAGCCTTGTGGTGAGTGCCTTTGTCGCTCTTCGTGTGGCTGGCAATGAGCGTCTTTGCCGTTTATTGCTATCGTGTATTGTGGTGTTTTTTAAAGTTTTGTATATATGTATGGTGTAATGATAATTAATTAGTAAATAAATGAAATCATAAATTAATATAGCTAACCTATTTGTAATTAATATATGCAGCAAGCAATGTGATGAAGAGCTGACAATCTGTTTTGATGTTCCTGCAGCATACAATGTGGGTTTGCACTGTTGTTGAGCTGAGGTGTAAGTGTGAGCAATGTGTGCGGTGTAAATAGGCTGCATGTGCGAGGAGAAACCATTACTGTAGCTGTGTAGTTCCACTTTGCTAATAGTGTATGTTGTAGCCGGTACGGCTTTTTGTAAAAGTCGTATGTGCATGGTGTTGTTTTGCGGCTTTAGGGGTCGTGTAGCCTCGTTTTCGTTTTTTTTGGCAGCCATTTTTTCTCTTGCTTAGGGGATTTTCAAGTGTGTAGACTGTGAAAATTGGAGTTAAATTGATGTGTAAGATGACTTGCAGACATCCTGGGTGTCCCCCATTGCTGTGTGTGATGTTTTTATTTTATTTCTGTTTGTATTTATTTATTTATTATTTCGTGTTTCTCAGTGCGCGCGGTTTGTCTGTTAATTTCATATTTTTTGTGTCTCATATTTTGTTTGATGCAAGTAGCAATTTCCTTTTGTAAGTGTTACGGCCTGTATTTTTTTTCGTAATTTTTTTTCAAAGTGCTACGGGTCTCGCAGTGTGAATTGTGTATTTTAGTGTTGTGTTCATGTGTAGTCCCGCGGGTCGTAGGTATGATGGTAAAGTGTTGTGGGGTCATAGGGATGAGCGCCTATGGTGCTCATCTCCACCAGCGCAGGGAGCGCCATTTGCCGCAACCACTCTCCTGTCCCCCCCCCCCCCTCTCTTTCTCCTACAGGGCTGTACCAGAGAGATGTAGCACTGCCGCGACCCCAGGCTCTCCTGTCGCCTCCGGCGCACATGCTCTGTAGCTACATATTTGTGCAGACGCGGTTCATCACTTTACCAACAGTAGCGCCTGCGCACAATGCACCACGCAGGTGTTACACACGGATTGATAACTATTATAGTGGATCAATAGACTGGGGATCTTAAAGGAACATGTCAGCATGACCTACAATATCGATTATTCCTGTAACTGTCAGACAGTATTTATATACACGTGTATATATAAATACAGTATTTGCTGTTTCTGCTACAAAAATATAGTGACATTCCTCATTGTTGCTTTATATCTTCATATACATTCATTCAGTATGAAAAATAATATAGTTTCTTGCAAATGTATGTGGTTTAACTTGTATGACATTTCAGAAACTTTGTAATAGATTTGTTTTGCAATCCTTGGCACACAGTCCGACCAATTCCTGAACAATGAGGTATCATTCATCTCTAAGACTGTTCTATCTTCCATGGTCCGATAAATCACTTCATGCTATTAAACAAATGACCATAAATTTTCCCTTATTGTAATAGCCCTCTGCTAGATTGTCCTAGGGCCATATTAATATAACATCTGTCAGAAAACTACAAAAAGATCACATATTTTATTCCTTTTTATAAAAAAAGATAAGGCTAGAAACGGATTCAGACCACACACAGATTGGGACTGCACTTTTTATCTGAGATATTTTATAATTTACTAGAACAGTATTAGTTAACCCATTCATTGCTGGCTTGATCTGCAAAAGGATCCCCTTGCCATGTATGCCAGGCACCCTATTACCAAGGGGTTTAAACGGTGCTGTTCTTACATTGGCTTTTTCCCTCAACTGCTAGGTCTCCATCTGCTCTGCTTCCAGACACTATTTACAGCAGAGGTTAGGCCAGTGATTGCCAGGATGGAAAACTAATTTCTCAACCTGGCTTTTATTTACACTCTTATTAAAGAAGCTTTCACTCATTTAGGAATGGCAGCTAGTGGCTGCTGTGAAACATCTGGCGCTGAGCCAAGCAGGGAAATTACCATGTTGATGAAAGATAGCCTGCTTCCATTTTAACCTTTCGCTGTTCTCCCATTTACACTTGCATTTGCATGAAGGAAAAAATGATTATTGAATGTGATAAGGTATAGGGGAGGGAAAAGGATGGTAGAAGCTGTCATTTCAGATAAGAATTCTGATGCTGCTGGGAAGCATTTTAGCTCAAATTTAGTAGAACATGTTTAATTTATAGCACCATGTTTTATCTGCAAATATAGCACTTTTAATGATTATATTGCATGTGACCAACAGCAAAGAAGTATTTTTTTTAAATGTGAAGAAGTTTAGCAATTTTATATAAAAAAAATAATCCAAAATTAGGTTGTCTGTAGTTTAAGAACACATAAATATAATTTCTTTGCAGAGATATAGACATTTGCTTGCTTATTTGAGAGGTTATAAGCTTAAGTTTTACTTGAAGGGAATATTAAAATATGTAGTGGTTATATAAAACTTGCGTTATTAATCAGATATGAAAGGGATGCAGCAAAGATCCAAATTATGGGAACTAAAACATTACCTATTACCTATAATGATATGCACAAGTAGTATTATTAAACATATCTAAATTAGTGTTAGACCTTGAATGTTGCTAGTATTAGACATGTTGCTAGGGTGTGTGTGTGTGTATATATATATATATATATATATATATATATATATATATATATATATATATATACTGTAGACCCCTTGTTTCCATCACACAACATTGCATATGTTGTCATACCCCTCCTCTCATTGCTCTTCCCATCATAAGTGTGGGACTATTTACACTTTTTGGGAAATCCTCTTATTCCTTCCATCACCTCCACCACTACCAGACCCTCCTTTCTAGTTTCATGCATCCCTTCACTATCTGTATTTAACTTGTTTCACTCCTCCTTTCCTTTACAGTCCTCTCCACCCTTCACTGTGTCTTCCATAGACAGCTCTTTCTTTCATGTCACCAGTTTCGTCATTGTTTGTATTGTACATTCCCTTTTCTTGGAATCCTAATCTTCTTCCTCTAAACCTCATTCCTTCAAACTACCTCAATGATACCCATATTCTCCTTTCCTTCTCCTTCTTTCTTTTGTTACTCTACATATGAAACTTTAATACCATTTTACTGCATGTGACAACATGCATTCTCTATGTTGCATTTAATGCTTGCACTTTGTAAGTGCAATGGTGTTGATTCCATGTTTTTGCTGTTGTCTCTTCAGTTTCTTAATCTTAAGAATAGGGCAAAATACAGTAATAACAAATTGAAAGAACGGAGGGCCCTGTTTTGAGCTTAGAATCTTATGCAGAACGTGCTTTTTCCCAAAGCATCCTACAAGATTGGAAACTCACCACTTACAATCTAAAATGCAAGTAAAAACCTTGTCAAAAAACAGATAATGATTAGGATAGACCAGGAAAGAAGTGAGAATTTACTTAGGGAGAAAGGGAGGGGAGAATAAGGGATTTGTTAGAAAGTAATAGTGAGGTAAAAGGCTCAAGGATGTAATCTTCACTTAGTGGTCAGATAATAAAACCTGCAAATGGGAATGTCAGTAATTTTGACTGTTATAAAGCTGCAACAATTAGCGGTGGGTGGGGGTATTGAGACCACACTGTATAAGGAACAGGAGGAGGGACAAGGAGAGTTGGGGGGCATGGAGAGCAGAAGGGTCATGGAGATGCATGGAGGTCAGTGTTAAACAAAGCAAAGTAATACATTTAAACACATCGTTTTTACACAGGTTAAGTACATTTCAGAAAAAGAACAGAATATTCATGCTAATTGTCGAAATATACCTTGGTTAAATGGTGGTGTCTGGTATCAGGAGGGCATCAGGTTTTCCACAGGTCTTGGTTAAATGGTGGTGTCTGGTATCAGGAGGGTATTAGGTGTTCCACAGGTCTTGGTTAAATGGTGGTGTCTGGTATCAGGAGGGTATTAGGTGTTCTACAGGTCTTGGTTAAATGGTAGTGCCGGGTATCAGGAGGGTATTAGGTGTTCTACAGCTCTTGGTTAAATAGTGGTGTCTGGTAACTTATAAAGTAGATTTCAAGAAATTACTAATATATGTATTTTTTAACTATACTTTATTTCATTTGCATTATTTCCTTTAACATATTCAGGGTAGCAGCTTATATAAAAATCAACACAGGTCTTGAATTCCTAAAAAAAAGTTGGGGCATATTTTGTGCTCTGTGCTTTTTTTAATTTGCATTTAATATAAAAGATGATCTTTGTAGCACTAATGGTACTATAGACAGTTGTATGTGATCTTACATAGTTACATAGTAATTGAGGTTGAAAAAATACTTTTAGTCCATCAAGTTCAGCCTTTTAAGAACTCCTCTGATCTGCAATAGGAGGATTAGTTGTTAATTGATCCAAAGGAAGGCAAACGGACCCCCCCCCCCAAAATGAATTCCTTCCTGACCCCAGATACTGGCGGTCAGACTCCTCCCTGGATCAATACTCTCTCTCTAATTAACTAGGATAACCCTGAATGCCCTTTTTAATTAAAAATATATCCAGTTCCTTTTTAAAGCTATCTATCGAGTCCGCTGTCACCAACTCCTTTGGTAGAGAATTGCAGAGATTAACCACCCTTACTGTGAAGAACCCTTTTCTTTCTTTAAGGTGGACTCTTTTTACTTCTAACCTCACAGGATGTCCTCTTGTCATTTGAAAACATCTTGGCAAAAAAAGCTCATCTGACAGCTTTATACTGACCCTGGATGTATTTATATGAGGTATTAAAATCTCCTCTTAGACTCCTTTTTTTCTAGAGAAAATAAGTTTTATTTGGTTAGTGTTTCTTCATAACTTAGGCCTTCCATTCCTCTTATTAGTTTTGTTGCCCTTCTCTTTTGTTTACCAGCTCTAAAATGTTCTTTTTATGAAGTGGTGCCCACATTTATACTCCATATTCCAAATGAGGGCGTACTAGAGATTTGTATAGTGGCAGAATTATATTTTGCTTCCCTGGCTTCTATAACCCTTTTCATTTTTTTATTTTAAACAAATACATATACAAAACCCCCACATTCTACAGCAATCTTTCACATCATATACAGCCACGTTTTCAGGATACATTTGGAAGAGGGAGGAGAGAATATAAACTTATTTACCCCTCTCATAGAATTCGATACACCACTAAAATCTAGTGTGTAGCAATTATCTTAAGATTTACAAATGAGTCCCAACAATGCCAACTGGAGGCCAACCCCCTTTTTTTACAGTGTCGGTTTGTTTATATTCAGCAAAATCTCTGTTTCTGATAATATATCTTTGAATTTCACTTATCGTAGGGAGCTGATTATGTTTCCAGTATTTTATTATGAGCCATTTTAATTACTGGTAAAATATGTGATATTATGAATTTACATTGAGGGAACTGATCCTCAATTTGTATATGAAGAATTGTCAGTTGGGGGTTACAAGGCACCTCCACCCCAACAATTTCTGACATCCATATACAACATCTTCTCCAGAAGGATTTCATTTTTTTACACTCCCACCAACCATGAAAGGTAGTACCTGGTAGGCAGCATTCCTTCCAACAAATCATTTTGTTATTATGATCAAATCTATTGATGGCATCAGGGGTCAAATAACATCTTTGGGCTATTTTAAAATATAATTCTAAATAAGAGTTGGACAGAGCTGATTGTTTGACCAACTTAAAAGCATCTGACCATATGTCTTCATCATAAGTTGTATTCAAATCTTTGTCCCATGCTATAAGGCCTCTGGTTTTATCAAGGGACATATTTGATGATACTTATGGCATTTTGAAGCTATATGAGAGTTATCTTCACTATATATTAATTGTTCAAAGAGAACTAACATTTGCATATTATCAAATAAGAAGCCTCTTTGTTTCAGAATATCCTTCTTAATACATGCTAATATTTTACTTGCCTTTGCAGCTGCTGCTTTGCATTGAGCACTGTTACCTAGGCGGTTGTCCACAGGTATTCTTAAATCCCTTTCAATATCAGATACCCCTAGATTTGCCCCATTAAGATTATAAATTGCATGGCTATTTTTCCTTCCCAGATGCATAACTTTACATTTATTTGCATTAAATGTCATCTGACATTTAGATGCCCATTTCTCTAATTTATGTAAATCCCTTTGGAGGGAAAGTACATCATTATCTGATTTAATTACCTTGCACAACTTTGTGGCATCAGGAAAAATGGAGACACTACTTTCCAGTCCCACTTCTAAGTCATTAATAAATATGTTAAAAAAGAGAGGACCTAATACTGAACCCTAAGGAACACCACTAATCACATTAGTCCAATTGGAGTATGTCCCATTTACCGCAACCCTTTGCTTCCTGTCTTTTAGCCAGCTCTCAATCCATGAGCAGATATTTACTGCAATTCTTGTATCCCTTAGTTTGCACAATAGTCTTCCATGTGGCACTGTATCAAAAGCGTTTGCAAAATCCAAACCGATTACATCAACAGTTGCCTTGATCCAGGTTCCTACTAACCTCCTCATAGAAAGAACTGTATTTTACGCGAATCTAATGAGCACCCTATTTGGGAAAAATTGGGTCCCAAATTTGGGGGGGGCATTAGAATCAATGGCGCATTGGATTCCATGTTTTAACTCCTTTTTCAGGGTTAAAAGATAAAATCTAGTGCGCCATCGATTAAAATTGCATTACTGGTAATGGCAAAAAGTAAAGCACAGCCCAGGACATACCGGTATACACCGCAACACCACCATCTCTCTCTTCCCGGCTCTCTAAAGTGGGTGACTGACGCTCTCAGATGGGCAGATGGTGGCAGGGGGCCTTGTCATCACCTCCAGGCGAAGTTGCTTCTCAAAGAATGCTGTGCACTTCCTGCAGAGACTGAGCCCCCCCTCACACGGTCACGCAGAGCCCAGCACACAGAGAGCCCATTGCACACTGTCATGCAGAGCCCAGCACACAGAGAGCCCATTGCACACTGTCATGCAGAGTCCAGCACACCGAGAGCCCACCACAAACTGGCATACAGAGCCTGGCACCCAGTCTATACTTTGTATTGCTGCCCTTAGACCGTTAAAATCTGCCCTTTTAAAATTAAGAGTTTTGGTTGGCCCCCTAACAGTTCACATCTTTCAAAAACAAGCATGTGAATCTTAGGCCTGTTATACAGTATTTCATTACACCGTGTACTTGTCTGATGATAGAGCTGACATATGAATATAAATTTGTTAATAACAGTTTAGTGGAAATGAGTTCAGAACTCAGAAGTGAATAATTATAAGTGTCCTCTTTACATACCAAAGCACAATCAGGGAAACTAGTGCAGAAGGTTAGTCTTTGGAAACTAAATAATCAGCAAGTATTTTGAAAGTCTTCCTCTTCCATGATTATTTTTATTTGCATTCTTTTCCATTCTTGCCTTTTATAGCTCATTTTCTTCCTATCTACAACAAAACCACAGCCCACTGTGTATTGCAGAGTAATCTGTCAAAGTAGTCGAAGCTACTGGAAAAATGGAATAGAAGTAACCATTAGCTTCAGAAGTCTTCAAGTGTATTTTGTGCAATATTCCCAAGCAGATTGGAGTTTGACTCCTGCAGTTTCCTAATCACACATTTGTTTAAAATGTTAACAAATAAAAATATAATATATCAAATGAATTATTTATTTAATTCTTGGCAGTTATTGGTTCTTGGTGAGGCATAGCTGGGTACATGCTTATCATCATTTGGGTACATAAACTACTGCTGAAAAGCAAATTTGTTTCAACACTTTTATGAGGCACAATTTGTTGCTTTTCAGGAGGATTGGATATAATTTAAAAGACCACTGTAGTTCAAAAAACTAAGGTACCTTTTCAAGTATTTACTAAACTAAAAACAGTAGCAACTATGTAAGTGGACAGAAAACATTTTTTGAGAAAATTAGAAATGTTTTAACTCTTTAGAACAGGAATCCATTTTGTGTTTGCTAGATCAGTTTCTCAGAGCTGGATCATAATCTGCCAGTTAAACAAGAGTTAGTATTTCCCAAGTCCTTTAAGAACATAAAAATTAGAATGTTTTATTTAAATAAAAAACACATAACTGAGAGCAGTCTCTAGTTCTTTTTTCAACACAATTTCCACTATCCCTGGTGATACCTTGACCATATCCAAATAATGATCTCCGGATTCACCCTCAAAAAAAAAATTTTTTTTTGATTTTTGAACACTAAAATATTATGCCTGCAATAGAACAGCAAAAATATCAATATGAATAATGGGAACAGTAGTATTTAAACAACTATTGGAAGCAAATTAAAAATCAATTTATAACTCAAACAACTGAAACCACTAAATTAGTGATTTACAGGTGTTTTGGAGTCTTAGCAAACCTCCTGGTACCACATTTTTTTTCTTGAAACAGGGAAGCAGAGAATGGAAAGAGAAATATAAGGGGGAAAATATTATAAAAACATATTTTTTTTATATGGCATCTAGATTCATACCCCCACTATGCTGTTAGGGTATGTCCTAATTCTTCTCTAGTTAATGAAGGAGTCTAGGTGTCTCATCTAATTTATAGTATAATCACAGGAAAAAGTTGTAATATAGTTACAATTTAAAAAGACAAAATCTTTTTACATTTCTGATCATTGATTGAACTATATCAGTGATTGAACTTACCCAAAAAGGGTCTAGTCTGCCTATTCTGTCTAAATAGCTTGACTTGATTAAGCGTCAGGATAGTCTTATGCCTTGCCCAGGTCTTCTTAAAGGGTCCTGCAGTGGCTTAAAAAAAAAAAGTATGATGGTTTTCTGTGTCATTTCAATACTGATGTAACTCAACTGATGTAACTCAAATCTGTCAAAACCCTCCCTCTACTATCGTGTGTCACTAACTGCCTGCATGATTTCTAACTAGTTATTAATCATTTTTGCAAAACCTGAATTACAATTCCCTTCTTGCCAAATGTCTTGTCTTGAAATGTCACATACTGTCAACAACTTAAAAATGTAACTATCTTCCCAAGGCTGCTGCTGCAAAAAAGTTTTATTCTCATTCCTTAGGGTTCCTCATATGTATACAAACTTTGTATTCTTTAGCTATTAAATTGTAAAGGCACATAAGATGACCAGCCTTCCTATCTTAAATTTTAATTTACAGCAATTAATGTTTGGCATGGAAATAGATTAATTAATTAACATTAAAGAAAAAAGATAAAGAAAGATAGACACTCCATTCTAATTATCACATCTGTTAATTAATTTATTCAAGGAGAGAGATATAGCATAATTTTTATTTTTCATTTTTTATTATTATATATTAAAAATATGTATAAGATATTCAATGGCAACAACAATGTCAATGTCCCCGAAGAAGCAGACCCGCGAAACGACCGTCGGCCGTCACTTCCGGTTCCGGTCCTGTGATATCAGATGCCACCAGGAGCAGCTTGGACAGTTTGGGAGACGGATCTCACCACAAGCTCAATTTTGTACAATGTAACATTGAGATAAGTTCTATTATAGCATAAATATATGTATATTACATGATAATATGGCATTGGACAAAATTTTAATATTGTTATCCTAAAAAGGCGGAATAAGACTAGTCTTTGTTATTATAACAAGAAAATAAGAATTTAGATTAAGCACTTACAGTGGATATAAAAAGTCTACACACCCCTGTTAAAATGTCAGGTTTCTGTGCTTTAAAAAAATGAGACAAAGATAAATCATTTCAGAACTTTTTCCACCTTTAATGTGACCTATAACACAATTGAAAAACAAACTGAAATCTTTTAGGTAGAGGGAAGAAAAAATATAAAAAAATAATAATATGGTTGCATAAGTATGCACACCCTTAAACTAATACTTTGTTGAAGCACCTTTTGATTTTATTATTTTTCTTTTTCTTGCCTCCACCTAAAATATTTCAGTTTGTTTTTTCAATTGAGTTGTTCAGTTTATAGGTCACATTAAAGGTGGAAAAAGTTCTGAAATGATTTATCTTTGTCTCATTTTTTACAGCACAGAAACCTAACATTTTAACAGGGGTGTGTAGACTTTTTATATCCACTGTAGTTCATCAGGATTTTTCTGACTTACAGGATAAATATAAACACTTTAGTGGATTTTTGAAGGTTTATATCTTACAACAATCTTCACTTTAATACTTATTATTAATACTTGCACTTTATTCGATTATTTTGTTCACTTAGCACTCTTTTCACTTATAGATTTATTTAGATATCAGATTATCCCAATACGATGTGCTGATTAACTCTATAATATTTTTAAATATTAGGAAAACGTTCATATTTTTAATATATAATAATACAATTTTTTTTTTTTTTTAAATGTGCTCTCTCCTTGAATAAATTAACAGATGTGTTAATTAGAATGGAGTGTCTATCTTTCTTTATCTTTTTTTCTTTGATGTTAATTAACTTATAGTTTTACACTCTCTTATCTCTCTGATTAACATTTAAATATATAGATAGGAATATTTACAATTATGGGAAGCGTATTTAGTTCTCTTATTTCAAATGGAAATAGATTAGTAAGAGCTGATTTAATTTACAGTAAACATGCAGAATGCATATCTATGTGTATCTTGGAGACTTGTGGCCGACCGT
Organism: Discoglossus pictus; assembly: GCA_027410445.1. NCBI lineage: Eukaryota > Metazoa > Chordata > Amphibia > Anura > Alytidae > Discoglossus > Discoglossus pictus. The sequence continues at coordinate 291,417,127 of CM050167.1, read as the reverse complement.
CAAGGAGCACACATACAGCTATAGCTGATATGTATTGATGTCATACAGCTGATTTGAGAAAGGGGCAAACAGTGGTTCACTTTCAAATACTCTTACATGTAAACAGAAAAAGTGGACTTTCGACTGTCCATTTACTGCAGTATCTTTCTTGTTGGTCTTTCCATTACTTAAATGTCACTATTTTGATAATGCATAAAACTTTGGCCGGAATAATTTGCCTGAATCGTTGCTTATCATCTTCTTATGTCTTTCCAGTCCTTGCATTGGATCTACAGGCTCAATTTTAAAATTCTAAGATACATTAGTAACACTACACACAGTTATACCCTTTTGCTCCCAAAGATTCCTTTAATATCCCCTCAGACAAATTCAACACCTCTGCACCTTTCGTCATTCCTCCCACTAACAATTAATCCATACAGCACTAATACCATGTTCTGTAAATACTCTCTCCCTGCTGTTAAGCTGTTAACATTGAACCACCTTAATCTTTTTGGAATATTGATTGTATACATACTTTATATTCACGTCCTACATTATCTCACTCGACCAGGGGCCCTGTTTTTTCTTCTAAGTTTAAAGCAAACATTTCCTGGTACTTTTTTTTGTGTGTGCTAATCTATACTACTTAACTTACTGGAATATTATTATTGTTTTAAAATAATATTTTCTCTATACATACAGAGCAAAATAATTTGTGGAGGTAAAGCAGTGGCCCGGCAGTCAAAATTCCTATAAATATTGTAATTTGTTCATCGAAAGGTAACAAAAGTGGTGGGTTTGCTCAAGACAACACATGAAAGTTAGGAAGGCAGGCTCTCTGAAATGGTTCACTGTAAAATAGGTGGACCCAATTAAAGCAGGAAATCAGACAGTATACCCCTAGTTAAAGCAGCAAGAAGAAGTTGAAAAATAAATCTGTATTCTAGATGCACTTTATGTTGGTTTGGATGAATATATGAAGTATTTTTGTATGTTAATACATATATCCTTTTTTTTTATAATTTGTCTGTGTATGACTCTATGCTTTCTTAAAATTCCAGAAATTACTATGGACTATTTGTATTTTACTTACAGGTTATGATTAAGCTTCAGGTTTTCTACATACCTGTCACATGACGGCTTTTCCCTTAACTGGTACATGACCACTTTCCCTTTAACATATCTATAACAAATGTTATGCCAAGCAGGAGTGGTTAGCACTGCAAGTAAAAGGTTAATGATGGATCATATGTGTCACTGTATGGTAATGAATCACAATTTTACAGTATGTGTGAACAAATACAGTTCTAGGCTTATGCAAGAGACTTGGCTAATTAGGGGGGATTGGTGTATGAGGAGTAGAGTAAGAAAATAACTTATGGAAACTGTTATCAAAGAAATAATGATTAGTCACAAGAACTTTTGAAGCTTACATTTGACTAGAGTAGATATAATACAAATGCCAAAAATGACTAATCAAAGTGGAAGGTAAGTGATGGATGCTTATAACTGAATAGCGTGATAAACACTGGTGACGTTTAATGCCAGTATAACTCTAGTGGACAGAACTTGCTCAGTATCTGTGTAGCAAGAGGCGCCAATACATATATTAGTACAGAAAATAAATAGTACAATTACATTTGAATATCTAAAAATAAGTTAACAAGTTTTATTTCCTGCTCAGGTTTCCCAAAAATGCAGTTATTGCAATGCACTCTGCACTGCACACTGGGCAGGAACATACAAATGTATATACAGTATGTGTATATGTATATGTATATATATATATATATATATATATATATATATATATATATATATATATATATACAGTATAATATATACTGCACAAACTAGGAACCAGCCCCACACTGATGAGATGCATTAAGATCGAAACAATAATGTCTGTGAGTAGGTCTCCTGGTTTGTGCATAAACCATCCTCTGGTATACTTAAAGCTGTGTAATACATCGGGCATATGTCTAAAAGGAGCCACATATAAAATGTTTTTTTAGATTTAAGAGTGAAAATGCATTTGTGGGCTCATTTGCATGTCCCTGACCAGTTTCCCAGATTGCAGTGTAAATTCGCTGTGCTTTAATGAATTTGCAGTGAAAAATGCATGTAATTCAAAATGCTTTTAGGAGAACTTTACTGTGATGTGATCCAAATTGGGCCCTTTAATGTCTAAGACCAAGTTGCAGTCCAGTTCTCAAAATTGGAACCATGTATCAGCCTGAGGCCTTATTATCAGAATAAAATTACAATTTAAAAACTTCTGCTCATCCTGTCATTATCAAAGCCTAGTTACCCTTATAATGTGTTGAGTATTCGTATGTTATAAAAATTGACCTGCAATTTGAAAATGACCACTTTACACTGACTCATCATCCAAAACCAACCACCACCATATTTTATATTTCCCGACTTATGGTAAATGATTTCTTGTCAAACTCTCTAGTCTTCAAGAAGCACTCATTCCAAAATATCCCCTCACCTTCTTGATTTTAAGCTCAATAATAGGACCTTCCATTCTTTTGTAATTTGTTAAAATTCATATATATACATACATACAAAGAGGTCAGGATTATGCAGCATACAATATAGTGCATTTAGCTGTAGAGAATTACTTGCAGATAAGAATTTGAAGCATGTACTTCACTAACTATTCTCACTAGATCCCAACATGAATGCGGCCACAAAGCTCATGTGTCTAAATCAACACTTGTTTGCTGCTTCTCTGTCAGCACATATAATGGTCCTAAAATGCATCACCCTTATATCTATCACTATCACTTTGTAGAATATTGTAAAATGTTTTAGCTATATGATTTAAAAAGCAATAATAGCTTTAATGTGTATATTTATTATGTTAATATGTTTTTTTTGTTTTTTTTATAGTTGTGTTGGAATACGATTTTGTTGGTACTAAAGCAGAAGTAATGCCATCTTATGTTATTACACATGAAATGTTCAGTGATGGAATACATCATCCATAAGTAGTGCTTTCATACCCATATTTGTACATAATATTTAACATGTTTATAGCTGCCTTCAGCCTAACATGGTGTAGACATATAACATAATTTGTTCCAGTGTGATTAACTTGTATTGCATCCAAAATGCTACTGTGACATTTAATGTAATTACAAAAATGAACAACTTTCATACAAAACATCTTCATCTGTTGCTCTTATCTTTTTTTCAGTTTTACTGTGGTTGGTGACAGAGTGAGATAAAATTTAAATTCGGGGTGGCCATTTAGAATTATCAATAATTTTGATATTAAGTCCTAAAACAAAGCTGTTGACAAAATGTCCATTTAGATTACACATAATGGAACCCAAGTAAATCTTTATAGAGCCAGGACCATCTGTTTACCATTCAAAACATAGCAGCCCATTTTGTCAATTTTGTATTTACTGCTGTGTCAGTGACATGTATAAGGGGCTATTCTCCCCTCCTTGCCAGTCTTTCTCATCATATTTGTGCCTCTTCTTACCAGACCCCATTTGCCTTTCTGTCTGAGTACCATACCATCAGGCAAGGTCTCAGGGACCATGACCATTCCCTGGATTGGCATGGGAGAAGCACTGGCTGTCGCATGTTGTGGCGTGAGGGTGCATTATAGTGGCCCTAGAAGGTAAAATTATGTGTACTGGAGATTTGCAGAGCAAAAAAAAAGTATATTTTAGCCAATTGGTAACAAAGGTGAGTTAATATATAATGCCATAGAAACAAATAAAACATTTACATGGTAAATATTTATTATACATAGTTCCTTATTTTAATGCAAATATGTGGCCGACAGCTGAATGGTAGCAGGCAAAGCTATTTTCTTTCGCATGTACCATTCATTCACATTTTACAAATGTTGAACCAAGTTCATGGCTTTGAATATGTGGATACTCCATAGCCCTGCATAAATTGGTTTCTGTCTCATCTTCAAAGACTTTCACAATAATTCATAAACTGATCTCCAGAATGTATGAGATGCATATAATTTTCTGTATGATGCTCTCAGCTGCAGCACATATTTCCAGATACAGATTTTACCAAATTAATGCATCACAGATCAGTCTTTAGGTGGGTGTTAAAATTTCTATTTTTGCCACCTCTTCATCTTCTTACAACTGAATCATTTTGCATAGATTTGAGATTGCATTCTGTATGCCATGTGTCAACTGTGAGCCAACAAATATCCTCTGGGGATTCTACCTTTCTCTAATGCAAACACTGACCATTTAGATTCTAATCTGTCTGATCTAAGTCCTTGTTTCTCATCTCTTACCCAATTGCTGATCCATGAAATTGCTTTTCCACCTTATCCCAGGATTGTTAAGTTAGCATTTATTCAACAAGCTTATCACATTCTCCCTTCTGAAATTCTGTGTTTTTTATGTTGTCTTTATAGAAAAGCTGAAGTCATATATGTATAATTCAAATAGCACCGCTGTATGCTATTCTAAACCATGTGCAATTATAGTATGATTAACAAAACACATCCTGTTAAATGCTTTTGTAATATTTAATGCAATTCTCTGAAATCAGCATTGCTAGATTTTACTAGCCCACTAGTAGTTCAGCTACATATTCAAAGGAGTTGATTTATGTCCCTCAGTGGTCCATCTCCATGTATGCCAATCACTCAGCTGTGTTTCTTGAGCAATAAATGGACACCAGCAGAACTTCACCCCAAGATTTTCAAGAGGGATTGTCCCACAGCCAACCTTTCTGCCATATGTTCAGTATGTCAGGAACTGGAGAAATATTACTGGCATATCCTTTGTAGTTACCCATCAGAGGGACCAAGACTTACCATATCCCTTAACCAGCTAGTCAGAAGACAAAGTTCCATCAGTCACTAATCATGCAGGCTGGTTGTGCTATAATGACATAGAGAGCTTTGTAAAAAACACATTAAAAGTCAGATTATCTGCAAAAAATGTTTATCTGAATATGCAGGCATCACTCCTATTGGAAGACTAAATTGAGCAACCCACTAGGTCCAGAGCTGATGTCCATTCACAACATTGGATTTCTCTAACCTGGTCCTGATCTAAGTCAGCTGCTCCAAGTACCTTGTTGATCCGTGTAAACAATTTGCTCAGCTATAATACCTTACAGGGCTGCTTAAACACTCTGGCCCTCATTCAATTGCTATTTTGGCCAATTGAATAGGGGTCTAAATAAGCACATAACATATTTTTTTAAGTACGTTTTTACTTAGTAAGCATCTATCTAAAAGCAAGGTTTTCACGAACTAAAAACTTATTTAAAAAATATATGTTATGTGCTTATTTAGAGCACTATTCAATTGCCCAAATCGCAATTGAATGAGGGCCTCTCTCTTTGCTTATGAATTCCACAGCATACATTGTTTTTTTTGTAATCACATTGGCAACTTTTTTTCCTCTCCTTCATTTTTACAACTACAAACATGTAGTCATGGAGTACACCCCCACCATAGCTTTAAATAGTCTTTGCTAATATTTAATGGAGCTGCCTTCTTTTTCCTTGTGACCACCTGACTTTTCCTTTCCTCCCTCTCCCCCATATCCCACCCTTCCTCTCCATTTCTATCCTGCATATTTACTAAGTCTCAGAAATTAAAATACATCATCTGTATTATTATTATTATTATTATTTATCAAAATATTTGCTGACTTTTGACTCAAGCTTTAATTTAAAGTCTATTTAATAAAAACATATAATATTCATCTTATAAGTTGCCCCATAACCAAGGATAAAAAGTTAATAGAGAGAGCGAGAATATATGCACTTTTGAACGCTTGCTGGTATTGATTGATAATTAATGCTGGATTAAATATTACTTATTTAACATAGGGTAATAAATGATGACATGTTATTGGGTTAATATACATCTTTTTTTTAAATCTAGCAGTCCTTTCCTAGCATAAATATTTTCTAGGAATGCTCCACATCTGTTTACAGAGAAAATATGCCATTCAGTAACAAACTCCAGATGCAAAATCCATATTCAGTAATTTCTCTAGTGATGTAAATGTACATATATATGGTATGTGTGAGTATATAGAATAACATCTGAATTTTTATATAATTTTATATACATATCATTTTTGATAATATGAAACATTCTTACAAAGTGGCAAAAAATACTTATTCATACTGCAGTTCAAGAAAAAAGACTATTGTTTGTCAAGTATGTACCAAACTAACTATGGGCCTCATGTAAATCTCATAAAAAGCCATTGGGAGTGTCCTAACTGAAGAGTAAACCCTATATAGCTATGTCAATCACACACCCCTAAAACATTGCAAGAGAACTGCTCAAGGTCATGTTTACCAGTGAACTTCACGCCACAGACGAAAAGCAAGTTATAAATCTCCTTTGATTCTTGCACTGACAATAAATTACGAATTACTCCCTGACACTCTGACACCCAAACCTTATGCTATTAAGATTTTAAAGATCACTCGCAAATCAGGGCACTGCCATAATTGAAAAAACTGAACAAACATTTACGAGTACCAAACACCACTCGCAAATACTTTTCAAATCTTGATGAGTCTCCCAGAGACAGCATAGCACAGAAAACACTACAAAATGATGATATTTCAACATTATTTGACTCTTTACAAACTATATTAGTGATATTGGTTTGTTAAGTGTGAGTAACGCTCCAGGGGAGAGCATGTGCTCTTAACAAACTATGTGTACGTAATTCGGTACATCCCTCAGTGTGCACAGCGTGGCACCAGCCGCACATGCGCAAACAGCGGAGCCAGCCACACCTGCACACAGCACAGCACAGCGTCAACTGCGCATGCGCAAAGAGAGACGCCAGAAGAGGGGTGGAAAGGGACAGAGAGGGGGAAAGGGGGAAAGAGACAAAGGGGAGGGAAGAGGGGGAAAGAGACAGAGGTGGAAAAGGGGAAAGAGACAGAGGGGAGGGAGAGGTGAGACACAGCGAAGGGAGAGGGGAGAAAGAGACACAGGGGAGGGAGAGGTGAGACACAGCGAAGGGAGAGAGGAGAAAGAGACACGGGAGGGAAAGGGGGAAAGAGACACAGGGAAGGGAGATGGGAGAAAGAGACACCGGGAAGGGAGAGGGGAGAGCTGAGAGCTGACAGGGAGAGAGAAAGAGGAGAGCTGACGGGTTGAGGAGAGCTGAGAGGGGGAGAGGAGAGATGACAGAGAGATAGAGAGAGGAGAGCTGACATGAGTGCTGCCGGCACTGGGGAGCTACGGTTCATTGAGGGAACCATGAATGCCAACATGTACTGTGACATACTGAAGCAGAGCATGATCCTTTGGAGACTGGGCCGCAGGGCAGTATTCCAACATGAGAACGACCCCAAACACCACCCCAAGATGACCACTGCCTTGCTAAAGAAGCTGAAGGTAAGCGTGATGGCCTGGCCAATCATGTCACAGACCTAAACCCTATTGAGCATCTGAGGGGCACCCTCAAACGGAAGGTGGGGGAGTGCAAGGTCTCTAACATCCACCAGCTCCGTGATGTCATCTTGGATGAGTGGAAGAGGACTTCAGTGGCAACCTGTGTACTCCATGCCCATGAGGGTTAAGGCAGTGCTGGAAAATAATGGTGGCCACACAACATTTTGACACTTTGGGCCCAATTTGGACATTTTCACTTAGGGGTATACTCACATTTGTTGCCAACGGTGTAGACATTAATGGCTGTGTGTTGAGTTATTTTGAAGGGAAAACAAATTTACACTGTTATGAATGCTGTACACTTACTACTTTACATTGTAGCAGAGTGTAATTTCTTCAGTGTTGTCCCATGAAAAGATATAATAAAATATTTACAAAATTGTGGGGGTGTACTCACTTTTGGGAGATACACTATATATATATACCGTATTTATCGGCGTATAACACGCACCGGCGTATAACACGCACCTCATTTTAAGAAGGAAATTTCAGAAAAAAAACCCCGTAAATTTCAAATAAAGAACTTTGAAGCAAAATAAGGGTATCTCAGAATAAGATAAATAACGTAAAATGACAGTAAAAGCTAGTTTTAACAAAGAAACTTGGATATTATATGTTTTTACAAAAGTTTACTCAGAAATCGCTGCTATCTGGGAAACCAAGAAACTCCCCCCATCCTCATCCTCCTTCCTCAAACCCATATCCTCAACCCCAACCCCCCTCCTCAACCTCCCTCCTCATCCTCAACCTCCCTCCTCATCCTCAACCTCCCTCCTCAACGCCCCTCCTCAACCTAAACCCCTCTCCTCAACTTAAACCCCCCATCTCAACCTAAACCCCCCTAAATACCTCCCCCTCTCCCTTTCCACTCACTTACCTGCTTCTGCTCCGGCCTCAGCTCCTTCTTGACCCGGCGCGCATGTGACATCGTCACATGCGCGCCACGCCATTAGCATATACCGGGTGTCACATGCGCGCCGGGTCAAGAAGGAGCGGAGGTCGAAGCAGAAGCAGGTAAGTGAGGGGAGAGGGGGAGGTATTTAGGGTTGTTTAGAATGAGGAGGGGGGTTTAGAAGGAGGAGGAGGGGTTGAGGATGAGGAGGGGGTGTTAGAGAGACACAGGGGGTAGAGAGACACGGAAGGGGGGTAGAGAGAGACGCAGGGTTAGAGAGACACGGGGGGGGGGTAGAGAGACACAAAAAAAGGGCTGAAAAACTCGGCTTATACTCGAGTATATACGTACATTATGTGACACATTCCAGTGTAGCAGAGGAAGGCTTCCGGGGACTGCAATGTGCGCCATTTGTGCCGCTATGCGGTATGTACTATGGGTCCTTAACATTATATCGGCGTATAACACGCACACATCATTTGCCCCCTATTTTCAGGGAGAAAAAGTGCGTGTTATACGCCGATAAATACGGTATATGTATATATATATATATATATATATATATATATATATATATACATACATATACATATACAGACACACACATAAAATTAGGGGGGGTCCCAAATTTTTTTTTTGCATCTGGGCCCTCCATTTGCTAGCTCCACCACTGACTCAAGGGGTTTATGTTTTCTGGATTATGAATGTATCTGATCAAGGATAATCAGTAGTGTATGCATACATATTTTTTTTGCATGAACTTAGAAAAAAAATTCCGACCTTGCAAAAATACAACTTTAACAAAAATACAACTAACGGCCAAACAGCGCAAATCAAAAAATACGAAAAACAAGAAAAAAAAAAAAACACACAAAGCACAGGGATAATGCCAGGACGCCTGGGAGTGAGGTTGCACACAAATTTAAGCAGAATTTGCGGAGTTTTGGCACTCGAAAATCAGCTAAGCAAGAAAAAAAATTACAGCCCCAAAAAATTAAACAAGGCTAAAGGAGACTGAAGCGAGCAAATCCACGGTTATCCAGGAACGACCTCGGAATCTCGGGGGCTGAAAAAACGATCTTGCAAAAATAATAATTTAACGGCCGAATCGAGGAAATCTAAAAACACGAAAAAAAATAAAAACACACTCACACACAGCACAAGGGGAACGCCGGGACGGCTGGAAATGAGATTGCACACAAATTTAAGCCGAATTTGCAGTGTTTCGACACTCGAAAATCGGCTAATCAAGAAAAAAAAAAGGCGGACAAAAAATATAAAAACGAGGCTAAGGAGACCAAGGCACGGAAATCACAACTAGGCACTTATCAGTTAGCCAGGTACTTAGGAGATACAAAATAAACCATTATAACGGACGGAAAATGCTTGTGAGCCAAATAACACATAGAAAAAAGCCGCCATTTTACAACACTAACTTGCAAAGAATAACATTACGATGCTAAAATGGCACTTTACCCGCCTACACAAACGGTTTGGCCTTGGGCACGCAGCCTATTTACAATGCACACTTGGCACATTGCTGACACTTTCTCCTCAGGTGATCAACAGTCCAACTGTACATTTTCTGATGCAGGAAAATCCAAAGAGATTGTTAGCTCTTAAGGATATTGATTGCTGCATATTAAATATAAATAGGTAAAGTATATTCATTTATTCATTTTAATTTATTGATTCACTGTAATTAAAAAATTGTATATTTTACACTGTACTTATATATCTGTCTTTGCGATGTGTGGCGAAGGTGATCGCTGCAAAGGAGGAAACTTGAAGGACATGAGGGGAGAGGCTTGCAATGAGCGCCGAAGGTCCACAGAGGAGCAAAAGCATTACATTGTGTGGCAAACAGCATTGCCATAGCTTCACATTTTATTGCTGTAATTTTTGCCGAGCAAGTCGCTAATTTTATATATATATATATATATATATATATATATATATATATATATACATATATATTGTCATGCCTAGGGCCTTACTGACCTGTTTTACACTATGGCCTGGGTATGACTGGCCAGAGTTACCCTGTTTTTATTATTATGGTTATGTATATCTCAGTGCTTATGGTTAAAATATGATTATACTGTTATACTGTATGTATCTTGGTTTATGTATTATGTTTCAAGTTATAGGAATTGTTGTAAAAAAACATTCGCTATTCTGCAGGCTATTGCATCGGCCAAACGCCCAAGACTGTAGTCTCATAGATAATCCTTGTACACACACTTTAAGATTACAGCAAAGGGTTATCGTTAATACAATCACCAGGGTGAGATTAAGGCCTGAACTCATCAGATTTACATGGTTTCCCAGTAAACAGGGGGCAGCGTATTATTTAGGAATGGGGCTTGCTGTGATTGGCCAGCCTGTGTGCCAGAAAAATAAAGGTAAGACAGTTGTGTCTGTACTTACATAAACAAGGTGTAAGTGACAGTCTGTGAATTAATCCTAATTATAAGGGATTATATGGTGTTCCTGAGATCCTGGTCTGTGTAAGTAAGCTCCTGGGCATGGTACCTGTGTTTGGTCCATCTTCTGCTATCAGAGGTGTACAAGGACCCCACGATTCTGCGGGACAGGTTTGAAACAGATTCTTACCATGTCTAATTGAAGTAGCAGATCGTGATATATATATATATATATATATATATATATATATATTGTGACGAAGTGCCCTTCGCCACTTTGTCTTGGAGAGGACTGTTTGCCAGCCTCCTGCCCTGCGACTATGGCCCTGGTACATATTGCCCTTCAAACACAGTATTCGGCCATACCAGAGTGTATGTCACTCATTCTGGCCCTTTACATACAGGGGGGTCATTCGGTACTTGCCCTGTGTGAACCATGATACCACAGAAAGCTATGCCATGGAGCCCATTCATATAATGAAAGACTATGGGAAAGACTTTAGCTACATGGCAATTGAACTGTGTGAAGAGGATCTGAGCGCTATTCGGTAGTTTTATGCTCTCAGACCCCAGCTGTAACGGAACCCATCACTGTTTTACCCTGTTTTATGATTATTTAATTCTTGGTTAAAATATGATCACATTGCTGTACTGTAGATATGTTGTTTTATGTTCAACAGAATATATTGGCTCAGAATATCAAAGCTACTAGGCTAATAGATAATCCTGTTACAGATAAGAAAAGTCGATTGTATAAACTGTTTTCATTCTCAGATAAGAACAAAGAAGGCTGATTTAATCATTGTCTGATTATATCAAGGAGCCTCAGGGAGGGGTGACCACACCTATTGTCCTATATGTGTATTGTGTGGGGGATATGTGACATGTCTGTGTGTTATGTGAAAAACATACTTTTACTAACTTTTGAACCCCTGGTCTGATTCATGCCATTTTTTAATATGTTGTTCCCCTGGGTGAGAGATATTGAACGGTGCTGGACTTAAAGGTGTACCCCCTGTTTTTGGGGTACATCCAGAATGTGGTTAAAATTGTGTCTGTTTTAATTGTGTTACCTGTTATCTGAGGGGAGGAGACGTGGGGGTTGAACCATGTATCTAATTGGCTGTGATAATTATGTGGGTGTAGCCCTTCAGAGGGCACCATTGCATAAAAGGAGATCCCCTGTCATTAAAGAAGAGTTCTACTTGACCCTTCAAAACGTAGCCTCATCTCGTTATTGGAGGGGATCGCTATATATTACTGGGGATTGCTATGCTTTTGCATACTCCCTTGAGCTGTAACTACTGAACGCTTGTTCCTGATGTGTCCTCCTTGGAGGAGAGGTCTTCCCCACACGGTCCTGGATGCTGGAGATTCATACAGGGTGGAAGGAAGACGGCGCGGCTCCAGCTAAACTACGGCGGTTGTGGAGTCTGTGGTGGTTGAGGTGTCCGGTGCGGTGCTTGTAGGCCTAGGCGCAAACTAGGACGCGTCTATCAACGGAGGTACCCGGTCGGGGTACCAGGAGATCCGTTACATATATATATATATATATACAGGGAGTGCAGAATTATTAGGCAAATGAGTATTTTGACCACATCATCCTCTTTATGCATGTTGTCTTACTCCAAGCTGTATAGGCTCGAAAGCCTACTACCAATTAAGCATATTAGGTGATGTGCATCTCTGTAATGAGAAGGGGTATGGTCTAATGACATCAACACCCTATATCAGGTGTGCATAATTATTAGGCAACTTCCTTTCCTTTGGCAAAATGGGTCAAAAGAAGGACTTGACAGGCTCAGAAAAGTCAAAAATAGTGAGATATCTTGCAGAGGGATGCAGCACTCTTAAAATTTCAAAGCTTCTGAAGCGTGATCATCGAACAATCAAGCGTTTCATTCAAAATAGTCAACAGGGTCGCAAGAAGCGTATGGAAAAACCAAGGCGCAAAATAACTGCCCATGAACTGAGAAAAGTCAAGCGTGCAGCTGCCACGATGCCACTTGCCACCAGTTTGGCCATATTTCAGAGCTGCAACATCACTGGAGTGCCCAAAAGCACAAGGTGTGCAATACTCAGAGACATGGCCAAGGTAAGAAAGGCTGAAAGACGACCACCACTGAACAAGACACACAAGCTGAAACGTCAAGACTCGGCCAAGAAATATCTTAAGACTAATTTTTCTAAGGTTTTATGGACTGATGAAATGAGAGTGAGTCTTGATGGGCCAGATGGATGGGCCCGTGGCTGGATTGGTAAAGGGCAGAGAGCTCCAGTCCGACTCAGACGCCAGCAAGGTGGAGGTGGAGTACTGGTTTGGGCTGGTATCATCAAAGATGAGCTTGTGGGGCCTTTTCAGGTTGAGGATGGAGTCAAGCTCAACTCCCAGTCCTACTGCCAGTTCCTGGAAGACACCTTCTTCAAGCAGTGGTACAGGAAGAAGTCTGCATCCTTCAAGAAAAACATGATTTTCATGCAGAACAATGCTCCATCACACACGTCCAAGTACTCCACAGCGTGGCTGGCAAGAAAGGGTATAAAAGAAGAAAATCTAATGACATGGCCTCCTTGTTCACCTGATCTGAACCCCATTGAGAACCTGTGGTCCATCATCAAATGTGAGATTTACAAGGAGGGAAAACAGTACACCTCTCTGAACAGTGTCTGGGAGGCTGTGGTTGCTGCTGCACGCAATGTTGATGGTGAACAGATCAAAACATTGACAGAATCCATGGATGGCAGGCTTTTGAGTGTCCTTGCAAAGAAAGGTGGCTATATTGGTCACTGATTTGTTTTTGTTTTGTTTTTGAATGTCAGAAATGTATATTTGTGAATGTTGAGATGTTATATTGGTTTCACTGGTAAAAATAAATAATTGAAATGGGTATATATTTGTTTTTTGTTAAGTTGCCTAATAATTATGCACAGTAATAGTCACCTGCACACACAGATTTCCCCTTAAAATAGCTAAAACTAAAAACAAACTAAAAACTACTTCCAAAAATATTCAGCTTTGATATTAATGAGTTTTTTGGGTTCATTGAGAACATGGTTGTTGTTCAACAATAAAATTAATCCTCAAAAATACAACTTGCCTAATAATTCTGCACTCCCTGTATATATATATATATATATATATATATATATATATATACACACATGTATTTATTTATATTTATTGTGCAAGTGCCCTTAGATATAACTTACTATGTACTACCTTCTTGAGGTATGGCATTCCCAGGAAGCCCCCTGATGAAAAGTGTGGGCAACAAGGTAGATTCTGTGCAGTTGAAATGCTAAAAATGTATAACAATACTGTCAGCCATCCTCTATTAAATATGTTTTAGCTGCTGAATTGTAAGTTTACTGGCTTTCAACATTCTGTATCTGAGCCATTCAGTCTGAGTCATCTGACTTGGTGCTATAGTACTCATCCTCCTACTGATAATACTAATCAGTAAATATTTATAAGCTTTTGAAACCTTAAAAGCCTTGAATAATATGATATACTTCATGATACCTCATCTTTCTGGATAGTTTATTTACATACAGATGAAACATCTGATTATTGTAACTCAGGTAAAGTAATCAAGCAAACTTACCAATGTGCATTACACTCGATCATACCCTATTAAAACATATTAAGCTATCTTACATCTGATTGTTTGATGATACCTAGGGATAGATTCATTATCGATCTCTGAGAGTGCAGAGGTGGTTATAAAACGTGTTTTCTATTTACATTTTACCTGAAAACAGCCACTGTAGCCACAGAGGAGCCTTTTGCACCCTCTGAAATTCATAGTCAATATTTCCGATAGTGTCAGAGTTCCCTGATCTACAGTTCCACTGAAAAGATTGAAACAGATAGGCCATCATGGAAAAGCTTTATAAAAGTAGTATAATTATGCACTATAAGAAAAAAGAAGGTATGTCCGTTTAAGTATTATAAAAACAAACCTATAAAAAGCTTGATGAGTGAAGTTGTCAATATACCTTTACGTTTTTTTTAGAATAATTTTTGGCCATCTATTCAGATCAGCAATATAAGGGATTATACCTTTTAAGAACAACATATAGAGTTCTTCAAATAATGATAGTGCAATTCTATTTAGCAATGCTACATAATACGTGAATACATTTATATTATCTTGCTATTAGAGGAAAAATAGAGTAAGTGCAAAAGGTGATTGTAGAAACATTAGCAAAATCTGAATGTTTGCAGATCGCAAAATATTATACAGTGATTGCAGACAAGTTTTTCAAAACATCATAGAGATTGGTGACAGTAAAGGGATTCAAGCTTTCCAGTGTGTTGATTGTTCATGTCAAGCCTTGGAGGCATCATTGGCGCTTCATGCAAATGAGCCAGAGAACTAACAGTCCATTAAGCATGCATAGATGTACTCAGAACTTGAATATCTGCCAAAGGAAATAAGCTTTTTTTTTTTCAAATACGGAAAACATCCATGAAATGGAATGCTGTTATGCAAACACATACCAAGACCTACAAGCTGCAGTCTGTGTCTCTGTGTGTGGGGCATCGTTAGGCAAACCTTGTCATACAAAGGTCATTCCTTTCATTTTAGATGAGCACAATTACATTACATTACATGATATGGCTATTCATTTATAAAAGGTTTTCTGTGAAATGTTTATGAACGTATTATTAAATGTAAAGTAAAGGGGACTTGAAGAGTTAATTGATATTCATAATTTTTAATATGTAACACATTTTACATTTCTACATGGATTTCCCTGTTTTAGGATTCTAGCCATTTAATTGCAGTTGCCTTCATACTGGCCGTAAGTCTGCGGGCGTGAAAATTGCAACAGCTACAGATTGTTTCAATTGAACAAGCCCGCAGCTACTTGGTCGAAATCCTAAACTGTAAGTAGCATTACAGGGCATGAATCACCCAATAGTAAATGAGACCGTCATCATGACGTCAGTAAAACATGGAGGTTAAACCACAATCAATTAGTGTTTGGAAGTCCAATGTGGGTGGTCTGATATGTACAGTAGACTGTCAGTTAACCGGAACTCAAGCAACCAAAACTCTCAAGCAACCAGAAAAAAATTGAATACTATACTTTAAATAAAAATTTAAATTATCAGGGCTCAACAAATGCCAGGAGCCAGGTTGCCACAAAATGCTTACAGGCACCTAGGTTTCATCCACTGTACATCTCTGCAATTCAGTTTTACCTGGAAGCAGACAGGCATGAGTGACTGAGCCAGGTAAGTGTTGGCATTACATTCCCCGGGTTCAGCCCCGCACCCTCCTGCCGTATGTACCTGTGTGTAAGTGAGGAGTGAAAGCTGCTGCTGCTAGTCAGCCCACACTGACAAATATACATAGCATCCTATGTGCAGCTAATCTAGACCTCTTTTATATGTAACTCTCAAGCAACCAGAAACTACATTTATCCGGCATCTACCAATCCCCATGGGTGTCAGATAACTGAGAGTCTACTGTATTTACTCTTTAATTACCGAGATTGATATAACATGGAAATAAAATGTAAAATAATTAATTTTTTATTGCAGACTTGCAAGCTTGAGACTGTTGTGCAATTAATTCTAATATCTTTCATAATTTTCCCTTTTGCACTTTTCATCTTTTAAAGTGCAGTATTTATTTATTTATTGCTTTTACAGTGCTATGAGCAGGTGTGTAACCCCCTTGAGAGTCCTATCTGGTACTCGTAAGATTTTCTTCTACATTTGCCATTTACGGGTTTGAAGGCAATTGTGGGCTTGAGGAATTATAGCAATTGAAAAGTGATTTGCAATTGTAACAATTATGGGTCTGAAAGATCAAAGGCTTAGATGGGTCAGATTAACAATTTTTACAACCACAGGGATTATGAGCTTCTAACCTGCAAACACCAATTGAATAGGAAATTATTTGACGGGCTCCATTACGGGCTCCCTACATGTTGTCAGGATGGGAAAGAAAAAGCAGTGTGAATACTGTGAGGGATTCTTCCATTGGGGTATCCTTATTGCATATAAAGTCTGTTAAAGCAACATGGAGCCTAATATTTACAGTATGCACGTGTGGAAAAACTAGTGTTGGACAAAATATCTTTAGATAAAAAAGATGAAATTGTTTTACTTTCAGTCCCATTATTGTCTATGAGTTGTCCCTAAGCTGTTTTATAAAACTGGTCTCACAGGGAATATGCAGACGGCCATCTGATTTTTATACCATAGGAGTAAAGATTTATTAGCAATACAGGTATACTGTTTCAACCTCTATGACATTTGTTAAAGTGGCTAAAATAATGTTTCTTATCAATAATAATCATAGGCATTGTATGTTTCTGAATTATGCTGCTCCAGCTAACCCTCTGTATGCGTAAGCGCAAATACTTATAGTTGATCTGTTAACAACTCTTATTATATATGTAATTGTTTTATAGATTTGTCTCCATTTGTTTTATTTCACATTGAGTTATTCTGTCAAAGGGATTAGTAACTATTCTAATTTGCATTTGATTTAGTCAATAGCCCTAAGGGACTAACATAAAGCAAAACTTGGCAGTACATCATTTTCGGGGTGTAGGCAACATTTTAAACTATTTCCAAAATTTGGAACAATATATTTATTTATTTATAAACTGAATATAATTCTAATGTGTGGTACTTGCAAGCACTTCAATATACAAATTCAATATGCATAGCCATTTTTATAATGCATCTTTCTCTTTGCATATTGGTATACCAGATAAAACTATTTAAAACTTTAACAAACAATGCACGACTGCAGGTATGAGTACAGTCCAGTCCTCAGGGACCACCAACAGTTCATATTTAAGGTATATCCCTGCTTAAGAAACATGTGAGCTAATCAGAGGCTCAGCAGGTGATTAAAAATAATTCCTGAGCCTCAGATTAGCTCACCTGTGCTCAAGCAGGGATATACCTTAAATGTGAACTGTTGGTGGCCCCTGAGGACTGGAGTTGAAAAAGGAACACAGATTTATGCCAACAGTGATTTTATGTTTATGCCACTGGATTAGATGTTTAGTTTTTGGAGAGTTAGATCAAAATTGTATTCTTGGAGTGAATCCATTTTGTTTGATTGTGTTTACAGTTTTGAGATATGCAGTTGCATTTCTTGAAACAAGTAGACTGCTTCTTGGCAATTGAAGGGATTAGTATCAATTTCAATATTAACCAATTATCTTAACAAAGACTTGTGATGAGCTGCCATCACAGATCGTCACCACCCGGTTAGCTAGCCCTGAGCTTTTGTTACACATATCTGTAAGAGAAATGCTCCTTGACCTACGATCCATCCTTACTCTGTCAGTTATTAATAATGTAAAAAATAATATAACTTTCACTTTTTATGCTTTGTGACAGTTGTGTTTGTGTAAGTGCAAACTTAATATATATGTTTTTATAATAGCAGGTACCACCTATTGTGACTGCGGATACTTTCCTAGTGATCTTATGACTGGAGTATTTGTAAGTGTAAAAGTAACTGCAATACTTCCATATATATCTCACCTCCTACTGTAAATGATCATTCAATACAGTGAAAATACGTAACTTTGTGGGGCAATGTCTATGTCATGGAGTTCACCTCTAGGTCTTTCCACTCAATTAATTAACATATATGTGCTATAGTATATTTAAAATATATGGATAATCGCTATTTGAATAGCATTCCCTTTTTTCTATCAGCCTATCTGTGCTATTTCTGTTTGAAACTATGTTCACTAAGGTATTTTATGCTATAATTTAATGATAATAATTATAAACAGTAGCAATAGAATATATTTTCAATGTCTCATGATTTGTATACACTATGAAAAACAGCAAAATTATATAATAATGTCAGATGCTATGTTACATTATATACTAATCTGTTTTGTGTATCCTGCTGCTTTACTTCAATTAGAACTATAGAGCCTTAATGTGCTAACAAAAAAGCTAATTATGATAATTATCCAAGGAGCGATAGGAAAATACTATTTTTATTCATTTTTTTAGTCAAAGAGTGAATTTGCAACCCTACTATGCTTGTTGTAATCTATCAGTTCATACTCATGAAAAATATATTACATTTAACTGATATTGATAGGAGATTCTTCACAGCATTTTAGCTGTATAGGAAAATAATAAAATCTTAATTTTTATTGTAAATTATACAGGAATCTTGGTCGCTAAATTACTTCAACATGTCTTTGTGAATTAGATTGCATGCTTTTATATTTTAGGGGCCAAGATAACTGCTGCAGCCCTATTAAATTCCCCCAACGTGAAAACTTGTAGCCCGTAATGGAGCCCGCTAGACTTACAGCTATTAAATTGGCCTTGAACAGCTACCCGCAAACAATCTGCGGGTTACATGTGTAAAAACCCTACTGGATGTCGAAATCGGAACTCCATTGCCGCAAAGCCTTTGTTTTGTCAAGCCCGTAAATGTTATGTTCACAAATCAATATTAAATTGCTAAGAATCCACTGGCGTTCAAACCCGTAACCCGCAAATGCAGCCAAAAAGCCTATGGGTCCTATAGAGGACCCGCAAGAGGGTTAAAGTCCTATCCATAGCACTGTAAATGCAAGATCAACACACTACTGTACTTCAAATTAAAGGGGAAATTAAGTT
Source organism: Discoglossus pictus (assembly GCA_027410445.1). Taxonomy (NCBI): domain Eukaryota; kingdom Metazoa; phylum Chordata; class Amphibia; order Anura; family Alytidae; genus Discoglossus; species Discoglossus pictus. Next base: position 291,397,751 of record CM050167.1, on the reverse strand, counting down.
AGGTATTAAAATGAATAGCACAACATTCTCAAGCTAGAAAATCTGCAATATAAAATACTTTTTTTTAATGTTAATTTCCGTGTTATATCGATCCTGGCAATCAATGTGTTAATATATATAATGGAACTCGCATGGACTAGAATATCATATTTACTGATTTCTTAATATTGCATTATTTCTGGAATGTGGGTCTGATCGTAACTCGTAATTCAAACCTGTAAGGGTTTGAAATCTAACATACATTTTTCATTGACGTAATGATAACAATCTCTTTTCATATTGTAACTCTGTTGAATTTCAAGCCCGCAGCCTTTGCGGGTGTACCGGTGCTGCTACAGGCTTTGAATTTAATATAGCCCCATGATAATCACATCTGCTCTGGTTTCTAGCAATTTGTAACTTTGTAAATCACTTAATGGAATATTAATGGTACATTACTATATATTTTAGATACAGTGGCCTGATATTATTTGCTGCAGACTAAATATTCACTCTCATTGAAGTGGAACAGAACCTACATACTAAAAACCACAGTATGCAAATACATTTGCAAGTAATAACTTAAATATCTAACACCCATTAAACAAATAAACTTTTGTTTATTTAAACATTGCTATCTGGGTTATTTAATTATAATATTATAGATTATTCTACAGTCTCTCTCTGTAGTCTCAATTCTCTTGCCTTTGAGGTATATCCACCCAAATCTGCATAAATAAAAAATGAATGTGCAAAATGGCATTTAGAAGTAAGAATTTCTTGCATACATAAAATGCGTATTTAAAATCATCTTCGGTTGTCAGTATTTTGATGCAAACTGTAAGCTAAATAATGTGAATTCTGTGGGTAAAGATTGCATCTATTCAAAGGAAGTGGAATCATCACAATATGAGCCAGGCCATGCAACTTCTTTGTGAGTTTGTGCTGACACTGTTAGCTTCATCATACTATAATTGCACAGGTCAAATATGTCACGTTTTTTTATTTTTTTTTATTTTATATATATTTTTTATCTTATTCAATGCTGCAATTACATAAATCAGTTTAAATTTTTTTTTAGCTGTCCCAGTCCTTCTCTTGATTTTCTCAGTCCTCCCTGATAGGTATGTGGCTTAAAGTAACTCTTTTAACTCCTAATGTAAGAGAATTTAATTACCCTTTTAAGAAACGCAAAGCTTTCCTCACATATAAAAGTTATCATTCATTTGTGCTGATTTTGCAAGAAACACATTTTGTTCACAATAATATCCCTAGACTTATGCATAAGCACTATGTACCTTTGTTCTATGCTACTAGTCAGATTCTTAAAAGGACAGGGGCAGCTATCTTCAGGCATATAGATTATCCTCTCACACTCGAACATAAGAGGGTAGACCCTAACGATAATTATATTATTCTTACTGGTTGGTTTTTGGGAACTCAAATCTCTCTTATTTCATTACCCTCTCCTAGGACACATCCTCATAAGTGTTTGATTGAGCTATTAAAGTATTTAGAACTCCAGGACTTGGGCAAAATTATAGTAAGGGGAGGCATTAACCTGACTTTTAATCCTGAACTGGATGGGTCAGCAGTAGTTAGTAGAGGTAATTTTTCGAAGAAATTTAAGCACATTAATCCCCTACTTGCTAAATTGCATCTTGCTGATGCTTGGAGGGAGCTTCACCTAAGGGATAAGTAGTACACCTTTTACTAATCCACACATGGTACCTATTCTAGAATAGATTCATTCCTAATTGATTCTTCTCTTATAGATCATACTAGACTGATTTAAATTCATCCGTGCCCATGGTCTGACCACTCAGTTGTTTGAATAATCCTAGATTTAGGACTCCATTGCAAACCTCCCTTTTCATGGAAAATTAAAGAGATGCTCCTGACAAGCCAGTTGCTTAAGATTTAGACTCCTTTTTTTTCTAAACAAATCTAAAACAAGATATGTGTATTGGTTGGATTTGGGTATCTCATAAAGCTTGCATCCTATATTAAACTAGCTGAAACTCATAAAAAAAGGCAAATGTGCAATAAGGAAGAGCTAAGTAAAGAACTTAAGGAGTTAGAAAAGCTGAATCACTGTTAGAAAATTGAAAAGCTCAAACTAGACCTAATCATATTATTTTTCTAAAACCAATATGCCAGACTCCCTTCTAGCTAAAAAACAAAGGTCTAAGTCCTCACAGTCCAAGATTTTTAAGGCAGAGAAGTCAACGGGTCCGATTTCTGCAAGCCCAAATGAAATTCTAGAAACTATTCTGAATTATTATGAGAATTTATATTCTTCCTTCAGACATAATAATTAATATACTCGCTCCTTTTTAGATTCCTGCAATCTTCCTTCTCTAACTGATCAGGAATTGGGAATTCTTAATTCTAAGGTCATGAGGGAAGATATTGCATACGCTATTAAAACACTGAAACTGGGTAAATCCCCTGGGCCGGATGGATTCACCAATCTATATAATAAAAAAAATGCTGATATTCTTGTTCCTCACTTAACAGATTTATTTAATGCAATATTAGAGGGCCAATTGGTTCCTCCGGAGCTTAATCAAGCAGAAATATTTTTTTTTTCCTAAAATGGGTCAGGACCTCCTGGAAGTGAAGACTTATCAGTCAATTTCTCTGTTGAATGGGGACATTAAGCTCCTGGCAAACATAATAGCTGATAGGATAGCAGTATATTTATCTAGGCTTATTCACAAAGACCAAGTGGAGTTTATTCCTTTCAGGTAGGAGGAGACAATATTAAAAGAGTTCTAAATGTTAAGCAAATAACACAAAACTCAAATATCCCTACCTGCCTTTTGGCACTGGACATCCAAAAAGCATTTGATTCAGTAGAATGGCCCTACTTACAAATTTTTTAGCAAAATTCAGATTTAAGGAAATCTTTATAAATGTAATTAGTACATTCTGCCAAAGCTTCTTTGAAGCTGCCTGAAAGTAGTAAACCTATATAAACATTTACAGCCTTATTAAATTGCGATTCTGTAAATTTAAAAGGGCTCTTTTTAAGCATGCAGCATATTTTTTTACAGAAGTTTTTAGTTAGTGAACTTATATCCAAAAGCAAGGTCTTCACTAAATTTACAGAATCGCAATTTAATAAGGCTGTTAGAGAGATGCAAGGTTGTCATCTGTCTTCCCTCTTTTTTGCCCTGGCTGTGTGGGGAGAATCTTGGGTTAACATTTCACGAGTATCCCTTAATTATAGCATTTTAGAGACCTCTCTTAAAGTTTTATATTTAATATATATCACACCTGAGAGACTCTCAAGATGGAGACCCACAGATAATCTCAAATGCTTTCGGGGTTGCTCTCCAGCAGGTTCCTTCATACATATTTGGTGGTCCTGCCCAAAAGCCAAACACATTTGGAGAGAAGTATTGCACTTGGCCTCCAATGTATTTGATTCCCCATTTTTGAACCAAATATTGCTTTCTGCCTCTTTGGGATTCCCTCTCAGACTTTATCCGCTACATAAAATAAATTGCTGCAATTTCTGGTTTTAGTCTAAAATTCACATTGCCATGTAGTGGAGTTCCAAAAACCTTAGCCTCCTAGCAATTAAAAATAAGTAAAACTATAACATATATAGTTGTGAGCAACGCCAGTTGTTGCTAACACTTGCAGGCTCGCCGAGCGAGCCCACAGTTGCTGGCAAGGATCGCTGGTTGAGATATGCGCCATAGGCGCTCATCCCTACGACCCCATATGATAAGGCACTCACTTGGCTGGTGGAGATGAGCGCCATAGGATCAACAGAAATCTCAATTTTACCATTCACAATGCGAGACCCGTAGCAGTTTGAAAACAAAATAAAGAAATTACGGCCCGTAACACTTTGTAAAACGGCACTTAGAAAAAAAAAAAAAATACGAGGTAAAATAATACAAACTTAACGGCTGAACCGCGCACATACAAAAATAACAAAAACACAAAGAAAAGAAAAGAAAAAATACACACAGCACGGGGGGACAGCCAGGACGTCTGGGAGTGAGGTTGCACGACAATTTAAACACAATTTGCAGAGTTTAGCCACTCGAAAATCCACACAGTCCATCTGCAGTTTCTCCTCCGGCCTACGCTCATTCCTGCGTCGGCACCCGGTATATGCTAATTACGTCACATGGGCGCCGTGTCATTAGCATTGGCCGGGTCAAGACGCCGGAAGGAGCGTGGAGGCCGGAGGAGAAGCTGCAGATGGAGGTAAGTGAGGGGAGAGGGGGAGGTATTTAGAGGGGTAAAGTGAGGAGGGGGGTTTAGAATGAGGAGGGGGGTTTAGAGTGACGAGGGGGGTTGAGAATGAGGAGGGGGGTTGAGGAGGGAGGTTGAGGTTGAGGAGGGAGGTTGAGGAGGGAGGTTGAGGATGAGGAGGGGGGTTGAGGTTGAGGAGGGGGGTTGAGGATGGCATTGAGGATGAGGAGGGGGGTTGAGGTTGAGGAGGGGGGTTGAGGAGGGAGGGTTGAGGAGGGGGGTTGAGGTTGAGGAGGGGGGTTGAGGATGGCATTGAGGATGAGGAGGGGGGTTGAGGTTGAGGAGGGGGGTTGAGGAGGGAGGTTGAGGTTAAGGGGGGAGGGTTGAGGAGGGGGGTTGAGGAGGGGGTTGAGGATGAGGAGGGGGGTTGAGGTTGAGGAGGGAGATTGAGGATGAGGAGGGAGGTTGAGGAGGGGGTTGAGGATGAGGAGGGGTGTTGAGGTTGAGGAGGGGGTTGAGGATGAGGAGGGGGTTGAGGTTGAGGAGGGGGTTGAGGATGGGGGGGTTGAGGATGAGGATTGGGGGGTTTGATGAGGGAGGTTGAGGATGAGGAGGGAGGTTGAGGATGAGGAGTGGGGTTGAGGTGGGAGGTTGAGAATGAGGAGGGGGGTTGAGGAGGGTGATAAGGTAGGGGGAAAGAGACACAGGGAAGGAAGAGGGGGAAGAGACGCAGGGAAGGGAGAGGGGGAAGAGACACAGGGGAGGGAGAGGGGAGAAGAGACACATGGAAGAGAGAGGGGGACACAAGAAAGGGGCACACAAGAGGGGGACACAGAGGGCACAAGAGGGACACAGGGGGCAGCACATTTCCCACCCTCGGCTTATACTCGAGTCATTCATACCACTCAGTATTTTGTGGTAAAATAGGTGCCTCGGCTTATACTCGGGTCGGCTTATACTCGTGTATATACGGTATTCTCTTGCATATCTTTTGAATTTGCACAGTTTTTGTATTAGTAGTATTTATTATGGATTCTTTTGTACTATATGAGTAATAGTTAATGATCAATTTCTATGCATTGGAAACTTGGGATATCCCTTTAATAAATTGTTTATAAATTACTGACTATACTATGCAACGGATTATTAAGATAATACGACTCTAAAATAGGATAATCCAAATGGATTAACAGTCTATCTTTACTGTATATTATTGTATTGATTTAATGTGGAAGACAATGCTGTTTTAATGTTCTTAATTGAAGTGTTTTTGTTTTCTTTTTTAATTTACTAAATTAAAATTATTTTAATGATATACTGCCGTGATTTAATAATCTCTTTGAGGGGAGAAAATGTATTGAGAACCAAGGGTGTCCTTTTTTTTCTGTCAAGCTCTATATAATATATTTCTACCGTCAATAAAATTGATTAAGAAAAAATAATAATTCGCTCCAGTACTAAATGTGAACAAAATATGAATTTCAAATGTTATTATATATATTACGCAAAGTTTGATAGTTAAAATAGATTTTAAAGCATAAGTTTACTAGAAAATGTATTATTCAAATTTTTAATAATGACTAGATTACATTTAAATTATTTGACTTAAAAAAATATACCTCCCCCATATTACATTAGACAGTACATATTTTCTTTGTCTGTTTATTGTACTGTATATCTGGGGCATCTCTCACCACAGTCCAGCATTAGTCTTTTAACTCCATTAGGCTTAATACCTGCTTTCCATTGCTGAGTGGAAACGTTCACCATGTTCATTGTTAACTACACCACAGTTATCAATGAAAAAAACTAAATGAGAGTGTTGCAGCCTTATTTCTGTTAGGCTAAGAGATTTTTTTTTTGGGATTATTTTCTCTGTTTCCCAAAATGTTCACAGCTCCAAGTTTGAATGATTCACAAGCTATTTTCTCATGACCATGGAGGATCTGCTCAAAACGTTAATCTTTGAGAAGTTAACTTAACTGCGGTGCTAACAAAAGCAACTTAATTTTTTACAGCCTCTCTCTGTCTCGCAAATTTTTCTTTGGGTTACCTGAAATACAGACCTTCTTGGTTTATCACCTTTACAAATGTATTCAAAAGTCCCACATTTATATGCAATGGTGGTAATAAAAGCTCTTTGAGGTTCACTAATGGACTGCACTGTACAAGTTTAGTTCCTGGGTCAAGAGCTTTCTGTGTAGGCCATACCCATCTTTCATTGGGGGAAGACCACACTCTACTATCTGACACAGATAGCAACACAATGTAGTATATTCCTGTTGCACTCTCAGCGAGATGTCAATTACTTTTAGATCCCACATATCCACCACTGGTAGTCTTTGTAGCTAATCAAGTCAAGAAGAAGCTTTAAGTAAACTAAGACTCATTCACATAAACAGCATGTCCTAAATTAATTGGTGGTAATGTATTCTCATTATGCAGTAAAACTGCTTTTATACATAACTTTGGACAGTCAATGAAGAGTCTCCACTCTTTTTAGGTTTGTGATCAATATTGAATAACTGAATGAATCAATTTATCTCATGGCAGAAGACAAGATCATCTTCCTTCTGGCGATCAAAGTATACTGAAATCTTAAAATTCTTCTCAAGCAGATTCCATTATTGTAGTCTGAAGGCCAAAGTTTCTGCCTTATTTTTTAACAAATCTTGGTCAAATATTAGGATCTTTTGATGTTGAGGGCTCATGTAATTGATCTCTATCATGATCTGATTCTTCATCTGCAAATTCCAGTCAATTACTGACCGACAAAAGTCATATCTAGCACTCAAATGCTTTGCTCTGACATATTTATAACACAGGAGGAGTTCTGGACAGTAAATGTAATGACTCTGCACACAATTCTTGCAGGATTGCTAACTAACTATACCTGATATGAAAATATACCCAATAAAAATCCTTTTTGTCACAACCCAGAGATTACGGGCTAGGTGCCACCCACACTACCTTTTAGCTTACAGGAATTCCTCTAGTTTGTGGATTTTGAGGGTTATCTCACTGCCCAGCCTGAATAGTCAGCCCAGAGAGAACAGGAACACAAGAAAGCAATACTACCCCTAGTGGTTAGGTATATCAATAAGTATAAAATACAAAAAAACTACTTCACAGAAAATAAAAAAAAACGACTTTACATAAAATAAAAAAACTAAATTACAGAAAAAAAGAAAATACATTACATACAATAAGAAAGCCTATAATTAATACAATAGAAACGCCTATAACTACTCCTAAAACAACCTCCCTAACTTAACCTAGAATAGGGTAAATAAGAACACAAGAAAGCAATAGGAACACAAGAAAGCAATACTATCTCCAGTGGTTAGGAGCAGAGTTGCAGGCAGAGTCCGTAATAATAATTCCAATGGTTACAATTATTATATTTCCTCCGAATGAAACACACATCTCAAATGATGTATGTTCAACTGCCCACAACACTTATTGATGAGGGGAGGGGGGCAGCTCCCAGGCCCATATTAGGACTTCCGTCCCGCTCTCTGGCAAGGGGTCATATGATGTCTATTTGTCCAGGAAAGAAAGCATTTTACACATTACTGTTAGGAGTTGCCATTCCTGTCAGGAAGCCTGCACCACAGGGAGGGTAAGATTGCCTGAGAGGGGGTCCAATTAACAAGCCATTGTTGGTTAATTCTTAAGACAATGTTGAAATATGTTGCATTACTTATAACTGCTACTAGCTCATTTATGAAATACATCCCTTCAACCAGTAATATTAAGCAAATAATTGGCACAGAGCACATTCTGAACACACATCATTTCTTTAAACATTACCCATACAAACAACTTGTCACATTCCTTAGCAAGTCCCATGGCCATTGAAATATTTAGCAATCACACGTGCTGGGGTTACAAATAACAGAGTCCATGATTCAGGTATCAGGTTCCCCTCAGGGCCCATAATAGTCCATAGTCCCAAAAGTTCAGTGGTGGGCCCTTCTGGGCATGGCATCTTTATTAAGTGAAATTTACTGTATTATAAAAGCTAGTGCTAATAATAATTTTAACTATCAAATTCTTATTCAGCACAGTAAGATTGGTCAAAATTAACTGATTCATCACCGGAAAATCTAGGCTAGTTGATTAGTATTATAAAGGTTTTGTATTTGAGCTTTTCCATTAATCAAATATATTGTTTGCAAACCTAGGAGAGAAAGTTAGGTTAAGATCTAGTATTGACTTGATAGGATTTTTAACTGTTGCCTTAGTGCAAAAATATTAATAAGCTGCCTTGACAATTTGGGAATTCTATAATTTAAATAGATCACATTATTTTATTTATACATTTAACTAAAGAGGCACTTAAATTATATAGTAGTAAATTATTAATCACACAGTATGTTTTTACAATGTTAGGAATGCCAAGAATGTTGTGTTCATTAACTGATGCCATTAAAGTTCTTTTGCATAATACTCAATATATTTTTTCGTTTAAATTAAAGATACACGATCTGTCATTGCAATAAAAAAATAGAAGGAAGGTCAATGATTACTCATATTAGTCATCATAACAAGATTAGCTTACCTAATTGTGAAATCAATAAGTCAAGTAAAATAAAATATGGTAACATTAAACAAACCATTGCTTAACATTCATTAAGGACCATGCCTGAGTCCTAATTGCTCCCACTATTCCTCTAAACATTCTCTTAGACGATAAGCCTACTGAGTTTTACACTATTGACACCTCTTCTATAAAAATTCAAGCTATTTCCTTAACTAAATTCACAGAGCCCATACATTCATGGCCATCATGTCCTAGCAGCAACCAAGGGTGGCTCATATGCACAACCCCTTCAGCAACTACTGCAGGGACAAAGAAGCATCAGACCCCTTTCCATTACTTGTTCTCACCACATTAGTCAAATACTATAGTAGCACTTACCCATTCTTTTACACTATATATTTGCTTTTTTATGGTTCATATATAAATATTGAATAATTTCATAAGTAAACAGAATTGCATAACATAAAAAAACATAACTTACATATATTAAAAAAAAACCACTTTACATAGAATAAAAAAACAAACCTATGTTACATAAAATAAAAAACCTTACACAAGTAATTACCCTAGAAAAAACATTTTGTTGTTGAAATTGTCACTAATTATATTACTGAACTTTTTATACTGTATAAGTAATGCAAATATATAAAAGTTTTGGCCAGTGAGTCAAAATTGAATGTTGAAAAGTATAATGAATCTTGTGACAATAAAAAAAACTTTTGAAAGTAAAAATAAAAAAAAAATCAATTTCACTGAAAAAAAACTAACTACTTTACATAAAATAAAAAAACTGAATTACAGAAAAAACTAAATACATTACATACAATAAGCAAACCTATGATTACATACAATAGTAAAGCCTATAACAACACCTAAAACAAACCCCCTTACTAAAGCTAGAATAGGGTAAATAAGACCACTTACCTTGCCCAAATGCCCCTCCTGTCATGAATCAGCCAGGGGCCATCTTGGATTTGGAACTGTTATCTGCAACATGTTATTGAACAGAAGGTTTTGGGCTCCCAGAGCCACTGTTATAATGTTATATATTCAGGGCAGAGTCCCACTGTTATTGTTATGCATTCAGAGAAGAGGCAGTTTACCACGTCACCACTAATAAAGTCGTCATAACGCATTAAGTAGACTGACGTGGGAAGTACTGCCTCAACTCATAACATGTGGGAAAGGAAGAGATGCTGTGGATTATAAAATGTTGTAGTGGTATTATCTGTAAATATATTGTATTGTAATGTGGGAGCATGTTGTGTGCAAGCTGGGACTTATGCCTTTGTACCGACAAAGACTGTCCATAGGTCTAGAGTCACCCAAACATGGTCTAAACCTACTGGGAATAAGAGTACTAGGATACTCTAGATCCCATCATCATAGTAGGTTGTGACACCTCCAGCAACAATGGTCTTTTGTTCTTCATCCCTAGAAAAGGGCCCACCCAGAACTTTCCACAGGTCCGGCACCACGACAAAAAAAGAAACAATTGATAAATAAATAAATACAACATATAATACACTACATTCTAAATAGTACACTTACTTACCTGTCCAAAATGCCCATCCAGCGATGCCCCGTCCTCCTTGAAGTCTTCACAGGCAGGGCCCCTTTCAGAAAAAATAAAATAAAAATAAAAATAAAAAAAATTAACAGAGCTCCTATACCTAGAGGAGCTCCCCACCACAAATGAGGCTTTTCTTGCCTGCTCCGCTAAAATAAATAGCACCATCTGATTGGCTGAAAATGCTGTGAATCATATTTCAGCCAATAAAAAGGTGCCAAGGTATGAGCCAATCAAAATGGGTTACGCCCCTATATCCCATTATGATTGGCTAAAGTAACTGTCAATCAATTCTAATCAGTCAGAAAGTGCTATTGCCATCAGCCAATCAGAATGGGATATCCCATTTTGATTGGCTGAAGGCAATAGCGCCTTCTGATTGGGTTAGAATTGATTGACAGTTACTTTAGCCAATCAGAATGGGATATAGGGGATATTGACAGTTACTTCAGCCAATCAGAATGGGATATAGGGGCGTAAACCATTGCGATTGTCTCGCACCATGGCACCTTCTAATTGGCTGAAATATGATTGACAGCATTTTCAGCCAATCAGAAGGCGCCATTTTTAAATTGTACCGGAGCAGACAAGAGAAGCCTCATATGCAGCCGTTAGTTTTTTAAATTTTTTAGACTTTTTTTTTTTTTTGGCGGGGCACTGCCTGCGATGTCTTCAAGGAGGATGGGAGCATCGCCGGATGGGCATTTGGGACAGATAAATGTACTATTTAGAATGTAGTGCATTATATGTTGTTTTTATTTATGTATTAATTGTAAAGTTTCTTTTTTTGTAGGGGTGCTGGACCTATGGAAATTTATGGATGGGCCCTTCTCTAGGGACGAAGCACAGAAGACCATCATCGCTGGAGGGGCATTTGGGCAAGGTAAGTGGTCTTATTTACCCTATTCTAGGTTTATTAAGGGGGTTGTTTTAGGTGTAGTTATAGTCTTTTCTATTGTATGTAATTATAGGATTTCTTATTGTTATTAATAGTTTAGTGCTTAGACTTTGTGTCATGAGGGTCCTTGCGGACCCTCATGGCACTTATAGTGTTAATATTGGGATTAATTAATGTCCCATAAGGGTCTGTATAGACCCTTATGGGACTGATGAGATTAATTAGTGTCTCATAAGGGTCTGTATAGACCCCTATGGCACTAATGGGGTTAATTTTTGTCCCATAATGGTCTATATAGACACTTATGGGACTGAGGGTGTTAATTAGAGGCTCATGGGGGTCTGTATAGGCCCCCATGAGTGATGCGGTTAATTTTAGGTGCCTGGGGAGGTACTTATAATACCCCTGCGGCAGGGGTTAATTTTTTATTTAGCGCAGGTTCTTTAAGGACCAGCGAGTCGGGAAATTTGAATCTCTACTGCTAGGATCCCAATGAGAAACCACAGCCTAGGGGGTTTATTTTAGGTGTTGGGGGTACTTGAAGTACCCCCTGCGACAGGTCTTCAGTTTTTAACTGCCACGGAGGTCCATATCGAGACCCCCGCAGCAAGGGATGATGTTGAGAGCCGGTGATCCTGCAGGCTTTAATCAGCCATGATGGCAATCTCTTTTGACATTGGCTAAGTCTAACCCATTGCTAAGATCTACACGTTGGACTTACGGGGCTGGAATTTAATATGGCCCATATAGAGGTAGAGTGTTTTCTCACATATTTAATCCATCCACAAAAAAATTTAATACAATAAACACATAAATTGTCCCGAAATAGGGCCTCATTCAATTCCCTATTTTGCAAAGAAACACAGGCAAAAAGTGCTCAGTAACTTTCCCTAGCTATTCTATTCACCCATCACAGCATGATTGAGAGTGTGCTACTTGAAATGCCTGCGAGTAACCCCACTTGCAATATTCCAATATTTTGCCCCAGTGCAAAAAGAAAATTTGGGCCCCCACAATTTTTTTTTTGCACTTTCCGAACCGTTCCCAACATCAACTCACACAGTACATATATAACATATATATAGAGACTCGCAGGGTCTATACATTACCCCCATCATGCAGGGCTCCCAATCGGGACCCCCGCAGGGTCAGCACATTAACCCCTTGCTGTCTGCAGGGGTCCTAAAAAAACAACAACATTTTAATACTACTTTATACATATACCTTTAAATATGTGAATCTGTCCTTTATCAATTTTATTTAAAAGCGAACCAAAGTGCATACTAAATAGACAATAGTTTTACAGTTTATATAATCTTTGTAAAAACTGCCACAAAGTTAAGCAGCTTTAATTCAGTTTGGACACAACAAACTGTGTGAGCTCAGGACTACACTGAGAATTCTCCAGCAAGTCTACAAACCATTTTGTACACTTAATTATAAGAGACCACTAAATAACTCAAATTTAATATAACAATATATGTTATTTACCACAGTAATTATTTTTTTATTGAAATGAAACTTAACATTTCTGCTTTGTACTGATATCCTCAGACAACCTGCATTTTTTGTGTGATACAAAGTGGATGTACAAAGTCAGTGGCTTTAGATGCTAGTGTTAGCTGTAATCTCTTTCAAAACTGTTGCATGAAAATATCCCACAGATTGACCATCTGTCAGTAGTGTGTCTCTTACCACTTCCTTATAATGTCGTGAAATTCTTAAACTACTGGTGAGAATTTCAGACCATGGCTTTTCGTTAGAACTGGTTAACCCACTATGCACAGAGCAAATTAGTATTATCACAAATGTTGCTTGTGCATACAAAAAATTGTATATTGTAATGAGTTCTTTTTTTATACATTACAACGTACATAACATTAATTAGTCAGGGTGAGTTACCTTGAGCATGCTCTGTTTGGAGATGTAGCTATTATGGGATTGTAACTACTGCCCTCTAATCCTACAAAGCATGCTCCAGATTACCCACCTTGTCTATGTTAACTCTGTTAAATGTTTGTTTGCTTTTCAGCAGTGTGCAGATCAATGACTGAGGTGTGGATGGGTACATCAGCAGCCATTAAGTACATCAATTATATTTCCAGCTAAAGATTTGCTGCTGTTTGCACATGTATTTTTAATCTTAATTACCGGTGTGTTAAAAAACAGATTTAACAGGAAAAGCACTTACATTGACACTTAAATAAAAAAGGGGTTCAAAATGTACAGGCATTTTCTAATTCAGACAGTACGACTTAACAATGCAGGCAAATTGTGCACTCTTTAGAATAACAGTAGTTCTAATACCATATCGAGAGGATTTGGTGGTGCAGGGCATTCAAAGGAAATAGGATGCTGTAAAGTTTATCAGGAGGATAGAGGTGTGGTAGAAAGAAATGGGGGAGGTGGAGAGGCATTATAGTGAGGTGAAGACTTCCAGAAAGGGTATTGGAGAGGGTGAATGAAAGAATAAGGGTGAAGGTACAAAGAGTTTGTGTTTGGGAGGTGTTAGATGGCACTTAAAGAGAGATATGTAAGAGGGGAAGAGTTCGGAGAAGAAAACAAGGCAGATGCTTTGGCCCCTATTCAATTGAGCAATTGTTGGTTACTGGAGCCCGTAAAGTAGCTTGTAAACTAATTTGTATCTTTTAGCAAGCCACAAATGATCTGCGGGTTACAGGCTGAAACTCCCTGCGGTTGCCAAAATCGTAACTCCCAACCCATTTAAGCCTTTGCTCTTTCAAGCCTGCAAATGTTACAATCGCTAAAACCGCAAAACGCTATTCAATTGCTACAATTACCTAAGGATGTAATTGTCTTCAAACCCGCAAATGGCAAATGTTGCCAAATATAGGACCCGCAAAAGGGTTTACAGACTAGTTTGTAACACTACAGAAGACAAGTAAAACACATCAATGGACTTTAAAATAAGGGGAAAGCAATGGAAGGCATTACAATTAATTGCACAACAATTCCCAAGGAACAAATAGGCCTTAAAATAATATTTTGTTTTATCATATGTTGGAATGATCATGCATATGACCAGTATGCATATGCATGTACAGTAGAGTGCTAAATACTGTAAATGTAACAATATACCAACTCTCCTGATTTCCATCAGCAAGCATTACGATTAGCTAGGTCTCAGGATATCTCACTTGCCATGACCATTAATGATGTGTCATCTCACGATAAATGCTTAGCTGTGCTCAGAATCAGCGGTCAAGGTATGCTATCACCTTCTCCATATGATATTGTTAATCAAAGATTATATCACACCCATCAGCTATATAGGTGTTAGCACATGTTATAGGATACTCATGATATCAGCAATACGGGAAAATAGCAATGAATACGGAGAGGATACAAAGATCAGCAGCCATATTCATTGTTACTTACATCAGACGCAAGGATCTGTTCTCAGACTGATATTGACGAGAGGATCACAGGCTTCACAAGTGCATATATTAATGCTGGCTGTCATTAACATGCCATTGTGAGACTTTGCAAGTCCATCGACATATCGGTATTAGTCAACATTTAAGCTAACAACAATCATGTCTTAGATATCTGGATATATGATAACATAATAATGTGATAATATTGTGGCAGCTACATGTTAAGGAGGGCTGTCATTGAAGGAATGTCTACCTGAGAGGCAATGGGAATGGAATATCTTACAATTTCTTAATTTTGTTGACAATGCTTGCAGATGCAGAAGATGCCTTCATGGACCTGAATTGTGCCTAAACCAAAAAAAAGAAAAGAAAAACAAAAACACCTGCAAAATAAGGCCTTAAAAAGATAGGTACTGCAACATCTCTTCTCAACAGCATTCTTCAGTGACAATCAATTGGTGAAATGTTAAAGAGCACCCTACGTGTCCACAGAGAAGAAAATCATTTACCATGTGATGAGAGGTAGCCATCTGTGTACAAAATATCACCATCACATAGGCCATGATCCTATACTCTGTAGCTAGGCTAGATTATTGTAACGGTACCCCCACACATATAAGGGGGTGCCAAGGCCGTTTTAGTTGATCTGCCCGTCCAGTGATATAGGGACAGCTACTGCAGGACACCCATTCCCCCAAACTGGATCCAAGGGGAAAATGCTCCAAGCCTGGAACTGGCAGCTGAACAGGAAAAGCACCCCAAGATGCTTACACTCCTAGCAGTCAGTCTGTAACAGCATACCATGAATCCCCCCAAGAATGAGACATAAGCTCTGTGTTTGAGGGTCAAGCAGTCAACTCCCTTCTTTTATTAATTACAAGACATATTAAACCATTTCACATACACAGTAGAGGGAGGGGCTACCTGAGGTCAGCCCCTAATGGCCTCTGGCCAATCACATAGCGTCACACCGTGGGAAACATGAGAATCCTCCCAGGTCCGCCCACTAGGTGTGGCTGCCTGGACCTGTGGGGGAAAACCTGTAGACCCCATGGGGTTATGGAGCCTGTATGTCTGGAAACTCTCTTTGTTCTGCTATCTCCCCTGTTGCATGTAGATAACCTTTGCTCTCAACCATCTGGCCTTAGTGACTCACCACTCATAGATACATACAACCATATGTCCAAATCATATAAATTGGTCCAGTGGTTCAAAAGATAGATCATAGTCCTTTCTGACCAAATGAAGCATGGCTTCCATGTCTTTGTAGGGGGAAAATCAAGCGTATCAACATGGGCCGTAATCAAAAGGTAGAATTCGGGCAACCAGGCTCCTCCAATTCGCAGTGACGAGACTGATCTCGTCACAATTATGTTAACATTTGGACCTATAGATTGTCACTGAGTGCTGTTAAGAAGGCAAACAAATATGTGCAGCCCCAATTCCCGCATGGCTGGCCGCCATCTCCCTGGTGGTGGTGGGTGGGTGGAGGCATCCCCCCAGGAGACAGTGGCAATAGCAGTGGTGC
Organism: Discoglossus pictus; assembly: GCA_027410445.1. Classification (NCBI taxonomy): domain Eukaryota; kingdom Metazoa; phylum Chordata; class Amphibia; order Anura; family Alytidae; genus Discoglossus; species Discoglossus pictus. Next base: position 291,381,614 of record CM050167.1, on the reverse strand, counting down.
TGGTGGTTGCATGGGGGGGGGAGAGATGAGCATACGGGCTGCGGGTGCGCGGGGGATGCCTCTGGTGTGGAGTAGGCGGGGCTGGGGACCAAGGAGTGGCACATGGCCTCCCCTTCCTTCTCCCCTGTTTGCCCCTTGCCCCCAGCCTCTCTGTTTGCCCATCACTGCTCCTCTTGACTCCCCTTTCGACCTCCTTTTCCCTTCCCTTCTGCCGCACTTCACCTTTTGTGCTTCCCTGCCTGTTTCTTCTGATTTCCTACTGTTTTTTGGCCTTCTCTAGCAAACTCACTCTGGAGCGTCCTGTCGCTTAGCAATGCCCAAATCGATGTACTATTAACTCTTGCGTGATTTCCAAAGTTTCAGAGCCAAATTCAAATTTTAAATACCCACTTCTGCAGTTTTTAATCCTACTTCTTAATACCATCTCCAATTAAATTTTTTCATAAATTACATCACTTTTCCTTATCACTTTCTTTTTTTTTCTTCTGCAGCAGTGATGTGTGTTAGCAGTGATGTGTATATTCTACTCTAAAACTCACTCTCACTGTTGTACCCAGCAGTGCTATGTATTTTCTACTCTAGAGCTCACTCTCATTGCTGTATCCCAGCAGTGCTGCATATTTTCTGCTTCAGAGCTGACTCCATTTGCTGTATCCCAGCAGTGACATCCATTTTTAATCCAAAACTCACTCAGTTTGCTGTATCCCAGCAATGCTGTGCATTTTCTAATACATAATTTACTTTCACTGCACTATCCCAGCAGCGCCGTGCATTTTCTAATCCAGAGCTCACTCTCTTTGCTCTATCCAGCTGTGCTTTTTTATCTTCAGAGCTCACTCTTGCCGTTCTAATCCAACAGTGCTGTGTATTTTCTACTCCAGAGATCATCCTCATTGCTGTATCCCAGCAGTCCTGCATATTTTCTACGTCAGAGATCACTCAATTTGCTGTATCCCAGCAATGCTGTGCATTTCCTAAATCCAGAGCTTACACTCACTGCTCTATCCCAGCAGTGCTGTGCATTTTCTAATCCAGTACCCACTACCTCTACTCCACCTCAGCAGTGCTGTGCTTTTTCTTAACCAGAGATCACTCTCACTGCTCTAACCAGCAGTGCCGTGCATTTTCTAATCCAGAGATCACTCTCACTGCTCTATCCCAGCAGTGCCGTGCATTTTCAACTTCAGAGCGCTCCACTGTTCAAACCCAGCAGTGCTGTGCATTTTCAACTTTAGAGCTCACTCTCACCGTTCTAACCCAGCAGTGCTGTGTATTTTCTACTCTAGAGATCACTCTCACTGCTATACCCAGTAGCACTATGTATTTTGTACTCCAGAGCCCACCCTCGTTGCTGTATCCCAGCAGTCCTGCGTATTTTCTACTTCAGAGCTCACTCAATTTGCTGTAACCCAGCAATGCTGTGCATTTTCTAATCCAGAGCTCCCTCTCACTGCTCTATCCCAGCAGTGCCATACATTTTCGAATCCAGAGTTCACGCTCACTGCTCTATCCCAGCAGTGCTGTGCATTTTGTTACCCAGAGCTTACTTTCTCTGCTCTAAACCAGCAGTGCTGTGTTTTTTCTAATCCAAAGCTCACTCCCGCTGCTCTACCCCTCCAAATCCTTACCATCTAGATTTAGAGATACGGCTCCGCAAATTCGAATTTCCTTGTGTCTCTCATTACCAAACTTCTACTGTTTGTTCTGTCTCTGTCCTTAAGCCAAATCCTTCTTAAAGAGAGAGTACACTTTTATAATCCTTTACTCCAATCCCACCACGTTACCATTCCACTGTCACTAATTCAGCATTAACTGCCATCTTAACATCTTAATTCTTACTCTCTAGATTTAAAGGAAGAACTCCCTCACTCCAAATCCCCTCGTATTTTGCATTTCAAAGGTTTTTACACTATTTCAGTCACTGTCTTCAAGCTAGACCATCACTACACTTTCAGCCATATTCGGTTCCTACGCCCTTGCTCCTGGAAGCTGAAAAAGAGAAAAGAAAGGTATATTAAGTATGATGTATAATACATTGTTTTGTGTTCATTCATAACTATCTGACATCTAGCATTGGAACTGGATGATTCTCTTAATTGCAACTATGAGTAGCTTTCATTTGCTAGATGTGATCTTTGTTTGGTTCTTGATCTTGATTGTTCTTGGCTCCTAACGCTATCTTGATTCCGGCAGCGGTCTGTAGCTTCATACTCTGCAGTGGGCACACCCATGCCATGCATGGACTTTCTATCTGTTGATTACTGTTGTTGTGCCCACGAATGACAGTGATTTGCCAGCTTCATGGATTTAATGACACATGACTGATCCATCTATCCCTTGTTAATTCCATAGAGCTGACATGTCAGTGTCCTTGTTGGTCATCATTTATGTGTAGTGTGTGGGATGTACATGTGGTGGCATGTTGGTGTATGTGATATTCACCTGACATGGAGGTTGGGGCCTGCTGGGCCACCAGGCTTGAAGCTCCAGAGGCGGAAAACTGCCTCAGAAGGTCCTTGGCCACCCTCTCCCACTTGTTGTACTTCATAGTCACTAGTCACTCTGGGGCCACCAATTGGTGCTGCGGCTTGACTGCCCTCCTTTGCTATCAACCTCCTCACCTTGGCCTGGACATCATCAAACCGGTACTTCACAGGTCTCACAACCCTTTCCGCTGTGCCCACTGCTGTTACTGTGGCCACTACCTCCTTCCATGCTTGGGCCCTAGGCCTGAGCCTAATTTCCCTCCCCCCGCAAGGATAGCGTGGTGCTCACGGAACGCTCAAAGGAGGACCACATTCTCCTTTTGCATGTAGTTTTGGGCCCTGCGCCTCCCCGCAGCCTCTTGCCCTTCCGACTGTAGGCTGGGATCCTTTACTCCCTTGTCTGCCCCTGAGGCCTGTCCCTCCACTGAACTACTATCCCCCCATAGGATCAGACACCTCCCCCTCTGAACCTGAACTTTGAGTGCCTATCACTATGGTCACCCCTCTACACCGACCTCTACTATCCCACTCCACTCTCCTCCCCCTCCTCTACTCCGCCACTCTCCTCCACCTCCTCCACTCTCCTCCACCCCGTCACTCTCCTCCTCACCTCCTCCACCACTCCTCACCTCCTCCTCTCTTCCAGCATTCCCCAGGACCACCTCTCTCTCCTCTCTATCCTCCTCGCCTCTCCTCTTCTTCTCCTCCCCACCTTTCCAATCCTCTCCCCTCCTCTCTCCTCCTTCCATAATTATCCCACAAATAATATAAGAATAAATCAAAATAAGTATTTCTGTATATATATATATATATATATATATATATATATATATATATATACATATATATATATATATATATATAAAAAAGGAATTAAATGTGTGTTTTATGTGTGGGGTATAGGATTGGGGTGTGTGTTTGGAGTGACCTAGCTCTATTTGTATCTATGTGTTTTTTTTAAATATATGTGTATTTGTATTATGTGTAATCTGTAAATATGTGTAATCAAATGTTAAGTGTAAAATAATAAAACCGTAACTTCCTGCTCTCTCTCTCTATTACCAACCACCAACTCCAAGACCTGCTTGCTACTTCGTGAGAATCTACAACACAGTCTAAGCTGGGGCAGGTGGAACGCAACTTTATAATCTCTCTCTGTCAATCATTTTCCGCTAGCCCGCTTTCTATTGGCTCAGAGGCCTGTGTTGCGCTTCATAATTATGGGATTGGATTCTAACTTAGGACCGCTTCTATTCCAGTCCACTAACAGCTTGCGGGAAGGGTTTCCGGTCTTGAGGCTTCGGCCCTTAAATTGCAGCTTTGTTAAATTGAATCGCTCTGTAACTGTAGCAAATTTCAAGCCCTGCAATTGAATAGGGGTATGAGGAGGTAAAGAGGCAGAAAGTGACTGCAAGCAGAGGCATAGAGGGAAGGCAGATTGTGACAGAAAAATGGTTATAATAAACATTACTCTAACAAAACATTTTTTATTTTCCTTTCACTTTTAGATTTATATGGTCATGCAACAAGTACCAACTACATTTACGCATTCACCCAAGGCCTTATTGAGTTTTATACTTTTTATTTCACTGCACTATGAGAAAACATTGTTTTTCATGGATGTAAGTTTAAGAAGACCAAAGCTGAAAGACCAAGAGGTAGCATTCAACAAATATTCCTGTTAAGCATGTTATTTTCATATTTTACTTTTTGTATAATCATATATTTGAAGCAGTTATTGTTTAGATTGATAGAAGAACACATTTACTCTTTTTTAAAGTTAAATGTGATTATTTGGATGTGTGGTAGAGGATGTTACTAAGAAATTCTATACTACAGATCCATCTTTTTTCTCTTATTTTTGAAATAAAGTCCTCTGAGAAGCTTCAAGACTGATTCAAACAGCTGAGTCTTTTTAACCGATAAATCTACATGTTTTGAATACTAAGGGACTTGAAAGGACACAGTTGACTTTCCCCACATTTCTAGCTTGCACGTTGTTTTCTATATACCGTATATACTCAAGTACAAGCCAAGTTTTGAGGTTGGGGAGGGTGAGGAGGGGGATGAGGATGGGGGGTTGAGGAGGGGGGTTGAGGATGGGGGGTTGAGGAGGGGGTTGATGAGGAGGAGGGAGGTTGAGGAGGGGGGTTGAGGTTGAGGGGGGTGAGGAGGGGGTTGATGAGGAGGAGGGAGGTTGAGGTTGAGGAGGGGGGTTGAGGTTGAGCAGGGGTGAGGAGGGGGATGAGGATGGGGATGGGGGGTTGAGGATGGGGGGGTTGAGGATGGGGGTTGAGGAGGGTTGATGAGGAGGGGGGTGAGGAGGGGGTTGATGAGGAGGAGGAGGGAGGTTGAGGAGGGGGGGTTGAGGTTGAGGGGGGCTGAGGAAGGGGGTTGAGGATGGGGGGTTGAGGATGGGGGTTTGAGGAGGTGGTTGATGTTCAGGAGGGGGGTTGAGGTTGAGGGGGGTGAGGAGGGGGTTGAGGATGGGGGGTTGAGGATGAGGATGGGGGTTGAGGGGGGAGGATGAGGATGGGGGTTGAGGGGGGAGGATGTGGATGGGGGGTTGAGGGGGGAGGTTGAGGATGGGGGCTTGAGGGGGGAGGATGTGGATGGGGGGTTGAGGAGTGAGGTTGAGGGGGGGTTGAGGAGGGAGGATGAGGAGGGGGGTTGAGGATGAGGAGGGAGGTTGAGGATGAGGAGGGAGGTTGAGGTTATGGAGGGGGGTTGAGGTTATGGAGGGGGGTTGAGGATAGAGGGGTTGAGGATGAGGGGGGAGGTTGAGGATGAGGAGGGAGGATGAGGATGAGGAGGGAGGATGAGGAGCGGGGTTGAGGAGGGAGGTTGAGAATGAGGAGGGGGGTTGAGGAGGGTAATAAGGGAGGCGGGAAGAGACACAAGGAAGGGAGAGGGGAGAAGAGACACAGGAGAGAGAGGGGGGACACAGGGGGCAGCACATTTCCCACCCTCGGCTTATACTCGAGTCACTCAATATGCTATACATATCCTTTCTAACATTATTAAAATGCTTCCATATGATTATATGAAGTCTTATCTATATTAAAGTACACTCTAAAGGGTGGTGAATTCAACCTATTTATTGTTATTGCCCAATTTAATTGTAATTATTTAAACTCTGACATATATCCAATTGTGAAAAAGAGAGAGAAATAGACAAGGGCCACTATAAATTAGCAGAATGTCACAGAGTGCTTTCTGAAGTACAGCCTCTAATATCATAGAACTATTTACAATAAAATATAACTTTTATTAGTCCTCATTAAAAATATCCATGTACACATGGCAGTCAAAACAAGGGTTGCCAAATATATATATATAAAAACAAGTATGAAATCTATGATACAAATATATCAAACAGAAGCAGTCAGAGACAATTAGTAGGTATCTAAAGTAGTGGCCATACTATGGCAGTATGTACATGTTTAGAATCCTCATAGATCGAACACGTATGACCACAACTGATTAGTGGGATAAATGCCTACAATAGGATCACAGACACATGTAAAATATCCCTACAGTATGTAGTGGAGTTCCATATATAAAGCATACAGGCTATCTTGGAGGACACACTATTTCTCCTCTACATTCCTAGCATATGCCAGGGTATCCACAGCTACTTTATATATAGATCATGAAACCATTCAAACTTAGGTGAGTAACATAGAGTCCATGTTTCATGTGATGTCACAGGATGCCGATTAGGTCACCTCACGCGCGTTTCGGTAAATTCTTTCTACGGAGGCTATATCCAATTGTAACATATAATTAATTGTAGAGCTTACAGCTGACCCATCCCCATTATTTAAAAAAATAAAATAATTAAAGTTGCAAAGGGTTGATCGTTTAAATAATGAGTTGCTAAAGTTTGTAAAAAATACGGTGCTCTAAAATGATGTGAGGTTTTGCAGAAATATATACCGTATATGTTAATAAGATACACTAAAATAATTAAATATTTAACTCACAAGACATACTGAGTCCTCACTGACACATCAAGGTACATGAGCCCTTGAGTGTGTCATACAGATATACGTTTATCTAATGAAGCAACACTTTACTTATCAAAATTATTCTGTGGTCAGGTATATATCACAATTATTAGTAATATAAATTCACAAGGCCCAAATACGCTTTGATACCCAATAACACTGCTACTGTAATATTTTGTTCAAACCTATTCTTTCTAATGACTAAACTTGGATTTCTCAGCTCTAGTTCCCAGGCTGCCCCAAAATACCAATATTAAAAATACATCTGATTGAGATTAAGCAGAAACAGTAACAGTGTCCAAACCCAACACTCACAAGTCCCAAAATGCATATACAAACTTCTAAAATCTAAATAGTGTTCCAAAGACATGTCTGTGGTAATGGTTTCTTTTTTAACAGAACGGATACAACCATGGAGCTGTAACACATTTTTTTTTCTCTTGCTGTCTACCTTGGAGACATGATACAAAGTAGTGAATCAGTAAATTAAATAAAATAAAATAAAAAATAATAAAATGTATTTATGGTGTATTTATGGTTTAGTTATAACATGCTATAACAATAGTAAAATAAGCTTTGCACTGTAATTCCCAACTTACTCATTTCATATTTGTTGCCTATATTGTATTGTTGCAAGTGCCAAAAACAAAACAGAAAAACATGAGTTTCTTGTGTTGAACTGAATGTAAATTAAACTTAGTTCACAAATTGACATCTTAATTCATTAGAAGACCGGAGGACATTTGGAAATTTCTTAATTTCTAGAAATGTGAAACATACAAACACACTTCAAAACTGAACTGTTTAAATTTTAGGGTTCTCTGGTGCCTCAGTGGTTAGGATGCAGGTGCTTTCACCACCGCATCCTTGGTTTAAATCCAGCCAGGGAACCAAGAGGTCACACTGGTCAGTACTTGGATGGGAGACCACCTGGGAATACCAGGAGCTGTGGCCCATTGGAGAAGGAACTGGCAACCCACTCCAGTATCTCTGCTATGAAAACCAAGTGAATCAGCATGGAGTGTTGACCATGAGATCATGGAGAGTTGGTCACAACTGAGCGACGCCATTTATTTAAATTTTGATGTTAACCAAATGTTTGTATTCTACAATACATTAGGTGTAAATATGTTCTCAAGAGTGAAAGAACATGCCTTTTTCTAAAACCACACATTTTATCTACTCCCCAAAAATCATTGGCCATGAGCTAGTCCTCTAGTCCAGTGGTTCCTGTACTCAGAAAACACCAGCGAGACAGGTTTTGTGGATATCCTCCTGTAAACACAGGTGTTTCAATAAAAATGGCTAAACAATTAATTAAAATACCAGCACTTAGGTACTGGCCTATTGATGGCCCCTGATTTGAGAGTCACTGTGTCCAACTCTCCGTAAGCTCATGGACCACAACACACCATGCTCATCCGATTGCTATTCATGGCAAAAATACTGGACTGGGTTACCAGTTCTTTCTCCATTGGGCCACAGCATACAGCTCCTGGTATTCCTAGGTGGTCTCACACCAGCCCCTACCCTACTTGGCTTTAGGGTGATGTGACCTCTTGGTTCCCTGCCTGGAACTGAACCCAGGTCACAGCGGTGAAAGCAGCAAATTCTAACCTCTGGACCTCTGGACCACCAGGGAACCTACAGTATTTACCCCAATAATGTAATCGCTCTCACACATGGAAATAGTAACAACAAATAGATTGTCACTGATGCTATTTCTTGGTATCCATTGCAGCAAAGAAACTAAAAATTTGAATATCAGGAATTGCTGATTGAAACATCACAACATGAGTTAGGGCTACACGGCTGGCCAGCAAACCTTCCCAGAGAAAGAATGATTGCGTCTGGTCAGTGTATGTCTGGCTCCTGGTCTTACATTGTGAACCTGGCCGTGATTACATTACAAGAATGCAAGTCATTTGTATTTGGTAAAAAAAGGTCAATAAACCTGCACTGTAATGTAATGATAAGGTACGTCTATAAAAATGCTCATGTCTCACACTGGTTAATGAATATGTTTTAACACAGAAATGTTCAGCATACAGCAGTTGTAGTACACATACTGTATATATATATTGTGAATAGCATTCAGCTGAATCCCAGTATAAAACATGTATTACAATTCCGTTTTATATTGATGTATGTTCATGTCATATATGCAACAGCACATTACATGGCTGAAGTTCATGTTCACAAATGAGAGATACACTGATTGCTTACTCCCAGACGATAATTGTATTACTATTTTAACTATTTATTCAAATATTGTACAGCATAGAAGAATAACATTAAAGGATATTCTAGTGCATTTACAAGTAAAGCTCATATGTTTGCTTGTTGGGCATAGACTATTACAAACAGCATGCTGTTTAAAATAATTAAAAGTTAATATTTGTCTTATTTTTGACTGTGTATATCGACCTCCCTGTGCCTATAAGGTGGAGTGGCCAGCTCTGTTTGGAAACTGACTAAAACAAAAGTCTGACCAGTCAGACTCTGGTTCAGCCTGATCATGCTCAGTAAAGGGGGAGGGGCAAGCATATGATTGCTCATGTACTGTCACTGTGTGGGACCCATGGGGAAGGTTACAATAAAGCTGTTTCCTCTGTGTAAACAGTGGGGCGAAGCTGATGATGAAAACAGACAATTTAAAAAGTAAGGAAAAATATTAACTTTATTTACTTTAAACTGTAAACTATTTTAATAGTCTCTGTCCAACAAACAAACATTTTAGGTTTAGTTTTAAATACATTTAATTGGTCATTTAAAGTGGTATGGCAACATGTTAACAAGAAAGGCACATGATAGTTTGCACTATTTTGGGCCTTATGCAAGCTTTTTATTTTAGGTTTAGAGGGTCTTGGAACAAATTCACATGTTTATGACAAACTAACATTAGTAGATTGCTAAGACATAGGCATAAACATATGTTTTAGAGAAAATGATAAATATAAACCTATATTTAAAACATACTCTTCTGAAGAATTGCCTTTAAATATGTTTATAATGTAAAAATAATAATACAGCCTCTAATTGTGTACTCTTTTTATATGCAGTTATGCTGCTGTAGAATGTTAGCTTCTGCTGATAAATTACATAAGGTGAGAGGAGACTACGAGTACACAGGATGCCTCTGTCTGCCCAGTGGAAATGTGGCAAGTAAAACTGCCATAGGTAGGAATTGTAGTATTGGCTCATTAGTCTACAAGAAATTAATATACAGAGAGTTAAAAAAGAAATGGAACCCCGTGGCATATGAAAGTTCAAAATGTAAAAGTATATAATTCCTTTTCTGGTTTCTAAAATCAGTTTGCCCACCAAATTTTGTTATTTTAAATGTCTCAAGGTAAAAATGGTATTTTAAATTTTGCAGACTCTGCATATGTTGTAAGTACTTTGATAGCTAGTTTACTTGGAGAGTGCGTGGGAAGTATATCCTACTGTTGCTTGCTGTTCTATTCAGTCCTATTAGTATTTATAGTGGCAGTTTTTCAGTAACACTGAATACAGATGTGATCCAAATGTATAATTCTGTTAGGAAGAACATATGTCTCTCACCATTATTACAAAATTGAATACATAATAATATAGAAATTATTATTTAAAATTTTCTAAAATCATTTTAATTCTCAAAATCATTACCACTGAGTTTTGTGTACATTTAGCATAACAACTTTGGTGCAATTAACTATTTTTATCTGTAGGTATTTGGGAAAAGGTAATATCACATTTCCCTTCTGGATCGCTACCTTGTCGTGGTGAATGGACTTGTGTACCGCAATGAGCCTGGTAGCTAAACCATGTAGGGGCACCAAAGGTGGCCAGGTCATAGCAGACAAATTGTAGTCCACTGGACAAGGAACTAGCAAACCACTCCAGTAGCTTTGCCATGAAAACCATATTGTCACGGAGAGTTGGACACCACTGAACGACTAAACAGCAATATTATGTTGCTAGTTGCTTCTGGTGTATAGGCAAACTCAGTTTTGTCTATATTTAAGTCATCATCAAGAAAACTAAAGGGTCACTGAAGTCTCAAATATTAATTTATGCATTTAAAAAGTATAAACAAAAAAACAAAGTTAGAGGTGCTCAATCAGAGAATGAACTAACCTTAATAGGTCAGTCCCATGGACATGATAACCCACTCTGAGAGCAACCTCTTTTAGCTCACTTGTGTCTTTCACTGGGAGAAATATCCTGTAGTATATCTCACTCACTAGAGTGACCCAGCCCCGAAATACCAGGCAATTCTACCCTGAACAGGAGAAACAGCAAACCCCAGACATACGTTTCGGCCTCTATGGGTCTTGTCAGTGAGGTATAGCTGAACTCCCTAAGGCACAGTGAGCAAGAGGTTCACATCTGGCTTCCCCCATCACCCTCAGGGAGACTAATCTCTAAGGGTCATTTGCATAAACAAAATACAAAGTTAGAGGTGCTCAATCAGAGAACAAACTAACCTTAATAGATCAGTCCTATGGACATGATAACCCACTCTGAGAGCAGCCTCTTAGCTCACTTGTGCCCTTCACAGGGAGAAATATTTTGTAGTATATCAGTCTCTATCAGAGGCCGAAACGTGCCTGTGTTTGCTGTTTCTTCTGTTCAGGGTAGAATTGCCTGGTATTTCGGGGCTGGGTCACTCTTTTGAGTGAGACCAGACGGATATAATTCAGGATATTTCTCCATGTGAAGGGCACAAGTGAGCTAAAAGAGGTAGCTCTCTGAGTAGGTTACCAGACCTGTAGGACAAACCTACTTCAGACTGAGCACCTCTGATTTTGTTGTTGTGTATTTAAAAAGTATAAACAAAAACAAAATCAGGGGAGCTCAATCCAGGAACAAACTAACTTTAATAGGTTAGTTCTAGGAGAATTATAACTCACTGTGCAGCCTCTTTTAGCTCACTTGGGACCTTCACAAAGAAATATCCAGTATATCAGCCTGGTCTCACTCAATAGTGTGATTCAGCTCCAAAATATCAGGCAAATTTACCCTGAACAGAAGAAACCGCAAACCCCAGATGTATGTTTCAAACTTTATTGTTTTTGCTAATGCAAATTACCCTTGGGGCTTACTCTCCCTAAGGGTGATGGGGGCTCCAGACGTTGACTTCTTGCTCACCGTGCCTTAGGGAGTTCAGCTACATCCTACTGACGAAGCCCAATAAAAGCTGAGATTTCTGGTGTTTGCGGTTTCTCCTGTTTAGGTAATTCATGGCTGGATAACTCTATGGAGTCCAGATTGATATTCTACAGGTTATTTCCCCATGTGAAGGGCACAAGTAAGCTAAAAGATTTTGCCTTTTGGGTGGATTACTATGTCGATAGAACCAACCTACTTAAGAAAATTTGTTCTCGGACTGAGCACCTCTGACTGTTTTATTTTTAAAAAGTATGTTTTAGCCATTACTAAAGCTTTAATAATAAATACATATTGTGTTATTTATTTATATTGATATTAAGTTATTATTATATCAAAAAATGAAGACTAAAACAATTATAAAAAGAGAAAAGTTGTTATCATCAGTTCATATTTTTTTTCTGAGAGTATGTTATTTCTTTTATGTTTGAAAGTTTTATCTGAAAACATTAATACTGTACTCTTTGCTTTCAATATAGTAATTTCGTACAGGTGTGGTTGCACAACACTACCATGCATTTGCAGAATTATTTGGTACCATTGGATACCTTAACTGCTCTTTTTTGCTTCTGATGCGAGCCATAATTCATCTTACGTTGCTTAACAATTTGTGAATTGATGAAATTAGATTCCCTTATATTTTCTAATATCATTTTGGACAAATTTATCCATGTTCACTATGTTTTTCACAGAATATTCTTTTAATTCTTTTAAACAACTTATATTATATAAAGTTATTTTAAGAGTATAATGAAGGTTAAGTTGTATTACTACAAACTATAGGGTTCAAATAAATAAGTGTCTTTAGTCTCCATATTTCTTGAGAATATTTACCTTAGTTATCTGGAGAACAGGAAAGTCAGTTCAATAACAATACACACATAACTATCACATCTGACCATTTTCTTAGTGGTGGTTTATTAACATAATTATTCCAATCATTGTAAACCGTATTTATTCATTGTTTCATGTGAGGGAGGATATCTTGAAATGATTCAGTGTGTGGATATTTAGGAGGCCTAATGGTAAATAAACTGCTTTAAATGTACAATTGCAATGAAAGCTTGTCCATGTCAACCAATGAGCAACCAATGAGTAAAGAGATATACAAAACCCAGGTCCCGATGGGAGCAGATATCCTTTCTCTAATTGAATGTTGTAAATCTCCCAGATGGCAATAAATGGTAATCTTGACCAAAATTGATCGAATAAGCACCATCCACAGATAAAATAACCCCCAAAATGAGACCAGCAGCCACATTAAATTCCCTGAACGTGTAAATCCGTAGCCCGCAACGTAGTGCGTAAGACTTGCGGCTATTAAATTGGCCCCGTAAAGCAAGCTTCAACAACTTGCGGCTTAAGGGCGAAAAAAGGCTACGGGACATGGAAATTTCAACTGTGCGCCTGCAAATCCTTTGTTCTGTCAAGCCCATAACTGCCATGTTCCAATTTCGCTATTAAATTGCAACAAATCAACTGGCGTTCAACCCTGTATCCCGCAAATGGAGCCAAAAAGCCAACGTGTACTAGAGAGGACCTGCAAGGGTGTTAAAGTCCTATCCGTAGCACTGTAAATGCAAATATAAACACACTACTGTACTAATAATGAAAGGGAATAGCACAACATTCTGAAGCCCACAAAACTGCAATTTAAAATACATTATTTAATGTTTATTTCCATGTTATGTCGATCCCGGCAATCAATGTGTTAATACACATATTGGAACTTGTATGGACTTGAATATAATATTTAGTGATTTATTACTATTGCATTATTTCTGTAATGGGGGGCCGATGGTAACTCGTAATTGAAACACGTAAGGGGTTGAAGTCTAACCTCCATTTTTCAGTGACGTAATGATGATGATCTCATTTGCCATTGGCTCCGTCTAAACACGTAACTATGGGTTTTACTAATTGATCACGTTCAAAGCCACACATCAAACCGGCGCAAGAATGGTTTATAGGCTTGCATCTATGGCCTTGCGGCATGGTGGCATTTAATAGCTCTGTAACGCAGCCAAATTTCAAGCCTGCACCCTTTGCGGGCTTGCCGATGCCGCTATGGGTTTCAAATTTAATGTGGCTGCAGGGCTCATAAAGAGCTAAGATCTACATTTATTGAAATCATGCCCTCCTTTTTTAAGGTGAATGATAAATGGTAATTGTAACGGATCTACTGGCACCCCGACCGGGTACCTCCGTTGATGGACGCGTCCTAGTTTGCGTCGAGGCCTACAAGCACCGCACCGGACACCACAACCACCACAGACTCGTTACAGCTCAAGGGAGTATGCAAAAGCATAGCAATCCCCAGTAGGATATAGCAATCCCCTCCAAGAACGAGACAAGGCTACGTTTTGAAGGGTTAAGTAGTTTAAAGCTCCAGGGAGTATGCCAAAGCATAGCAATCCCCAGTGTGATATAGCAATCCCCTCCAAGAACGAGACAAGGCTACGTTTTGAAGGGTCAAGTAGTCAACTGAACTTTATTTTGTTGTGCAGAAATATTTATACACATCTCTTCCCACAGGCAATACACCTGCCCATATTTGGCCACACAATACACATAAAGAGAACAATTGGTGTGGTCACACCTCCCCGAGGCTACCTGGCAACTTTGATACAATCAGATATTGATTCAATTACACTTCTTTGTTCTTATCTGAGAATGAAAACACTTTATACAATAGACTTCCTTTATCTTATGCAGAGTCTCTGTAACAGGATTATCTCCCATGCCAAGAAGCTGCAATAATCTGGGACAATATTCTGCAGAGCATAAACCAACATACATGCAGTATAATAGTAGGATCATATTTTAACCATAATAATCATAAAACAGGGTAAAACAGTGATGGGTTCCGTTACACACCTCCCCCTTGACCATAAGCCGACATGCACGTTCTGATCCCAACGGATCGACCTGGGGATGTCCGGACAAAAGTATTTGTTGGTCAATTCTCTAGTTTGACAACCCATCAGCATTACTGCAATTCACATTTACTCACATTTCACATATCCCCAGATAGCTGGGATCTAAGCGCACAAAACTACCGAATAGCGCTCAGATCCTATTCACACAGTTCAATTGCCATGTAGCTAAAGTCTTTCCCATAGTCTTTCATTATATGAATGGGCTCCATGGCATAGTTATCTGGGGTATCACCGCTCCCACAGGGCAAGTACCGAATGACCCCCTGTATGTAAAGGGCCAGAATGAGTGACATACACTCTGGTATGGCCGAATACTGTGTTTAAAGGGCAATATGTCCCAGGGCCATAAACGCAGGGCAGGAGGCTGGCAAACAGTCCTCTCCAAGACAAAGTGGCGAAGGGCACTTCGTCACACATCTCCCCTTTGGGGGGAAGTCTAACCGGGCATCTGACCTTCTGCCGGTCAGTGCCTCGGTTAGACGATCCACCAACCCACAATAAACCAGTGCTAGAGCAGCCCCTACACAACAACAAAGTGCAAGAGCAGCCCACCCACAACAAACCGTTACTGCAACTGGATATTTCGCTGTGGTGATGGGGCAACACGCTAAGGGGACTTGAGGGGCAGAGGCCAGCGGCACTCTGCCCTGATGCCAGCTCTTCTGCTGGTATAACCTGCAGGACATCCTGCTCTGTACAAGGGACAAAGGGAGGGCAGAGGCCGACTGCACTCTGCCCCGCTGTCAGCTCTTCTGCTGGGGTACTTGGGACATATTCCGGCTCAGTAGCCAGGGAAACGTGGGGGTCAGTGGGGGTTAACATTTCCTCTGTTAACCCTGGGGCCACATAAGAAGTTAGCTTGGGAGGGCAATTTGTACTTACCCCCTCCTCCGGTTGTCCCAGTGAGGGTAGTTGGGGATCTGGACAGGCTGTGGGTGCAGAAACCACGGTCCCATCTGCGCCGTCTGGGAGATTGGTGTCTCCCCTTGTCAGGGTAAACTGTCGCTGGGACGGAAGGACGACACCTTCTGCCCCCTGTGGTTCACACTGCCGCTGGGGGGGAAGGACGACACCTTCTGCTCCCTGGGGTTCACACTGCCGCTGGGGGGGAAGGACGACACCTTCTGCCCCCTGGGGTTCACACTGCCGCTGGGGGGGAAGGACGACACCTTCTGCCCCCTGGGGTTCACACTGCCGCTGGGGGGGAAGGACGACACCTTCTGCCCCCTGGGGTTCACACTGCCGCTGGGGGGGAAGGACGACACCTTCTGCCCCCTGGGGTTCACACTGCCGCTGGGGGGGAAGGAGGACACCTTCTGCCCCCTGGGGTTCACACTGCCGCTGGGGGGGAAGGACGACACCTTCTGCCCCCTGGGGTTCACACTGCCGCTGGGGGGGAAGGATGACACCTTCTGCCCCCTGGGGTTCACACTGCCGCTGGGGGGGAAGGACGACACCTTCTGCCCCCTGGGGTTCACACTGCCGCTGGGGGGGAAGGACGACACCTTCTGCCCCCTGGGGTTCACACTGCCGTTGGGGGGGAAGGATGACACCTTCTGCCCCCTGGGGTTCACACTGCCGCTGGGGGGGGAAGGACGACACCTTCTGCCCCCTGGGGTTCACACTGCCGCTGGGGGGGGAAGGACGACACCTTCTGCCCCCTGGGGTTCACACTGCCGCTGGGGGGGAAGGACGACACCTTCTGCCCCCTGGGGTTCACACTGCCGCTGGGGGGGAAGGACGACACCTTCTGCCCCCTGGGGTTCACACTGCCGCTGAGGGGGAAGGACGACACCTTCTGCCCCCTGGGGTTCACACTGCTGGTGGGGGGGAAGGATGACACCTTCTGCCCCCTGTAGGGCCGGTAGAGAGACCTCGGTCCCATCACTACCTGCCATCTGGAGGTCATCCCAGGACCAGTCAATGAAGTCTGGTTCTGCTTGTCGAGTAGGTTGGGGCTGCACGAAGCTGAGCAGGTGTTGGTAGTCCTGCTCCAGCTCCCACTCTCTCGTTACCAGGTGGGTCATGTCTTTGCTCACCTCGCCTTCGTCATCCCAGACATACATGCCCATCTGGTAGTCGTAGATGTCCCAAAACCTAGACTCCTCCGTGCTGCCAAGATCAATGTTGTCCTCCAAGGCATCCCATAATAATCCCGAGCCATCATAATCATCCCCCTCCGGTAAGTCGTGTTCAGCCGTCCAGGGGGTAAGTCGAACGGTATGCCACCAGAGGGCCTGGTATGCGTTGTCTAGCCAGAGCTCTCGCCATACCAGGGTCTCTAGTCTTGTCACCCACTCATCCAGGGGCTGCTCTCCCAATAGATACATCCGCATCGCCACACGCTTCTGTAGCCGCTGCTCATCACTGGGGAGACTCTCACCTCGCCGCCATTGGGCATCTTCCAGGGCATCATACCAGAGTTCCTTTCTGTCTGCATCCCTGTAGTCCGCGGCCGCCTCCTCCTCCTCATCATGGAACGCTGTCCGAAAACTAGCCGGTTCCATCCTGCTGTAGCCAGGGGTGCTGTACGGATACTAGCGTTGCCCTCAATTTGTAACTCCAAACGTTACCGGTGTCTCCGTGCTGCTTTTCCTCTTACTAGGATGCCATCCCACCACTGCCAGCCAATGTAACGATTCTCCTGGCACCCCGACCGGGTACCTCCGTTGATGGACGCGTCCTAGCTTGCGTCGAGGCCTACCAACACCGCACCGGACACCACAACCACCACAGACTCGTTACAGCTCAAGGGAGTATGCAAAAGCATAGCAATCCCCAGTAATATAGCAATCCCCTCCAAGAAAGAGACAAGGCTACGTTTTGAAGGGTCAAGTAGTTTAAAGCTCCAGGGAGTATGCCAAAGCATAGCAATCCCCCTTGTGATATAGCAATCCCCTCCAAGAACGAGACAAGGCTACGTTTTGAAGGGTCAAGTAGTCAACTGAACTTTATTTTGTTGTGCAGAAATATTTATACACATCTCTTCCCACAGGCAATACACATGCCCATATTTGGCCACATAAAGAGAACAATAGGTGTGATCACACCTCCCTGAGGCTACCTGGCAACTTTGATACAATCAGACATTGATTCAATTACACTTCTTTGTTCTTATCTGAGAATGAAAACACTTTATACAATAGACTTCCTTTATCTTATGCGGAGTCTCTGTAACAGGATTATCTCCCATGCCAAGTAGCTGCAATAGTCTGGGACAATATTCTGCAGAGCATAAATCAACATACATGCAGTATAATAGTAGGATCATATTTTAACCATAAGAATCATAAAACAGGGTAAAACAGTGATGGGTTCCGTTACAGTAATATTAACAATGCACTAGATTACACCTCATTACACCTTATATTTAAGGATGCCAAAAACTTATTGTTACATACTCCCTTCCTCAGTTTGTCTTGTTAATAATTGACAATTGGGTTCTCAATTAAGTGGAACTGCAGATTGAAAGATGGGAAGCCTGAAGAAGCCTGATTACATAAAGTTTTTATATAACTGACCAAGCGACTAGAAGTAATGAGAATAGTAGATTCTGGCATCCATTAAGAAAGGATATTGTTTTCACATCTGTTTTCTATCGTCTTAATTTTGCAAAGGCATGTAAAATGGGCCTTATTTCTATCTGTCTTCACTCAAGCAACCTAAGTTGGCAGTGGGGTTTCCAGGTGTTTGCACTGGAAAATAAAATTATTTTCTAGATATTTTTCTTTGAAGCAACATAGTAAAATTAAAGTGGATTAAGGATTAAAGTGTGAACTAGTTCAGTAGAAAATACATTTCAAGCAGGGTTGTGGAGCCTTGAAATGAAGCAACACATTGAATTAACATGAAAATTGGCTGTACAGTTTCTAATTTTATGTACTGGTCACAGTAAGAGTAAACCTGGATGAGAGGCAAAATTCTGTCATTTCAATGGAAATTCCTGACATTCTCTACATTCCTTTAGGTAGATAACAAACAGCATGCCTTGTATGATTTTGAAAAAGTGCATGTTTGAGAAACCCGTATTTCATTCAGAAATTTTATTCTAACTGTTAAAATGGATATGAAGGACTTTTGTATTCCTCGCAGGCTCTGGTCTTCCATATCATTGTAGCAGTAATGCACTATTTTTTTTTCTTAGATCGAAGGTGGAAATTGGCAGACACAATGGTTTAGTCGGTGCTGCAAAATACATCTAATTAAAGTAAGGTGTGTTATGAAGAGACACACTGTACATTATTATTATTATTATTATTATTATTATTATCTTTATTTAGATTGCACCAACATATTCTGTAGCGCTGTACAGGGGTTTAGTACATGGCAAAAAAGAAACTTAACACCTTATAAAGAATGCAGGGCCCTGTTTTTGAGCTTAGAGTCAAATGCACATAGAGCTTGTTTCGGAACGGAAGGTGGGGGAGCGCAAGGTCTCTAACATCCACCAGCTCTCTGATGTCATCATGGAGGAGTAGAAGAGGACTCCAGTGGCAACCTGTGAAGCTCTGGTGAACTCCATGCCCATGAGGGTTAAGGCAGTTCTGGAAAATAATGATGGCCACACAAAATTTTGACACTTTTGTGCCCAATTTGGACATTTCCACTTAGGGATGTACTCACTTTTGCTGCCAACGGTTTAGACATTAATGGCTGTGTGTCGAGTTATTTTGAGGGGACAGCAAATTTAAACTGTTATACAGGCTGTAGACTTACTTATTTACATTGTAGCAGAGTGTAATTTCTTCAGTGTTGACATGAAAAGATACAATATTATTATTATTATCGTTTATTTGTAACCTGCCAACATATTCCGTAGAGCTATACATAAGTTAAGTTACAGGCAATGACAAGTTCAAGATTCACACATTGCAAAGAATGGGGGGCCCTGTCTTTGAGCTTGGACTTCGGTGTCCATAGCGCTTTCCCTAAAGCACCTTGCAGGATTGAAACTCGCAGACTTACAATCTAAAGGTTGAAGTTTGTATGGGGTGCAGTAGGGAGAGAGTAGTGCTGAGCGTGTTAGGGTGGAAGGTTATAGGCTGCTTTAAAGAGGTGCGTTTTAAGTTAAGGCAGAAGGATAGTGAAGCAAGGCAAGGAGTTCCAGACAATAAAATGTTCACAAAAATGTGAGGGGTGTACTCACTTTTGTAAGATACTGTATTTGTACCCTGGATGTATTTGAATAAGGTGAATATATCCCCTCTTGTACGCTTCCTTTCTTTGTTTCCCTTGTATGTGCTTTTTCCAGCTCTAAAATGTCCTTTTTATGAAGTGGTGTCCAAAATTGTACTCCGTATTCCAAATGAGGGCGTACTAGGGACTTGTGTATTGGCAGAATTATATTTGCTTCCCTTGCTTCTATACCCTTTTAAATACATGTTAATATTTTATTTGCCTTTGCAGATACTGCTTGGCTTTGAGCTATGTTACCTAGGTGGTTGTCCAAATCCCTTCTTTATAAGAAACCAGTAGTTTCAAAACCAATGCCAATGAAAAATTGCTTATATAATATGAAGTATTTAAAATAAAAAATACTATCTTAAAGGCAAATACAGAATTACTTCTTATAAAATAAAAAACAGATTGATTTAGCTAATATGTGATGCTACTTTTTACTTTTAATAGTACAAAAGTGTTCACAAGTGCGATAAACAATATTATATGCTTGCATTTTTATCTAATTTGTATATTGGTATTGACAAATTTAGTTGAATTATTATTATTCTTATCAATTCAAACATGTCAAATTCAATCTGCATCCATTCTGTAGTAGACGCAAAAAAGTTGCGTATATTTAAAATAGTATATAATAACTAACTAACTTGCCCGTTAAAAATTACAGCAATGAAATGTGAAGCCTGGCAATGCTGTTTGCCACACAATGCAAGACTCTCCCCCCTCTAACTTGCCGGCCTTTCAATGAGCGCCTTCAGTGTTCATTGCAAGCCTCTCTCACCTCCCTCATAGCTCATCGAGAGGCCCATAAAGTAGAGGGGGGGAGAAGCTCGCAATGAGCACTGAAGACGCTCATCGCAAGGCCAGCAAGTTAGAGGGGGGAGAGCCTTGCATTGTGTGGCTTTACCGCTCAGTGCAGGCATCGGCCAACCCGCACCTTTCGTGCCCGGCAATGAGCCCCTTTGGTGCAGGTCATGAGCCCCGCAATGAGCTCCTTCTGCGCTCATTGCAAGCCTCTCTCCCCTCTAATTTACAGGCCTCGCGATGAAGGCCTTTGGCGCTCATCGTGAGCCCTGCTCATTGCAGGCGTCGGCTAAACCCCAACTTTCGGGCCTCACAATGAACGCATTCTGTGCTCATCGCAAGCCCCGCGGCAAAGGCACTCATTGTGACTCTGTCAAACCTGTGTCTCTTTCCCCCATCTCCCTCCCCTTTGTCTGCTTCCCCTCTATCTTACCCGTATCTCTTTGCCCCCTCTCTCTTCCCTGGTTTTTTTCCCCTTATCTCCCTCCCCTGTATTTTCCCCCCCCCCCCTCTCTCACCCCTGTGTCTCTTTCCCCCCCACTTCCTCACCTGTGTGTCTTTCCACCCTCCCCTCCTTTCCCTCCCCTGTGTCTTTCTCCCCCCTCTCCCTTCTGTGTGCTCCTTTTTGCATTTACAGGTAAGAAACCATTTGCAAACTTGGGAAATTGATCATTTTCCCCAAGCCCGAAATGGGTTTCCGATTTATGGGCTTGAAAAAAAATCACGGCTTTACGGCCGCCATTTTTTTCTTGCTTAGCTTGCAACCTCACTTACAGGCTCCCTGCCTCTCCCCCTGTGCTGTGTGTGAGGTAGTAAGCTAATTTTCTAATCAATTGCCTTTTTTTTGGTGGCCCCAAATGGCTTTCGAGCTGTGGGCTTGAAAAACATGGCGGCCATAAAACCTGTCATTTTTTTTGAGGCCCGCAATGAGCGCCTTCGGCATGGGCATAGCGTTCCCAACAAACTCGCAATTATGACAACTATACATGTGATATTGAATTTACAGATTTCTTTTGTGTTTTAGCTATCTCATTTCAATTAATTAGAACCACACAGAATGCCAGAGTGTTTACTAAGCTTAAAAACTGCATGAACAAAAGTAATAAATGAGGGAGCAAAAACACAATCAAGCTTTTTTTTGTAATTGTATTCACTTTTCTAGTAGTTTCAACATTAAATCAAGGTGCTTTTAATGGACAGTCCATAGAAAAAATAGAAGAAAATAAAATCATGTAGAAAATAAATCAGTTTACAGAAATACCACTTGCTGTCTTCTTGTGACGTTTATTTATACATTTCTTACATTTTTGCTGTTTCAGTTAGCCTGGTAACACTGATTCATACAGACTACGTTTAGATGAATCCTTTCATTGCCAAAGACATTAGTAGCTGCCATGACTGTTTTGAGAATATTCCAATTTTTGTCATTGCTGTTTTTGAAGCACACTTAGAAGAAATAAGAAAACATATTTGATATATAACCATGCCCAAATATAGTACGGTTGAGGATTTAATATTATTTAATATTTTTTACCTTATTAACACTTTTTTTTCCAATATTCATGCTTGAAACGTATACATGCATTGAATATAATAGGGACTTCTCTGAGGAAGAATATAGATTTAAAAATGATCCTTTAAAGACTCATATCAGATGAACTTACTTTTCATATTTCAGTAATTTGTTATAGCTTTTTTGTATTATACTTTTGACTGTATTGCCTATTATCCCAAGTCCTTCGTGCAGGCAGGTTAGAGACCTGCCTTACAGACAACCCATACTTTAGACCAGGCTCCCAAGGCTTTGTGCATGAGTTTTTGTTTTATATTCTGTTTGTTTGAATTAAAAGAGAGTGCACAATGGTTTATGTAACCTATTATTACAGTACAGGGGTATTATCGTTATAATATTACACTGTATCATTATTACCACATATGAGCTATTCTCATATTATATTCATCAGGGATCCAAGTTACGTACAAATCCTGTTTAATATTAGCTTAATGATGAATAATGATAACACATATATATATATATATATATATATATATATATCATCAATCATAATATTTATAAGCAATATTAAGAATCTAGAACACTTCTACTAAAATGTCCATCTTCATATAGTTCATTACAAATGCAGCCACAACTTGTAGTATATAAATCTACATTTACATAATAAATATCATGCGTAAGTACTGTAAAGAAAGGGTCTAATGGCACATGTATGAACTTAGGAAATGTGCAATATACCGGTGATGTGTTATGTAATGCTATCAATATGGTGATTAGCCATACCGCTATATCGTAGGCCGTGTTATTTTAACAAATCCTATTGGATAGAGCACAATTCTCAATAGCAACAAGCTGATAGCCTTGCACCTTAGTAAATGCAGGACCAAGCCTTCAGTTTATTATCAGAGTATTTTATTAGTTGTGTATCCCACCCCATCCAATCCACTAAAGCTATCATTGGATTCTATTAATTTCTTTTTAAATAATGTAGCCCAGGACCTATCATAGAATTATGATTTCAGTTACTTCAGCTAAAGACTGGGGAGGCACTATGCAAACAGAAGTGACATTATTTATGATTTGGACAAAATCATCACTAACCTTGTGAAATGCATGAACTACTTATCTAATTATAGACAGATGTTAAATCTGCTTCTTGGCATTGTTGCATAGCCTGCAAGTATTTAATGCAATTTGTTATATATAACTATTATTCCCCTGACAGTGTCACACAATACTAGCCATAAAATGTGTACTTTTGGATAACTTAATTTTCAATTGTTTCTTTGGCTTTTCAAGAATTGACTTGATACACTTGCTTTAGCAAAGCTCGGCTGTTCTCTGGTTACAAGCTTGAACTTCCAGTGAACTCCATCAGTGTGATCTCAGTAGACCTTGGTATAGAAGAAGGGGTGGGAAAATAGTGACTTTCTAGTCCCAGTTACAGGCTAGACTAATATAAGGATATCCCTGTGTGAGCATCGGTGTGACTTCAAGCGTCTCAATCTTCACTTTTATATGCACTTATTATTTCCAGCAGGATTCCTTTAACTTTTCTGGTCTTATTCTTGCAGCTTTTATTTTCTTGTATATTAACACTGAGTCTTAATTAAAAAAAATGGCAGTTGTATTTCCATTATGCAAATAGAAGCTTTTTATGTACTTAAAGGCTACTGCCACCTGAAGAAGTAGAGCTGCAAAACCATAATGGTAGATTCCTTCATTCAATTCTAAATACATTTTGCCTATTTGTGAGTAAAGTTCTTCAGCAGAGTGTATTAAAATAAAAGACTTAAAGAGTTAACTGTGTTACCATTAGTTTAGCGTGTTATAGTTAGTTTAGCGTGTACATGTTGTTTTAGAGTGTTTTGATTGGCTGGTTAGGTTTGGTAGTGAGATGATTTTTCATGAGGTCATTAGTGAGGGTAACGTGGGCAATATAACAGCAGCACTAGTTAGCTTGAATTCATGATCACTACGCAAGCTTTGTGTCTTAGTGAGGGACATGTCATCAAAGCCTAAGCTTGATAATAGGCAGGGTAATTTAAGAAAGCACATCTAAATAAATACATAAACACAGCCTTTAAATGTTCAATGTTTATGTGCAATTATGTTTTATTGCAAGATTTAATTCACATTTCCTTGCTGATTCAGGGCCCTATTAAATTCTCCCTCATAGTTCTCTCGGTGCTCGCAAAAGGCAGTTTTCCTGCTGTTTGCGAGAACCGAATCTCTCGCAGCCTGCTTTACGATATGACTGCGAGAAAATGGCCGAGAATAGGCTCCGAGAGAGCTACGTAGCCTTAAATCTATGCACGAGTCTCGCATATCGTAAGAATCCCTACGTGGACAAAAAGTCCACGCAAGGGATCCGAAAGCCTCTACGTGCTGCCTCGGAACAGCCCGAGACAGCAGTGTGAGGCTCCCCCCTGCACCCTATACACATCCCCATGCTGCAGGAGTCTCTATCGGGACCCCTGCAGCACCCCCACATTAACCCCTTGCAGCGGGGGTCCCCGATCTGCATAGATCAGGCCCCCCGCAGCATTTAAAACTTTTAAATTCCCCGCCGCGGCTCCTTAAAGGGACCGCGGCACACTATTACCCAATCCCGGCCGCGGCACTTAAAATTAACCCCCCTCTATGCTGGGGGTCCCCATCAGGACCCCCGAAGTGTCCCCACATAAACCCATTGCAGGGGGGGGCCCCGATCTGCATAGATCAGGCCCCCCGCAGCATTTAAAACTTTTAAATTCCCCGCCGCGGCTCCTTAAAGGGACCGCGGCACACTATTACCCAATCCCGGCCGCGGCACTTAAAATTAACCCCCCTCTATGCTGGGGGTCCCCATCGGGACCCCCGAAGTGTCCCCATATAAACCCCCTGCAGCGGGGGGCCCCGATCGTCACCGATCGTGACCCTGCTGCAATTCAATTTTAAATTTCCCGCCTCGCGGGTCCTCAAAGGACCGTAAAGGTCCTGAAAGGACTCGCACTAAAAATAATAACCCCAGGCAACTATAATTACCCCATTAACTCATGATGGTCAATCCAGACCACCATAAGACCTAAATTACCCCATTAACTCATGATGGTCAATACAGACCACCATAAGGCTCTATTTAACCCATTAACTCATGGTGGTCAATCCAGACCACCATAAGGCCTAAATTAACCCATTAACTCATGATGGTCAATCCAGACCACCATAAGGCCTAAATTAATCCATTAACTCATGATGGTCAATCCAGACCACCATAAGGCTCTATTTAACCCATTAACTCATGATGGTCAATCCAGACCACCATAAGGCCTAAATTAACCCATTAACTCATGATGGTCAATCCAGACCACCATAAGGCCTAAATTACCCCATTAACTCATGATGGTCAATACAGACCACCATAAGGCTCTATTTAACCCCATCAGTCCCATAAGGGTATATTATTACCATTATGGGCCTGTTACAACCCACCATTAACCACATAAGTGCCATGATGGTCCTCAAGGACCATCATGACACTAACTACAAACACTACACTATAACCCCCAATAAACCATTTAATCTAAACTAACCCCCCTCTACACTAATCTATTAACACTTACACTACCTACCTACACTACCTACCCCCTAATAAACCTCCCCAACACTCTAATTACAAAAAACAAAAAACCTACAGCACAGAAAAGAAAAAACCTACAGTACAAAAAACAAAAAAACCTACAGTACAGAAAAAAAAAACAATTACAACCCCACCCCCCACTACAGAAAACAAAAAAATACATTACAACCCCACCCCCCACTACAGAAAATAAAAAAATTACACACCTGAAAAGGAAAGACAGATAAACACAATACAATACATACATATAATACATTAAATACATTACATACAATACATGACATTACATATAATATATTACATATAATATATTACATATAATATATTACATATAATACCTTACATACATTACATACAATACATGACATTACATATAATATATTAAATATAATATATTACATATAATATATTACATATATTATATTACATATAGTCCTAATCAAATACCCCCATCTATCTAACATACAATCTATTTAATTTAAAATAAATCCTAACTATATCAAATACATCCCCCTATCTATCTAATATACAAAAAATCCTAACTACATACACAGACCCTTATTCTAAAATAAAATAAAATAATTACAGTCCTAACTACATACACAGACCCTAATTCTAAGCTAAAATCAATAAATTAAGACCACTTACCTTTAAGATGTTGCTTCAGATCACTAACCTATGGGTCAAACAAAAAATAAAAATTAGTACAAAACATTAAAATCAAATAAATAAACATTCTATACATTCTAAATATTCAACTCACCTTTACAGCATGTCCAGTCACTGTTTATCTCTTCCGGCGCGGCCCTGTTAAAAAAAAAACACAATACATGAATACATGAATACAATATATAAACAATAAATAAAATACACAAATAAACATCTAAATATACATTTAACTTACCTCCCCGCGATGTCCCCGGCCTTCTCTCCTTCAGCCCCGGCTGGGCCGCGGAACCATCCGCGCTCTAAAAAAAAAAAAAAAAAAAACTAACGGAGGTCTGCACTGGCAGACCTCCCCGACGCTACTGAACCTCCCGGAGTCGTTTCCGGGAGGAAATTGGCATTGGCGGCTTGTGATTGGCTGAAAAAGCTGTCTATCAATTTCAGCCAATCAAAAGTCGTCAATGTGTGAGCCAATCAGGATGGGATACACCCCAATATCCCACCCTGATTGGCTAAAACACTTGTCTATCTTTATGGGAACCAATCACAACGCTCAGATGCCTTCAGCCAATCACTATGGGATACACCCCCACGGAGTGATTGGTAGAAGACATCTGCGCATCCTGATTGGCTCCTACATTGACGACTTTTGATTGGCTGACAGCTTTTTCAGCCAATCACAAGCCGCCAATGCCAATTTCCTCCCGGAAACGACTCCGGGAGGTTCAGTAGCGTCGGGGAGGTCTGCCAGTGCAGACCTCCGTTAGTTTTTTTTTTTTTTTTTTTTTTAGAGCGCGGATGGTTCCGCGGCCCAGCCGGGGCTGAAGGAGAGAAGGCCGGGGACATCGCGGGGAGGTAAGTTAAATGTATATTTAGATGTTTATTTGTGTATTTTATTTATTGTTTATATATTGTATTCATGTATTCATGTATTGTGTTTTTTTTTTAACAGGGCCGCGCCGGAAGAGATAAACAGTGACTGGACATGCTGTAAAGGTGAGTTGAATATTTAGAATGTATAGAATGTTTATTTATTTGATTTTAATGTTTTGTACTAATTTTTATTTTTTGTTTGACCCATAGGTTAGTGATCTGAAGCAACATCTTAAAGGTAAGTGGTCTTAATTTATTGATTTTAGCTTAGAATTAGGGTCTGTGTATGTAGTTAGGACTGTAATTATTTTATTTTATTTTAGAATAAGGGTCTGTGTATGTAGTTAGGATTTTTTGTATATTAGATAGATAGGGGGATGTATTTGATATAGTTAGGATTTATTTTAAATTAAATAGATTGTATGTTAGATAGATAGGGGGTATTTGATTAGGACTATATGTAATATATTATATGTAATATATTATATGTAATATATTATATTTAATATATTATATGTAATGTCATGTATTGTATGTAATGTATGTAATGTATTATATGTAATATATTATATGTAATATATTATATGTAATGTCATGTATTGTATGTAATGTATGTAATGTATTATATGTAATATATTATATGTAATATATTTAATATATTATATGTAATGTCATGTATTGTATGTAATGTATGTAATGTATTATATGTAATATATTATATGTAATATATTATATGTAATGTCATGTATTGTATGTAATGTATTTAATGTATTATATGTATGTATTGTATTGTGTTTATCTGTCTTTCCTTTTCAGGTGTGTAATTTTTTTATTTTCTGTAGTGGGGGGTGGGGTTGTAATGTATTTTTTTGTTTTCTGTAGTGGGGGGTGGGGTTGTAATTGTTTTTTTTTTCTGTACTGTAGGTTTTTTTGTTTTTTGTACTGTAGGTTTTTTCTTTTCTGTGCTGTAGGTTTTTTGTTTTTTGTAATTAGAGTGTTGGGGAGGTTTATTAGGGGGTAGGTAGTGTAGGTAGGTAGTGTAAGTGTTAATAGATTAGTGTAGAGGGGGGTTAGTTTAGATTAAATGGTTTATTGGGGGTTATAGTGTAGTGTTTGTAGTTAGTGTCATGATGGTCCTTGAGGACCATCATGGCACTTATGTGGTTAATGTTGGGTTGTAACAGGCCCATAATGGTAATAATATACCCTTATGGGACTGATGGGGTTAAATAGAGCCTTATGGTGGTCTGGATTGACCATCATGAGTTAATGGGTTAAATAGAGCCTTATGGTGGTCTGTATTGACCACCATGAGTTAATGGGTTAAATAGAGCCTTATGGTGGTCTGTATTGACCACCATGAGTTAATGGGTTAAATAGAGCCTTATGGTGGTCTGTATTGACCACCATGAGTTAATGGGTTAAATAGAGCCTTATGGTGGTCTGTATTGACCATCATGAGTTAATGGGGTAATTTAGGCCTTATGGTGGTCTGGATTGACCACCATGAGTTAATGGGTTAAATAGAGCCTTATGGTGGTCTGTATTGACCATCATGAGTTAATGGGGTAATTATAGTTGCCTGGGGTTATTATTTTTAGTGCGAGTCCTTTCAGGACCTTTACGGTCCTTTGAGGACCCGCGAGGCGGGAAATTTAAAATTGAATTGCAGCAGGGTCACGATCGGTGCCGATCGGGGCCCCCCGCTGCAGGGGGTTTATATGGGGACACTTCGGGGGTCCCGATGGGGACCCCCAGCATAGAGGGGGGTTAATTTTAAGTGCCGCGGCCGGGATTGGGTAATAGTGTGCCGCGGTCCCTTTAAGGAGCCGCGGCGGGGAATTTAAAAGTTTTAAATGTAGCGGAGGGCCTGATCTATGCAGATCGGGGACCCCCCTGCAATGGGTTTATGTGGGGACACTTCGGGGGTCCCGATGGGGACCCCCAGCATTGAGGGGGGTTAATTTTAAGTGCCGCGGCCGGGATTGGGTAATAGTGTGCCGCGGTCCCTTTAAGGAGCCGCGGCGGGGAATTTAAAAGTTTTAAATGTAGCGGAGGGCCTGATCTATGCAGATCGGGGACCCCCGCTGCAAGGGGTTAATGTGGGGGTGCTGCAGGGGTTCCTATGGACCCCTGCAGCAAGGTGTTCATGTGAGGACACTTCGGGGGTCCCGACGGGGACCCCCGCTTTGAGGGGGGGTTAATTTTAGGTGCCGGGGGGGGTATTCGGAGTACCCCCACGGCAGGGCTTATGTGGGGGACTGCCGCGGAGGTCCCTTTTAGGACCCCCGCAGCAATTGATGAGGAGTGGGAGCCTGCGATATCATCTCGCAGGCTGTCACTCCTCATGTACATTTACGCAGTGTAGATACGTACGGCCCTGCTGCGTAGCTCATACGTTGCTCGCAGCAGGGCTAATTTAATAGCATTGTAAGTTAGAGAAACTTTGCAGTACGTAGGGCTTAAGTAGAAGCCTCTTATTTACGAGGCTGGAATTTAATAGGGCCCTCAGTTTGCTACTTTCTCAGAAGAGTACAGAGTTCTCTATTACTGCTATTAAAAGCACGGAGAGTTTTAGGTGGCATATTGCTATTGTGCTGATAGAAGAATTTAGTTCCTTGCTTCTTAAGAAGTTTAGCAACAGTAACCAAAACGATATATTTCACAGCAGCATATTTGCATATAAAAGGTAAAAAGACATTTATGTCTATAAAGACATTTAGCCTGTTTTGAAGTGTTTAGCACTTTACTATCCAGGTCATTAAAGATTGCTGTTCCCAAGCTCCATGTAAAGAGCAGATGAAGTGTCTGTGACTGCGAGTAGCAATGTGCAGGACAAATGGTGGTTTGGGTCTCAGGGGTATAGAGACGTTACAGAGTTGTCATACTATTCCCAGACGACTAATGAGTTATCTCCATTAATGGATAGCCATATAACCTCTTCTCTACAAGTTCAAACAGCATAGCAGCATATACTGAAAAGGTAATGTGAATGAGACTGTAAATCAGTAAAATTACACATTTTTCAATGATTTTTCTATACTTTATATATTTAATCTCTGGTTAAGTCTACAGCTAATACTTTTTTATACAAAAACACAAATTATCCCAAAGTTAACCATTCTTATGCCTGCATGGTTTATTCAATTAATAAAACTTTATAAAGGCATACTTTTAATTTAATTCTTAAAAAAAGAATCTGTCTTGAGCTGTGCACTATTCCCAGTGTTTTTCTTCATTTTTGCCTTTTATGTACTTTGATTTTGTGTCCACAAGTTAAAATGGTGCAAACTTTGGCCCCCATTCAGTTGGGCAAATTGTAATTACTGGAGCCTGTAATGGAGCCCATAAAAGTTTTTGATATTAAATTGCGGGTTAGAGGCTGAAAATTCCTGCGAGTTGTCAAAAGCGTCACTCTGACCCATCTCCGTCTTTGATCTTTTAAGCCTGCAAATGTTACAATCGCTAAAATCGCAAATTGTGATTCAAATGCAACAATTTTACAAGGCCACAATTGCTTTCAAACCTGTAACTAGCAGCAAAAATATTACAAATGGGACTTGCAAGTGAGTTAAACACCTGTTCTTAACACTGCAAAAGCAAATATAAACATACTAATGTACTTTAAAACACAGAGAAAGCATTGAAAGGCATTATAATTAATTGCACAACAATCCCCAAGGAAAAATAGGCCTCAAATATTTTGGAATGGTCATGTATATGCCAATATGAAAAGTGTTGCTGCAATCACACTACATTACTAAATTGCAACACAAAAACATGAAACTGCCTGACAAATTATGCCTTACACTCACAGATTCTCAATTGTGGACCCTAAAAATAATAATATATTCATTTATATATGTCACTCATCAGATCCATGTTATAAAAATAAAACAGTGGCAAACTGGCACCGCCACATGACATATATCAAGTACCCAGGGGACATACACCACACTAATGTAGTCCAACCCATCAGGAACGGCTACAAACACACATGGAGGCTGTGCAGAGGCATGTGGAGCAACAGCCAACTCAACTCCATTAGGGTCAATCTCAGCTACGTCAATCTTGTAAAGTCCCACATCATTGCTGTTGGCCATGTAGCAACATGTATACCCATTATCATTTTGTGAACCCATGTCAAGTGTTCTTGTATCAATGTATTCATAATATCACCTGTTATTTTGTGATCAACCCTTCAGGAGATTGTTAATACTCAACAGTATCACAATTTATATGTGTAACTCACAAACCTCACCAAGAATGTTCTACAAGCATGATATCCCAATGCTGAGAATCAAACTCAGCATGACTAATAAATGTGACCACTTTGAAACCATGCCTGTGTCACTGTAATGAGCTATAATGTTCACATAACAATCTATTGGACAGTAAATAGGGCTCATTAGTTTACATATATATGAACATGACAGAAATATTATGTATATTGATGTCCCAAAACCCCAACCATTGAAAACACACAGAAACAGTGATAATGGTATAACAAAACTTTATTTTGAGCACACTCAGAAATGTATACTACTGTGCATTAATAACATAGATGTGGTGTGGGCGGATCCCGGAAGGGCAAGAGGCTCTTTGGGAAAAAGGGTACACCTAAAGAGGGAAATTTAATACTGCATGATAATGATGATGCATAGCATCTACTAGGGTCACAGATGCATTAACCTCTGGATTTTGTAATCCAATACAGTTACACACATACAGTGTGTTCCCAAAACAAAAGTCTGAAAAGTCAGACACAAATATCTGTTCTCAGAATGAGATTTCAGATAGGATGACATGCTTCTCTACTGCATGTATTAATGCTGGCTTTGATTAACATGCCATTGTGACACCCGGTATATGCTAATGATGTGACGTCACATGCGCGCCACGTCAAGACGCCGGAAGGCGCGGAGGCCGGAGCAGAAGCTTCAAATGCAGGTAAGTGAGGGGAAAGGGAGAGGGGGAGGTATTTAGAGGAGTAGAATGAGGAGGGGGGTTTAGAATGAGGAGGGGGGGTTTAGAATGAGGAGGGGGAGTTGAGGATGAGGAGGGAGGTTGAGGTTGAGAAGGGAGGTTGAGGTGGGGGGTTGAGGAGGTGGGTTGAGGTTGAGGAGGGAGGTTGAGGGTGGATTGAGGATGGGGGGGTTGAGGTTGAGGAGGGAGGTTGAGGAGGGAGGTTGAGGAGGGAGGTTGAGGAGGGGGGTTGAGGAGGGGGGTTGAGGAGGGGGGTTGAGGAGGGAGGTTGAGGGGGGATGAGGATGGGGGTTGAGGAGGGAGGTTGAGGGGGGATGAGGATGGGGGGTTGAGGAGGGAGGTTGAGGAGAGGGTTGCGGATGGGGGCGTTGAGGTTGAGGAGGGGGTTGAGGAGGGAGGTGGAGGTTGAGGATGAGGAGGTAGGTTGAGGAGGGAGGTGGAGGTTGAGGATGAGGAGGTAGGTTGAGGAGGGAGGTGGAGGTTGAAGATGAGGAGGTAGGTTGAGGAGGGAGGTTGAGGATGGGGGGTTGAGGATGAAGATAGAGGTTGAAGAGGGGGTTGAGTATGAGGAGGGAGGTTGAGGATGAGGAGGGAGGTTGTGGAGGGAGGTTGAGGTTGAGGATGAGGAGGGATGTTGAAGATGAGGAGGGGGGTTGAGGATGGGGGGTTGAGGATGGAGGTTGATAAGGGGGGTTGAGGATGAGGGTTGAGGATGAGGGGGTTGAGGAGGGAGGTTGAGGATGAGGAGGGAGGATGAGGAGGGAGGTTGAGGATGAGGAGGGAGGATGAGGAGGGAGGTTGAGGATGAGGAGGGAGGATGAGGAGGGAGGTTGAGGATGAGGAGGGGGAGAAGAGACACAGGGAAGGGAGAGGGGGGGAAGAGACACAGGGAAGGGAGAGGGGAGAAGAGACATGGGAGAGATAGGGGGACACAAGAAAAGGGCACACAAGAGGGGGACACAGGGGGCAGCAGATTTCCCACCCTCGGCTTATACTCGAGTCACTCATTTTACCCAGTATTTTGTGGTAACACAGGTGCCTCCTCTTTTATACTCGGGTCGGCTTATACTCGAGTATATACAGTATTTATATTATGAGTTATCCGTTGATATGTGTTTTCAAGGTTTAAGTGTAAAATAGGTATTTAAGAAATGCTCTCTCAATGCTCCAACCTCCAGCTCCGGGCCCTGTGTGCTACTTCGTGAGAAAATACAACACAGTCCATGCTGGGGAGGGCGGAACACAGCTTTATTTTCTCTCCCTGTCAATCATAATCCTATAGCCCGTTTTCTATTGGCTCACAGGGCTGTTGCGCATACTGTAATTACGGCATTGGATTGTAACTGCGGGTCTCATGTATTTCAGCCCACTACCAACTTGTGGCAGCGGGAAGTGTTTACGGTTTTATGCTTTAGCCCTGTAATTGCGGGCTTGAGTCAATTGGATACAGCCAGAATTGTAAAAAATTTCTAACCCGCAGACATGAAGGTTATTACGGGCTTGGAATTGAATGGGGGCCTTTGATTAGCAGTGCATTGCCATATTTTCTGCAAGCGAAACATTTAATGTTGTAACTCTATAATATCTTTAATTGAAGTTATACATTCTAATTAAAACATTTAAATAAAACATTTTTTTTTAATTAAAAACTGAGTGTTATCAGTATAGTAAATGTTATTCTCTAGTGTTCCTTCAGTGTCATCAGGAATGTATGTGATATATATGTGCAGAATTTAAGTAAGCTAACTAGACTTAATTGTTCTTACCACAAAAATCCTTCTACATTTATTAAATGGAAGCTGAAAGAACTTGCATGAAACCCCTTTGACATTACAGCAGCTGCATATGAATACATCATCATGTAACCTTGTGTGTAAGTTTAAGATGCAGTTAAACCAGATTGTAAGCACAAATGCATTTCACAGATGTGCATGTTTGTAATTTTGTATTTTATTTATACCCATTCTGATTTTTCAATAATTTTCATCTTCATAATGTTCATTATCTTCTCTTCCCAGTACCCTTGTTGCTCATCAATATGCCTCTCACTTTCTACACTTTCTGTGTTCATTACATTTTTTTCTTTCCCTTTCTCCCAATTCTCATTCTTATACCCTCTCTAATCATCTTTTCTTCATATTCCATACTTCTGTTTTTCTCACTTGCTTCCCATTCACTCACCTCTCTAGGGTTATATTCACAATGGCGGTTTCCTGAAGAAGTCTTCTGCCACCTCAAAGCAGTGTTTAATTTGGCTGTTAGCCACCCTGGTTGGTGCAGTTATGTCAGTTTTCACCATGGCGCATGTGCTGTTTTTTGTAGGCTTCCAAGTAATTATCTGCAGCAAAATATTCTCACTTTTATATTAATATATTAATTTTTTTTAATAAAAATGTATATTACATAAACTTCTAGGCATGTTTAAACCAGTGAATCACATTGATCTACAAATTTTTACAACTCCACTCTCTATGTTCACCTAGGGTAAGCCCATTCACTGTACTGAAAAACATTCTTTATAGAATAACATAGGAATTGGAGAGGCTTTCCGGCAAAACATTTTTTACCTT
This sequence comes from Discoglossus pictus, assembly GCA_027410445.1. Taxonomy (NCBI): domain Eukaryota; kingdom Metazoa; phylum Chordata; class Amphibia; order Anura; family Alytidae; genus Discoglossus; species Discoglossus pictus. Next base: position 291,346,813 of record CM050167.1, on the reverse strand, counting down.
TGGGTCATTAATACTTGTTCCAGTTGAATATAGATAATTGTTTCTCTTCCTAATCACTTTTACACTGCTTTTCACATTTATATAATGGGAAATAATCACTCCCCTGTTCATTTCTTTAGCCGATCTATTTCTCTAACTTGCCTACATTATTTATGAATTGGTATATACCCCCTGAAGAGTCCACCCTCCTACAAATGTTCCCATCATAAGCATATTGTCACAATATCACTAATGAAAGTGTTAATGTATATTATCTCCAGCAGAGTTACCCCACCAGTGTTTTGACCTTTTTGCTCTATATTCCCATTAACAAATTAATTAAGAAAGAAGTGTGAGGTAAATCTTAACACATGTCCCTATCGAATTAAAAACCTCCCTTATCTCATGTTCTTGTATTGTTTGTATATTGTATAAACATTTGTATAACACGTACCTCTCCTTTTTTTCTAGGCATAAACAACCATGTAGCTTGTATTATAGCCCTTTTCAAGAAATAAAGGCTTTGTTATTGCAAGAATAGTGGGTTTGTATCAACATAATGATTGCTGGATTTTCTCCTTTGAAACATTCAAAGGTCATCCTTCTCTTGTAAGGAAAGTTCAGGCCCATTTACATTAGTTGACATTACCTTTAAAGACAAGATAACTGAATGATTGCCCAGAATCCCTACACAGCATGCCCTGCTAAATCAATATATGACCCTGAAGTTTGTCTGCTGAGGAAATAATACACAGTCACAGACAAATTCCCAAACTGCACTTGCTTTGTTTGTAATATTCTTCAGTTTAAAAAACAAAAACATAGAAAATGAGAATAAGCGCACAAAAAAGTGATTAAACTTCCTTCATGTATGTGGATAGGTGGTCAGCCAAGGTTACAGACAAGCTATGAAATCTGCAACTAAATATACATTTAGATCTTGTTTATTATACTGTAAATTGACTCATATAGCAATTCTGTCTGATTTCCACTCTTTTTTTAATTCCAAGCTTTAAAAAATAATACCTTTGAATCAAAGACATATCTACCAAGGCATTATGAGTGTGAATGAAAAGTGAAACACAGTAACAGAAGAAACATGCACTTTACTGTAATTTTGATTACAAAAATTTAAACTAAACAAAAAGTGTCATCTGAGGATGACAACACCTAAGTAGGTTTGCTCTTAAGGCTCGGTTACCGATTCAGAGAGCATCTTCTTTTATCTCACTTTGGGCCCTTGACAGGGAGAAATATGATATCAGTCTGGTGTCATTCAAAAGATTGATCCAGACTTAAAATGCCAGGCAATTCTACCCTGAACAGGAGAAACAGCAAGCCCTCAGACTGACGAGTGCCTTGAGATGCCGAAATACACATCTAGGGTTTGCTGTTTCTCTTGTTCAGGGTAGAATTGCCTAGTATTTCGGGGCTCGATCACTCTTTTGAGGGACCCCAGACTGATATACTGCAAGATATTTCTACCTGTGAAGATCACAAGTGAGCTAAAATAGGCTGCTCTCTGATTCAGTAACCAAGCCTATAGTGCAAACCTATGCAGATGTTGCTAATTCTCAGTTTGAATGTCTCTAACTCTTTTTTGCTTAGTTTTTCTAATGTTATGGGTGATAGGGGTCTCCAGACATCGACTCCATGCTCAGTGTGCCCAAGACAGTACAACTATACCTCAATGACGAGGCCCAAGATAGGCCAAATGTACATCTGGGGTTTGCGGTTTCTCCTGTTCTTTTGAGACCAGACTGATATACTACAGGATATTTTAGCACAAGTGAGCTAAAAGATGCTACTCTCTGAGTAGGTAACAGACCTATCTGACAAACCTACTTGGCTAATACTTATTCTAAGTTTGAGCACCTGTGACTATTTTTGCAAAATTAAAACTACAAAACATTGGTGAAATGTACTGTTTCAGAGAATAAACATGTAGAAACTGGTGTATAACTGATTATGGAATATAGGCCTGAATTTCTTTCCAGATAAATTTTAGTTTTGCCTGATATTATGATGTTAGTAGCGAATCCAAAATGGTCATAATCCCAGAACTTGACCAAATTAACAGCTGAGTGTATGTGCTTTGGTGCTTCAGCATAACTACTCTGTGGGTATTTCTTGTATGTGGTACATTTGATAAAGATTTTTGCAAAGTAATAGTCCAAATATCTCCATAATATAAAGCAATTATGAACTGGAATAACCTACAGGGAGATTGCTTCAGGTAATGGAGAAATCTTACTGATAATTTTGGTGAGTGAGCCAGGGATGAATATAAGATGAGGTTTCGAAGAATCATGTGGAACTTGACTCAATGCCCAATGTTGAATTTGCTACTAAAACCATGCATGTAGATTTCTGAACATGGGTAGTAATGTAATGTGAGATACTTTTGAGCCTAAAGTTAAATGTATTTGTAATAACTGTTTTGGTAGTTTACGATAGATATCCTATTATTATTATTATTATTATTATTACTAGCGAATTGCCCGTCAAAAAATTACGGCAATGAAATTGTAAGGTAGCTAATGCTGTTTGGTTTGTAATAATGAAATATGTAATACATTAATAAATGAATATACATTACCTATTTTGAAGCATTGTGTTGAAGAGCTGCAATCTGTTTTGATGTTGCTGGAGCATTAGTGGTGTGGAGCTGCTGTGTAAGCGTGCTGAATGTGTGCAGTGTAATAGTGTGCGTGCGTGAGACGAAACCGTTAGCGTAGTCGTGTACTTCCGCATTGGCGTAGAATGGCAGGTAATGTATGGTATGCGTCTTAGCGAAACCTCCGTAGGTCTTTTGTGGTGTTTTGCAAGTTTCTTGTGGTGTTTTGCGTGTTTAGAGTGCTGTAGCCTCGTTTTCGTTTTGTTCGGCTGCCATTTTTTCTCTCGCTTAGAGAATTTTTTAGTTTCTAAACTCTTTTATTTTGAGTTAAATGAAGGTGTAAGTTGCTTTTTTGAGGTCCTGGATGCTCCCTCTTGCTGTAGGTAAGCTTTTTATGTATGTGCTGCGTGTATTTATTGTGTTTTGAATTTTGTAATGTTCGCGAGTTGTGTCCGAGTGTTGCGAGGTCGTAATGTGTGTTAACGTGTCTCGTATGTTGTTTGCGTTGCGAGGTAAAGTTTGCGAGGGTCGTAGTTGGTGTTTCCTGTTGTTTGCGTTGCGACGTAAAGTTTGCGAGGGTCGCAGTTGCTGGAAAGGAGCGCCTGCGGCGCTCCATGCCAGCAACTGAGGCCCTCGCCCGCAACCCTCGCTATGCACTAAGGCGGGAATGAGAGAGGGTGATGAGAGAGGATGAAAGAAGAAGGTCATTAGCAGAGCGAAGAGGGAGGGTGGGAGTATATTTGTAGATGAGAGCAGAGATATAAGGGGGTGCAGTGTTGTTGTGAACTTTGTAAGTTAGGGTATGGTTTTATTCTGGAGGCTACAGGAAGCCAGTGGAGTGGTGGGTAGGCCAGCCAGAAGTGAGTTGAAGTAGTCAAGCCGGGATATGATGAGGGAATGTATTTGGATCTTAGTTGTGTCTTGTGATGTATTTTGGAAATGTTTTTTAAATTGAAAAGACAAGATTTTGTTAGTGACTGTATGTGATGAATGAAAGAGAGGGCGGGGTCCAATAAAATCCCAAGAAAACGGGCTTGGGAGTTGGGAGTGATGATGGCATTGTTGATAGTGAGAGAAATGTGAGGAACTGACGCTGTAGTATATGGTGGGAAGATTAAGAGTTCGGTCTTAGACATGTTGAGTTTGACATGGTAGGCGGACATCCAGGAGGATATGCTTGAGAGGCAGTTTGAAACACGTGCTAGAAGAGAGGGGAATAGATCAGTGCTGAGAGGTAGATTGCATAGAGATGATACTGAAATCTGAAAGATTGTATTAGGGTGCCAAGTGAGGATGTATAGATGGAGAATAGAAGAGGGCCACGAGGTGCCAAAGAAGGAGACACTACATTTTTGATCTGGTAGGTATGATGTGAACCATGAAAGAGCAATATATCTGTATCAAAGGCAGAAGAGAGATCCAAAGAGAAGTAGAATAGAAAAGTGACACTTTGTCTTGGCGGTGAACAAGCAAGTTATTATTGACTTTTGTGAGAGCTGTTTCAGTGGAGTCTTTGGGCCAAAAGCCAGATTGGAAGGTGTCAAGAAGGGAGTTGGAGGAGATAAATTGGGTAAGGTGATTGGAAGCCAAGGGAAGTAGAGAGATAGGGCGGTAGTTAGTTGCGGAATCAGTGTCAGATGAGGTTTTTTTTAGGAATGGGGGTAATTATGTAATGTTTTAGAGATTACAGAAATGTGCCAGTGTTTAGGGAAATGTTTAATAGATGTGTGAGAGCAGGGATAAGTGTGGTTGAGAGGGGAGGGATTAGCTTTGATGGAATAGGATCTAGAGGACAGGTAGTAAGGGGAGAGGTTGAGTCATGTTGTACTGTGTGATGGCAGTGTCAGGAAATGTGAGGTCAGTGAGGGGACTGAGAAGGGGTTGTAACACAGTGGAAAGGTGTAGTGGGTCAAGTGCTTTAAGATTTAGGAGGGTAATAATGACCAGGATAGAAGGGCAGTGAGAGAAAGATGTAGTGAGGCTGCACATAGAGGGAGTGGGCAGATGGTGAGGTTAGAGGTTGTGCAGAGATGGGTGAAAATAAGGTCTAGGGAGTGTACATCATGGTGAGTTGGGGAATCTGTCAATTGTGAGAGGCCGAGGGAAGAGGTGAGTGAAAGTAGTTTAGCAGCAGTAGGGGAGATGGGAGTGTCAATAACAATTGAAATGGCCATGCATACATTGCAATTCTTTGAATTTCTGTTTGTTATTTTAGCTAAGGTACACATGTGCCTGTAAAGAGTCCAGTTGGAAGTGCACAGTGACAACAGCCTTATACACGGTCGATTGAGGTGGTCCCACAGGTGCTTTGCTGGGGTTCAAGTCCAGGGAATTTGGAAGTTTTTGTCGTGCTCCTCCAACCACTCCGAGATAATTGTGGCCTTATGACATGTTGCATTGTACTGCTGGAAAATCCAATCCGCTCCAGGGAAGAAAGTCAACATGTATGGGTGTACTTGATCCAAGGATCGATAGATAACCCATTCAGTTGAGAGTGCCTTCCAGAGGTATTAGTGGACCCAGACAATGCCAAGAAAAAATTCCCCGGACCATAATGCTGCCGCCACCAGCTTGTGTTCTTCCAACAATGGTTAAAGGTGTTTGTTCTCTGAGGTTTCGCGCCTGACTCGTCTATGTCCGCCTAGTCAATAGAGCAGAAAGCGTGATTCATCATGCAAATGGAAGAGATTTCTGATGATGAGACCTTGTCAGCATGTGTGCAGTGACCAGCTGTTTGCTTCGGAGCCCCATACACAACAGCTAGCTGTATTGTTGTTTTAGTCACATGTCTGGTAGCTCCCTAGTTTGTATGGATGGTGAGTTGCTCAACTGTAGCATGTTGGTTAGCCCTCTCATACCTTCACAGCCAACGTTTATCTCAGATATCAATGGCACAAGGTGCTCCACAGTTTCCACGCTATTTATTCACAATATTGCTGTTGACGTCAAAAGTGGGCGGTGGTTATAATAATGTGATTTGATCCTGTATAATCTGATTAGTTAAGCATGATGTACTGTCCAAACATAACTTCACAGACTTTAATGAAAGCCAACCTGGTGAAGTAACATGGATTTAAAATATTATATCTACCTAGCTTTAAGAGAAGGATCTTGTAATTTTTTTTTTATTTCTTACATTCTGTGTTATGGATGCAGCCCAATGCACATAACAATGCAAAACATGACATATGGTTATGTCACACCTTGCACATAAGGATCATAGGTGCCAGTGTTTGGACTTGTACAAAGTACTTGGGTCTTATCATAATAAGGAAGTTTAGTACAACTCCGCACTGACCCTTTCTTGATGGCATTTTCTGTAGTTAGAAATCTCAGATAAGCTTTCCTGTGGCTTTCACAATTCTTGATATTGTTACTTTTATTAGAAATTTTAAAAAATCTTTAACTGGACTATTTAATTCAAGGGAGCTAGCAAAACAAGAGTGAATGGCTCTTGTGTGAATATATCCTGTAGGTGTATTATAGTGTTCTCTTTCAGCTGAATAAAGCATTGTGCTGCCTTGGTTTCTTTGTGCATCATGTCTTGCTTAATTAGTTAATTCTGTAACTAGTTCCAATTAGCTCATTGCATCACAACTCAGTGATTTCACAGGGCAGAGGAGAAGTAGGGCTTAGGGTTCAGTGCAGACTGTTTTGAAACATTTGAACCAGGAGCTAGGAGTTAGTGCGCCCTATACACAGGTGGTGTAGACAGGTGGCTTGGTGTGACTGCATTGAAAACAGAAAATTAGCTGTCTCTTCTTAAATACCTTACAGATTGTCTGTGCTTTTACCTCATAAATGTTTTTTCCAGTATAGTGGGTGCACTCTTTTTGTTCTCACCATTTGTCTTTTTTTTGTCTTTCATACTTTCAATTAATTTTGCCCATGACTCCACCTCTGCTTTCACAGCAGCCTGTAATTCAGATGTGCATGCCCAAAAAAGTATTCTCACTAATTCTTGGAAATGCATTTTTGAAGTAGAGATAACTAGCACCAAGTTTAATGTGCATTGCCCCCTTCTGGATCGCTACCTTGTCATGGTGAAGGAGCTTGTGCACTTCAATAAAGCTATGAGGTATCCCATGTAGGGTCACCCAAGATGGGCAGGTCATAACAGAGAGGCCAGACAAATTGCCTCCACTAGAGAAGGAACTGGCAACCCACTCCAGTATCTTTGCCATGAAAACCTTATGCATTAGCACACCCAGACACAGGATGTGCCTTACTTGCTGCAGTCCATGGGATCACAGAGACTCAGACACAACTGAATGACTGAACAACAATATGCATTGTAAATGTGAAGCTAACATTTTATTTGTTTTAAATTCATATGACAAGCCAGATCTTTAAGATAAGATTGAGTTAGTAAATGAGGATCAGGGGATGGAAGACTAGCTTCACTTGTCAAGTCACTTTGTACTTGGTCTCCTGTGTGGTCCTGACAGGTCTTATCACCAAAGCCATCTCCATCCAAGCTCCAAGCTCCTGGTGACTTTGGTATGGGGAGCCCTGGACTGTGGCTATAGTTATAATAGCTGATAGTAAACTTGAATGCTGTACAGTGTGTTTAGACTTAGTACCACCAGAAATAAAAAAGGAACTGCAGAAGACACGTGATGGGATCATTTTAGCCAGCCAAGTCAGTAGCCTTACACAATTAACACATCTTACCTAAGGAGCCCAGGCTTTATCCTTATCAACCACTTTCCAACCAAAATAAATGACTTCCTAACAAGAGGGCTGAAGTTTCAAGATTTAAAAGCTATCTCACTGTATATGGAACAAAAATTATTTTGATGATTGGAACATTTTTTAGACATACTGGCTATTTGAAGAACAATACAAAACAGTGTAAAGAATCTACACATGGGAGCAAACAACACTTACTGACATGCTCTATAGCAGGGGTGAGAAATGTATGGCTCTTAAACCAAATGTGGCTCATTACAGATCCTTCTAACAAGTAGTCTTATTAAATTGTGATTTGGCCAACTGAATAGGGCTCTATTTAAGCACACAGCATATTTTTGTTACAGAAGTTTTTAGTTAGTGAACTTCAATCCAAAAGCAAGGTCTTCACTAACTAAAAACTTCTGTAAAAAATATGCTCTGTGCTTATATAGAGCCCTATTCAATTGGCCGAATCACAATTTAATAAGGCTGCAAATTTGTGCAGCATGAATTAAAATCCTTGCTAGTAGTGAATTCAAATGAGTGTTTACTTCATTGAATAACAACAGGCAAACTATGCCATACAATGTTAAAGGGACACGAAACACATTCTTTTCAAAGTGATTGTTTTAAAAAAAAAATTAAAGGACCATTTACCTCACTGTAAGTGCTCTTCATGGTGTATATATTACAATGATCTGGTTTTTAATTAAACTAACAACAGTTAAAAATATAAAATTGTAACTCTGTTTACATAAAAAAATTGATAATTATCTTTTTCTAGTGACCACTTTTTTACCTTTTTAGGTTTATTGTCTTTTAACCTTAAGGTGTTAATTTTTGATAGAAATTCTGATATTCTTTTAGGTTGATACAGTCAACTCTAAAAAATTAGTAGAACAACTTTTGTGGTTATTTTTTTTAAACACATAAAACTTAAAAAAATTAGAAACATTTGTGATGTTATCAGACTGAAACCTTACACTCAAGCTTCTTTTCAGACTCTGGATTACATTGATAGACTAGAACTGAAGGGCCTGGATGCCCCCCCAGGCCTCCTGGGGTTGGTAGGTGGGGCCACTTGACCTAGTAGGCACGGGAGTATGGGAGAGGAGGTGGCTAGCTGGGGGGCAGAGCCACTTATAGGCTTTTGCCGCCAGCTCCGCCATTATGCCCCAGCTAGCCACTTGAATAGATCCCACCCACCCATCCCTAAATATTTGGAAAAGATGTGTTCATATATTTAAAAAAATAAAATAAAATAAAAAAAGTAATAGAGTAAAGACAAGATTGATAATTTGTTGGTTTTATCTTGTCTATGGCATTTAGCACTTGTGCTGGTCAGAAATATTGCAGTAGGTAATATATATATTTATGTATGTATTTATTGTCTGCCAAAGTGGCAGGTGGTGAGGGGAGTCGCGGGACAGTGGTAAAGTGAGTAAGATCCTACCATATGGGGGTATGGATGTTCTATCACGGTAGGCCCTGGACGAGGGTTCAGGGCGGAGAGTCAGGCTCCTCCCCTTTCTTGTTTATGTTTACTTATTTATTGGTATTGTTATTATGTCAATTTCTGTTTACCAATAAACGCTGTGGCCAGTATGTTATCCCAAGAAGTGGTTTGTGTCCAATCATTATATTCAAGGAGGGAGTTGGGTGCAAATTCTTAGGGGTACATACCAACTGGGCCTTGCTCAGGTCAAGGCAAATAGGGACCTCTTCCTATCATTCCTCCCAGCAAACTACTCACTTGCAAGTAGTCCTGGTTTAGTATTATTGCATTATATGCTATTATTAATATCTGTCACTCAAAAACTCTCCCTGAATTAAAAATGCCTATATAAAATGAAATAAACCCCAGTGCTCTATTATTATATTACTAGCATAAGCTATAATGCTATTAAAATGTGTCTGAGTTTAATTGAGCTTCTATCATTAGTTGTTAAATTTAACATTAGACACAAAAAAGTTGCATAGATAGGAAGGGATATTAACATTGAAAAAAACAAAACAATCATAACAGGAACTGCAGCAATATTTTTTTATATTTATCTTATATTTGTGGTTTCCTATGACTCTTTCAGTAAAAGCATAACACATTTGATATACTTGTAGCAAGGTCACAAGTGTGAATCATAGCTGCAGTCAAGCTCAGGGCCATATCGTAACAACAGCCATCAAACTATATTCCCTTGCTAGGCAGGATGGGCAATGCATACACACGCTCTGATTGCATAAATGCAAATGTAAATGTGTACAACATTCACAGGACCTTGAACAGATTACAATAGGCATATTCAAAGTAGATGCTGTCTTATACAAGAAATAATGGCTGCATTTTTAGACTCTCACAGCATTACTGTTCCAGTAAATGAATGTAATTTTCCACAATACATCTGGCACTGTTTCGTGCACAGCCCTTTCAACCAGTTTTGCTATTTGTGACAAATACCATACAGGTTTACCTTAAGGCAACATATCTCAACTATTAGCCACTTATGGCTCTACATCCTCTTTTAACTACTGCACATACCCCAAAACCTATATAGATGACCCCTAACAGAGATAGTTTAAGTTATCAAATACAAGGAGAGTTGAGGACTATCATTTACAATATAATATGAGTTCTCTGAGCACAATGGCGGGATTTATTCATATTGCAATATATTAATCATACACAATACAAAGACAACCAGATATAAAAGTTTTGTATTAATAGCTTTGAGAGGAAAAAAAACCTGTCCTGTGTTTTAACTGGATCTGGATAAGCAACAAACTTACTACACAAAGAATCTTGCAAAAATCTTTCAAAAACATTGTTAATAGACCAAAAGTACCAGAATATTGTGCAAATTTCTAAAATATCAAATAAGCTCTTTAACTTGTTTAAACCTGACAACATTTTAAGACATTCATCTGATTACAGGGAGGTGTGGATGAGTTAAAGGGACATGGAACACATTGATTTCATGCTTTTCAAAGTGCTTGTTTTAAAAATGTGTTAAAGGACAATTTACCTCACTGTAAGTGCTCTTCATTGTGTTTATATTACAATGATCTGTTTTTTAATTAAACTAACAACAATTGTAAGTCTGTTTACATAAAAAAAATTGATGATTATCTTTTTCTAGTGACCACTTTTTTACCTTTTTAGGTTTATTGACTTTTAACCTTAAGGTGTTAATTTTTGATAGAAATTTTGATATTCTTTTAGGTTAATATAGTCAACTCTAAAAAAATTAGTAGAACACCTTTTTGTAGTTATCATATTTGTTATATACCACAGCTAATTTGCTTAAAACGTAACTTTTATTAGAGCTTCTTAAAAAACTATTTTCCTTTAAAATTCAGATGTTTAAAAAGCAGTTTTTAACTAAATTGTAAAAACGTCTCACCTTTCCCAATTCTTAGTTAGGAATAATTTCTCTATCTTTCATATAAACCACGCACTGGTTCGTAGCAGTTCAGGGCAGGAACATGACCAATTAAGCAAGCCCGTAACCTCCCATTTCGAATAAGCAAATAGAAAATGAGACCGTGAAAATGACGTCAGTAAAACATGGAGGTTACATGTCAATCAATTAGTTTCTGGGGTCGGATATGCGATCAGACTCACAAAACCGCAAAATAAAAAGTTATGAAAATGAATGCCAATACTGTTTTATTCCATATGGGTGGACTGATATTTATTAACTCATTGATACCCAAGATCGATTTAACCCTGAAATGAAACATAAAAATAAATCTTATATAATGCCGATTTGCAAGCTTGAGACTGTTGTGCAATTCATTCTAATGTATGTCATCGCTTTCCCCGTTATTTACAGTGCAGTATTGATTTTTTTATTTGCATTTACAGTACTATGAATAGGTGTTTAACCCCCTTGCACGTCCACTCTAGCACTCATAGGATTTTCTCCTTCTTTTGCCATTTACGGTTGTGAAATGTGTTGTGATTTTAGCCATCGTAACTCTTGCGAAAGTGAAAGATCAAAGGCTTCTGGAGGCTGTAAGTTACGGGTTTAACCATCACAATTTTTTGAAGGCAGTAACTCGTAATCTGTTTGGAGCCTGCAAAAAAGACGAGAATTCTATAGCAAATTAACTTGCGATCTCACTTAAGGGCTACAGTAACATGTGATAGAATCGGGCTCTTAGTTTGTGTTACTGAATAGCACATCAAACCAGCAAATTAGTATTCAGGAGCAGCTTGTTGGCATAAAAAATTAGCACAAACTATGTCTGCGGGCTCAAGACTGTAAACCCCTCCCGCAAGCTGTTAATGGGCTGGAATAAAAGCGGTACGCAGCTACAATCCAATCATGGTATTATGGAGTGTGACGCAGCCTTCTAAGGGGGAGGAAGAGAGTGGCGGAGAGGAGAGTGGCGGAATGAAGGAGGTGGAGAGGAGGATAGTGGAGTAGAGGAGGTGGGTGGTGGCAGGGTGCCCATAGAAATAGTCACATCTAGTCCAGGGACAGAGGGAGATGGGCCTGATCCCAGATGGGGTGGTGCTAGTAGTTCAGGGGAGGGACAGGCCTCAGGGGCCTTTGAGGGTGCAAAGGATAGGGCCGTACCAGGAGAATGTGGTCCTCCTTTGGGCCATCCGTGGACACCCTGTTAACCTTACGGGGGGAGGGAAGTTAGGCCCAACCTTAGGACCCAGGCATGGAAGGCGGTAGTGGCTGCAGTAACAGTAGTCGGAACAGTGGAAAGGGATGTGATTTCTGTGAAGCACTGTTTTTACGACATCAGGGCCAAGGTGAGGAGGATGATGGCCAAGGAGGCCATTCAAACTGCAGCACCAAGTGGTAGCCCCCAGGTGACAGTGAGATATAATGAGTGGGAGAGGGTGGCCAAGGAACATCTGAGCCAGGTGCCCACCGCTGGAGCTTCAGGCCTGGTGACACAGCAGGATCCAGCCTCCATGTTAGGTGAATATCACACACACCAACATGCCACCACATGTACATCACACACACTACACATGTACATGATGACCAACAAGGACACTGACATGTCAGCTCTATGGAATTAACAAGGGATAGATGGATATGTCATTAAATCTATGAAGCTGACAAATCCCTGTCATCCATGGGCACTGCAGTAATCAAACAATAGAGAGACCATGTATGGGTGCCCACTGCAATGTATGAAGTTACAGACCGCAGCCGGAATCAAGATAGCGTTAGGAGCCAAGAATAATCAAGATCAAGAACCAAAGAATAGATCCCAGCTAGCAAAATGATAGCTACTCATAGTTGCAATTACTGTAAGTGAATCATCCTGGTTCAAGCCTAGATGTCAGTTAGGAATCAACACAAAACAATGTATTATTCATCACACTAATAATAAATACCTTTCTTTTATCTCTTTCAGCATCAAGGAGGTCTGGGTCCAGTGGTGAGCCAAAGGCAGGGGCGTTGGCTTCTTCGGAGCAGGAAATTGGGGAGCGAGCCCACGCCCAGCAGGAACCAGCACAGGGAGAGGAGGAAAAAAGTGGAGCCAAGGTCCCTGGTTCGGAGGAGGATGAGGTCATCTGAGCAGTGGGGTCACTAGCAGGACCATCAACCGAATGGCGGCATTTGACCCCATCTCCTCCTGCCCTCACCAGTGCGGCAGACAGGCCACCACCACCAGGCCCAGAAACACCACCTTCATAGAGCGAGGCTCCAGCCGGGCCACGGATGCAGATGGCTACCTCCCATCACATGGTCTATGATCTGTTCTGTGCAACATTTTACTAATTGATGGTCACTGAGGAATGCTGTTGAGAAGAGATGCTGCAGTCCCTATATTTTTAAGGCCTTATTTTGTAGGTGATATGTTTTTGTTCTGTTTTGCTTTAGGCACAATTTAGGTCCATGAAGACATCTTCTTCATCGGGAAGCATTGTGAAGGAAATATATTAAGTGTAAGATTTTCACAGTGCCTCACAGGTAGACATTTCTTCAATGACAGCTCCCCTTAACATGTAGCTCCCACAATATTAAAGCTATCATATATCCAGATATCTAAGACATGATTGTTGGTAGCTTAAATGTAGACTAATATCGCTAAGTCTCACGATGGCATGTTAATGACAGCCAGCATTAATATATGCACTAGTGAAGCATGTGATCCTGACCTTAATATCAGTCTGAGAACAGTTCCTGGAGTCTGATGTAAGTAACATTGAATCTTGCTGCTGTTCTTTGTGTCCTCTCCATATTAATGGGTATTTTCGCTTATTGCTGATATCATGAGTATTTTTTAACACATGCTAACACCTGTGTAGCTGATGGATGTGATATCAATGTTGATGAACCAGTTCATATAGAAAAGTTGATAGTACACCTTGGCCACTGACACTGGTCACAGCTAAGCATTGATTGAGAGATGATACATCATTATTAATGGTCATGGCCAGTGAGTTATCCTGAGAACTAGCTAATGGTTAGTAATGCTTGCGGATGGAAATCAGGTGAGTTGGTAGACTGTTACAGTCACAGTATTTACCACTGTACTGTACATCCTCCTCCGCCTTTTTTTACCACTCTTTTTCAGATTTTTGTTTTTGGGAACACACTGTATGTGTGAAACTGGATTGAATTGTCCAGTCCAGAGGTTTTTGCATCTGTTTTATTGAGCAGATACATATAAGTTGTAAGTGCTATGCACATTAATGGATTCTTCAAATAAATGGAGTGATTCCTGATGATCCTATTTTTCATCAGATTCCGGTTGCAGTGGTGTGACCATGTGACCCTGGTAGGTGCTATACATCATGCTTATTCTAGACTATGACATTACCCCCTTTTGGTATCCCCTTTTTCCCCCAAAAAGCCTCATGCCCTTCTGGGATCTGTCCATACCACACCCATGATATTAATGCACAGTTTAGTACATTTCTGACTGTGCTCTGTGTATGAAATAAAGCTTTGTTATACTGTTCCCACTGTGTCAGTGTGTTTTCAATGGCTGGGGTTTTGGGACATTCACATATATCATATTGGTGTCACATTCATATATCAATAAACTAATGAGCCTTAGTTACTTTGCAATAGGGTAATACACACAATAATAATAATACTAATATCATAAGATATCATATTATATATATATATATATATATATATATATATATATATATATATATATATATATATATATACCGTATTTATCGGCGTATAACACGCACCTTATTTTAAAAAGGAAATTTCAGGAAAAAAAACTTTTTTTTATTAATATTATTAACACTTATAAGGTAAATAACGTAAAATGACAGTAAAAGCAACTGTTTTAACAAAAGTTTACTCAGAAATCGCTGCTCCTCCTCAACCCCCCATCCTCAACCTCCCTCCTCATCCCCCTCCTCAACCCCCCTCCTCATCCTCCTTCCTAAACCCCCTCCTCAACCCCCCTCCTCTTCCTCAACCTCCCTCCTCATCCTCAACCCCCCTCCTCATCCTCAACCCCCCTCCTCATCCTCAACCCCCCTCCTCATCCTCAACCTCTCTCATCAACCCCCCTCCTCATCCTCAACCCCCTCCTCAACCCCCCATCCTCATCCTCCTTCCTCAACCCCCTCCTCATCCTCATCCTCCTTCCTCAACCCCCTCCTCATCCTCAAACTCCCTCCTCGTCCTCAACCCCCTCCTCAACCCCCCTCCTGAACTTAAACCCCCCTCCTCAACCTAAACCCCCCCCTCATCCTCAACCCCCATCCTCATCCTCCTTCCTCATCCTCCCTCCTCATCCTCAACCCCCTCCTCAACCAACCATCCTCAACCTCCCTCCTCATCTTCAACCCCCTCCTCAACCCTCCTCCTCAACCTAAACCCCCTATCCTCAACCTCCCTCCTCATCCTCAACCCCCTCCTCAACCCTCCTCCTCAACCTAAACCCCCCTCCTAATCCTAAACCCCATCCTCAACCCCCTCCTCAACCTAAACCCCCCTCCTCAACCTAAACCCCCTCCTCCTCATCCTTAAGCCCCTCCTCATCCTCAACCACCTCCTCAACCCCCCTCCTGAACTTAAACCCCCCTCCTCAACCTAAACCCCCCTCCTCAACCTCAACCCCCCCCCCCTCATCCTCAACCCCCCTCCTCAACCTAAACCCCCCTTCTCATCCTAAACCCCCCTCCTCAACCCCCTCCCCATCCTCAACCCCCTCCTTAACCTTAACCCCCTCCTCATCCTCAACCTCCCTCCTAATCCTAAACCCCCCTCCTCATCCTAGACCCCCCTCCTCAACCCCCCTCCCCATCCTCAACCTTTCTCCTCATCCCCCTCCTCAACCTAAACCCCCCTCCTCAACCCCCCTTTTCAACCTAAACCCCCCCTCCTCATCCTCAACCTCCTCCTCAACCTAAAGCCCCCTCCTCATCCTCAACCTCCCTACTCATCCTCAACCCCCTCCTCATCCTCAACCCCCTCCTCAACCTAAAGCCCCCTCCTCATCCTCAACCTCCCTACTCATCCTCAACCCCCTCCTCATCCTCAACCCCCTCCTCAACCCCCCTCCTCATCCTCAACCCCCCTCCTCATCCTCAACCCCCTCCTCAACCCCCATCCTCATCCTCAACCCCCTCCTAATCCTAATCCCCCCTCCTCAACCCCCCTCCTCACCCTCAACCCCCTCCTCAACCTAAACCCCCCTCCTCAACCTAAACCCACCTTCTCAACTTAAACCCCCCTAAATACCTCCCCCTCTCTCCTCACTTACCTAAATCTGCTCCGGCCTCCGCTCCTTCTTGACGTGTCGCGCATGTGACGTCACATGCGTGCCGGGTCAAGAAGGAGCGGAGGCTGGAGCAGAAGAAGGCGAGTGAGGGGAGAGGGGGAGATATTTAGGGGGGTTTAGGTTGAGGATGGGGGGGGGGTTGAGGATGAGGAGGGGGGAGGGAATATCGGCGTATAACACGCACCTATCATTTGCCCCCTATTTTCAGGGAGAAAAAGTGTGTGTTATACGCCGATAAATACGGTGTATATATATATATATATATATATATATATATATATATATATATATATATATATATATAGTATATAATAATAAAGGGTTAATACCCATGTACAGTCCAATTTGTGCTACTGTGGATTATCAGAATTCCCCTGAAGGACTGATAACAATATGACAATAATGTCACCAAATGATAATAGGTATACATCTTAGCACATGGCCACCAGCAATTGCGTGGGACTTTCCATGAAGGGCGCGGCAGAGATGGAGGTGAGTTCGGCGTCGATCCACGTGCCTCTGCACAGCCTCCATGAATTGCTAAATTGTGGTGGTGAAGGGGCTTGTGTACCTCAATGAAGCTGTGAGCTATACCGTATAGGGGCACTGTAGATGTAGAGTTTGATTCTAACCTCCCTACACACTTTTTTTTGCTGCTAAAGTGACTTATTCCAATAAAATGTATTCTTTTTAGCTATTCTGAACCTCTGTAGTTGGGGACACAACCACTAGGCACGATAGAAAGTAATATTAACTATTGATTCTTTTCAACATATTTTGCTTTTTATCTTATCCAATTTGTATAACCTGCCTGATAAAAAAAATGGCATCTCATAAGAGTCCTTGTAATTTGAGCAAGTTGATTGTTTATTATTGACTTTCCCATCTATCCAGTCTTCCATGCTTAATTCTGCACTTGTTTTTTCTATACATTCTAGAAATTATTCTGTTAGTTTCATGTCATTCTTAGAGTTAGAAAGTAAAGAATAGCAGGTGGATATTAGTTTTTGCTGTCGTATCTTCTGTACACAGATTTCTAATGTATTGAGTTGGGATTGACAGTCTGTTGAGCAAAGCATGATGTGTGGAAGTATCTAAAATAATACTAGATAAGTTAATGGATATTTTTGTTTTAGGTCATCAAAAGTAACAAGTTTAGAACCAATATAGAGATCTTTATTTCTGTCTATCCCTGTTTCATCTATGTATCAGAAGCCTGAACACCATAAGCACAAATCATTTTTTTAAAGGAGAATATCATATAATACTTTTACATTTCCTGAAAAGAATTATAAAAATCTTATAAAAGTGTTGGGTCTGAGTAAAGGGAAATATTTATGCCCTTAACCATTCTTCCACTACAGATGTTTATCACATATATAGCTGTGAGCATTGCGGGTTGTTGCTATCGTTGCGGGCCATAGGCGCTTATCCCTACAACCCCGCACAAATTAGGCAGTGAGCGTCGGAGAGTTTGCAGAGTTTTGGCACTCGAAAATCAGCTAAGCGACAAAATAAAATGGCGGATGAAAAAAATTAAAATGACGCTACACGACCCCTAACCACGCAAAACACCCGCAGGCACATAAGACTTTTACCCAGGAACGTACAAGGTACAAAATACACAATTTGGAAGTACGGAAAATGCTCCAACACTAACCTGCAACTAATAACATTACCAGTCTAAAATGGCGATTTACACAACTAAACAAACTGTTTGCCATCAACCACGCAGCCTATTTATACTGCACACTTGCCACATTCCTGACACTTACACCTTAGGTCAGCAACAGTCCAAATGTACATTGTATGCTGCAGGGAAATCAAAACAGATTGTTAGCTCTTCAGAATATTGATTGCTGCATATATTAATTACAAATAGGTAAAGTATATACATTTTTTATTTACTTATTATTTAAAAAATATATATATATATAAAAAAAGAGCAGGGGAGAGCCTTGCAATGAGGCTCACAATGAGCACTGAGGGTTCACAGAGGAGCAGAGGGGCTCACAATGATCGCCGAAGGCGCTCAGCGCAGTGCTTGCAATGAGCGACAAAGGTGCTTACACGACCAAAGTACACGAGGGGAGAGGCCCGCAATGAGCCCCGAAGGTACTCAGAGGACCAAAAGACTTACATTGTGTGGCAAAAGGCATTATCTGCCTTACAACTTTATGACCATAATTTTTTGACGGGCAATTCGCTAGTAGTTATATAGTTATCAGCAATTCCTTGAAACCTTCCAAGAATTATACATAGAATTTCACGTGGCCATTTTGTAAACCTGGATTAAATTACATAGAGCTTCTAGTAGAAGGCATCTGGAGGAGATTTCTGTATTTAATAGTTATTATTGCAGAGAATTCCACTGAGATTTCATTACCACACCGTGTATCAAATCACGTGTCACAGTTTGCTGTAATCGGATATGCCAGCCTTGCTAACTATGACCGTTACACTACTATTCATGAAAAGATTATTGCACACTTGAAGTGGCCCTAACTTAGGGCCTCATTCAATTGTGATTTGGCCAATTAAATAGGGCTCTATATAAGCACATAGCATATTTTTTTTTACAAAAGTTTTTAGTTAGTGAACTTCTATCCAAAAGCAAGGTCTTCACTAACTAAAAACCTCTGTAAAAAAAATATGCTATGTGCTTATATAGAGACCTATACAATTGGCCAAATCACATTTTAATGAGGCCCTATGTACTATGGATATACAAGCCGATATGACACATTACCTGTGTGTGTTGTATTCCATGGAAGAAACCTTGAAATACATATGTGTTTGATTGTGCTAATACACTATTACTTTTTCTGCTGCATTATGCTTCTGTGTCTATATAGTACAGCTCATGTATCCTCAGAACTACCTACAACCTTCAAATAGGATTTTTTAGCTAAAATCTGTTACATTCGTGATCATTTATTTTACAAGTCATAGCAGAGAGGTCAGACAAATCAAAGTCCACAGGGGAAATGTACCACGGGACCACCTGCATTGTCATTGCTGCAGCCTGGGGTAGCGTACAGAGTGACCGTGTGCATTGCTATTGTTGCAGATTGTTTTGTGGTAAAGTATAACGGGACTGCCCGCATTGTCGATTCTGCTAATTGGGGTTATGCACAATGGGATTACACACATTGTTATTGTTGGTGTAATGTACAGCGAGACTACCCGCATTGTGATTGCTGCAGACGTACAGAGTGACCATGTACATTGTTATTTTTGCAGACTCCTATGGGGTAAGGCACAGCAGGACTGCCCACAGTGTTATGTATGCAAATTGGGGGAATGCACAGTGGGATTGCCCACATTACTATTGTTGTAGATCTTGATGCATGTTTAGTGTAGGTGGGGTTAGACATATGGGCTCCTGTCACAGGGTTGTAGGTTTTAGTTGTGATTAGCTGACTATTGCTCTTGAAAGCAATTACAAGGCTTATTGTTCAGCTAGTAGTCCACCCTCCCCTATCACTTAGCTACTCAAACTCGCCTGTGTAGGCTATATGTGTGTTTTGAACCTCCAATGGATTTTATGGCTCACATTGTGTGAGTAGACTTGAAGTGACTTTGGCCACAGAGTTGCTATCCTGATCTTGTCTACTGATCTATTAGAAATAGGACTACACTCTATAAGGGTTTTTATTATAGTTACTGTCAAGTAGGCTGGTCACTGATTTTATTTTAGCAATTTTATCTAATATGTACATTATTTTTAATATTTCAAATTAAAGGTTATATTTTACCAAATAGGTTTAACCTACTTATCTAGCAGGGTTCTGGTATGTTTCTATATCTCTTGCTCAATACTACGCTAACAATAATTAGTGTTAAACACTACTGAGATATTACCCTATTGTATAAAAAAATATTAAGTATATCTCTTCCTTGATCTCTAGAGTTCCCCAATTAATTGAAAAGAGAAATTGATGTACGATGCCAAGTGAGCTGTCATATCCCCTTTTGTGTTATTTAAATGTTGCGGGATATGTTGTTTGAGAAAATTATTTGTTCTGTTCTGTGTAATATCTGCAACTGATTAAATAATATTTGCGATATTGAGTGTTACAATTTATACAATATCTTATATACTGTTACAGTGTTGTGCGGACAACATTTACAACTGTTTTATGATATTTGAAAGCATCCAAAACACAATATGGGCCTTATTAAAATTCCCCAAAATTGCAACAGTTACAGATCTGTTTAATTGAACAAGCTCGCAATTACAGGGCCGAAGTCTAAAACCGTAAACCATGAACCCATATGTAGCATTTCAGGTCATGATCATGATCACTTAAGCAAGCCTGTAAGTCACTATTTAGAAACAGCCAATTGCAAATAAGACTGTCATCATGACATCAGTAAAATATGGCATTTAAACGACAATCAAGTAGTGTTTAGACGTCCGATATGCTACTGGGCTTGCAATCCAGCGATCTAAAAATCAATAAAAATGAATGAAGAAACTGTTATAATCCATGTAGGTGGCCTGATATGTATTGACTCCTTGATTCCCGAGGATTAATATAACACGGAAACAAATGTAAAAAAAAAAGTCTAATGTCTTTCATCACTTTCCCCGTATTTTAAAGTCAGTATTGTGATTTTATTTGGTGTTGTAGTGTTATGAACAAGTGTTTAACTCCCTTGCTTGTCCTCTCTCGTACTCATAGAAATTTTTGTTATATTTGCCATTTACGGGTTTTAAGGCAATTGCGGGCTTGTGGAATTTTTGCAATTAAACAAAGATGGGTCACAGTGCCGGTTTCGACAACCTGTAGGAATTTTCAGCCTGTAGCTCACAAATAGATGGCGGGTAGCTAGAGGAGGCCAAATAAATATCAGTAACTTTTACGGGCCTCATTACGTGCTTCAGTAATGGAGATTTTGACAATTTAATAAGGCCATTGGTCGGGATAAGTAGCACTTGGATGTTTTGAGAACGTGACATTGTAGTGAAATTATTAAAATCATTTCTATTTTAATAAATGTGCTAATTTTCTATTTTATTGTATATTTTTCAGTTTTAAATGTTATAGGCTTTTCAAAAATAAATTTTTTCATAGAGAATGAGGGAATCAGGTGGGACAGGGTGGGTTAAAGGGAAGTTGCAAACTGTAAATCATGAAAATAGGAATTAAAATACAGAGGAAAACAAGACAGCATAACATGCAGTTCAGTTTAACTTCCAAGAAATGATTTGGTTCACTTTCATGCACATTTCTACATTTAATGCCATTGATCTATAGCCATATGTTTCCTATATGCCTGAAAGACAACTATTAGAAATGTTCATATCAATTTTACATAGAGCTAGAAATCCATCAATGTTTCTAATTATTGTAAAATTGGTCTTCCTAGTCCAACATAGTGTAAGAAATGTTCTCCATTCTAAATATTTGTCAAGCTTCTTTTCTAGTCAGCTAATACTTGATGTTTTTGCAGCCACTATAAAATTTTAAGCTACAGTTAATAGTTTTTAATCATTAGTTGTTCTCCATCTCTCTCTATACATTCCAAAGGACAAATTAGCAGAAATATTACTTGGCCTAACTTTAATTCACAAGCTAACATATTTTAGGGTAACCATTTTTTTAAAGGAAAGATCATGGATTTTCATTTACCATGGCATCTCCATTTCAAAATTTTCATGATTTTTTGGGTAGAACACTCATTTTTTATTAGAGTTCGATTCCAACCTCCCTATAAGCATTTTTTTGCCGCTAAAGTGATTTAATCCAATAAAATTAATTCTATTTAGCTTCTCTGAATCTCTTTAGTTTGGGACACAACCACTAGGGGTGATAGAAAATAATATTAACTATTGATTCTTTTAAACATATTTTGCTTTTTATCTTATCCAATTTGTAAAACCTGCCTGCTAAAAAAATTGCAGCTCATAAGAGTCCTTGTAATTTAAGCAAGTTGATTGTTTATTATTGACTTTCCCATCTATCCAGTCTTCCATGCTTAATTCTGCGCTTGTTTTTTTCTATACATTCTAGAAATTATTCTGTTTGTTTCATGTCATTCTTAGAGTTAGAAAGTAAAGAATAGCAGGTGGATATTAGTTTTTGGTGGCGTATCTTCTGTACACAGATTTCTAATGTATTGAGTTGGGATTGACTGTCTGTTTAGCAAAGCATGATGTGTGCAAGTACCTAAAATAATCCTTGATAAGTTAATGGATATTTTTGTTTTACGTCATCAAAAGTAACAAGTTTAGAACCAATATAGAGATCTTTATTTCTGTCTATCCCTGTTTCATCTATGTTGCAGAAACCTGAGCACCATAAGCACAGAGCAATTTTTAAGGAGAATATCATATACTACTTTTAAATTAATTAAAAAGAGTGTTGGGTCTGGGTAAAGGGAAATATTTATGCCCTTAACCATTCTTCCACTACAGATGATTATAGTTACATAGATATCAGCAGTTCCTTGAAACATTCCAAGAGGAATTATACATCGAATTTCACGTGGCCATTTTGTAAACCTGGATTACATTAGAGAGAGCCTTCTAGCAGAAGGCATCTGGAGGAGAATTCTGTATGCAATCGTTAATATTGCAGAGAATGCCACTGAAATTTCACTACCACCCAGTATATCAAATCATGTGTCACAGTTGTTTGCTGTACTTGGATATGCCAGCCTTGCTAACTATGGGCCTCATTCAAATCTGGGCCGTAAAGCGGCCGCAAGTCTGCAATTCCTTGCAATCGGGTAACGGCCCTGAGTAGCGCTACGTCTATGCTGCTATTCAATTGGGCCGCGCCTCAAGGAGGTCCTTGCAAGCCTACGATGAGCGCCGAAGGCGATCATTGCGAAGCACGAAAGTTGTGGCTTGCAAAGGCCTGCAATTAGTGGCGAAGATGCTCTTCACAAGGCCCGTACAGTAGACTGAGGGAGAGGCTTGCAATGAGCACCGAAGGTGCTCAGCGTGGGGCTCGCATTGAGCGCCGAAGGTACAGCATTCCCAGCCTTAAAATGTTATTCCAGTCATTTTTGACAAGCAAGTAGCTAGTAAAAAGTTAAATAAAATAAGCAGATACCCCTTATGAAAAGGTGCTGCATTTACATGATCTCTGTTGTATTATATAAATATAAAATGAATCCTACCAAATTGAGTTATGCTTTAAATGTTAAATGTTTTTTCCTTTAGATGCAACATTAGTCGAGTGTACTTTAGTTCTTTTGTATTTTAAATAATTTAAATGAATAACATGAACTTTATGCTGAATTTGTAGCACCAACTATTTTGTTATTTATGTTTGATGCCCTTACTGGTTGCCGAAGTCTGCTAATATGACCCTGCCAAGAATTTGATTTGGATTTGCTTCGTCATTTTGTTGCTTGGACTCTTATAGATGTTACACCTTATAGCAGCCACTTTCCTTGGCCATCCATTGCAGCATTACTAGTGAATTAGTTCTTCCTTTTACAGCAGATAGGACAAAATACAAGTCGGAGATCGCCCTTGCTAGATTTTCTTTTATTTTGTGTTTCCTGTTCACTACTAGGTAAGATATCTATTCTTTTTATTTTGCTATCCACTGGGATTTCTCTTATGTACCATTGCCATATAGAATCCAACTTCCCTTTTACTGTAGACATAAACCCAAATAGGGACTCCCTTTAGTGACTGCAGAAAAAGTCCTGTCCCCGATTAAGATTGGGTCTAATAGTATCTCAGTCTGTTCTAAGAAAGTATATGTCCAACTTAATTAATATTAATTAAAATTAATATCAATACATGTTTACTGAGATCAACCTGTTTTAAACATTGAAAGTATTTTTCCTGCTGTTCATATAACAAGCCATGTTTGCACAGAATTTTATAAAAAGCACGTTATTTGCTTGTTATAACACCAGACTGGTTACACACACTCTATATTTAAATACTTATTTTATATAACACAGGAATGAGTTTTGACTGTTGGTTAGCTTAGATCTATGGACAAGTGATATTACATGACCATGGTATACCCACTCCAGGAAAGCAGGGATTGCTGCCTTATAAAAGTTCAGTATTAGTTAAACAGAAATGAAAGGAGTCGTTTATTACAGGTTACTGCTTGATAATGGTGTTCGTCCCAAAACCCAAATACCCATGCAAATGAATATAGCTAGGAATATCACACAACTAAACAGATATACTAAAATATAGACATTATTAATAACCTAAATATGCAGAATTCTGCCAGTAGTACATAGTGTATACTTGTTTATTCGAAAACGTAAGCTTTTTTATATCTATGTTGCACAAGTTAACCCAGTATTTCCGAATAAGAGCAAATGATAAACAAGCGATTACTGTATTGATGTTTTATTGTTCTTTTACCTTATAGTGTCTTCATTATTATATAGCTGATACATTGAAAATCTTCCAAAGTTGTAAGATGTATATATAATGAAGAAAGTAGTTAAAAAAAATGTCAAGTATAGAGGCCAAAACCCATGGCAACTGGTAACTGGAGTAATTGGTAAGTGAACACCGGAGTAAAATGTGGCTATTAAAAGTCACAAACAGATATCATTCTATATAAGGTGGTGTTGTTAATAGAATTATCATTACTTAATTTCTATTCCAAATGTAAAATATTTTTTTTTAAACTCTGTATTGAAAGACTTGTATACAATAATGTATTTAGGAAGTGCAGCCACTGAACGTAAAAGCCAATTAGAATTGTAATTTCTTGTAGCTATAATTATGAAGTTGATATATACTTACAGCATAATAAAGATCTTACTAACCAAGCCTATGTGTTTTTCCTCCTTGATTCATTTGCTTATACTACAGTAATTACAATGGTTTCTGTATGTTTGCTGCATTTATTTATTTATATCATTGTACTTTCCAAGAACACGCAACTGAATAAAAAACAGACAAAGAGAATTGTTGGATATATACATTTAAACTTTATCTTGTTTAAAAGATTTATATATTTTTAATTCCTCTTTCATTGCATTTTAAATACATTTCAAAACACATAAAATATATTCCCATACTAAACTTTTCTTAGGCTAAAAAAATGTAACATTTCACAGTCACAAACATTGGTTTCAATCTTTTGGATTCACTATACTTTTGTTTCGGTCGATAACCCAACATTTACAAACATACGTCTTTTAAAATACAACCACCATTTTGAGATTTTGTTTAACAAAGCAACATGAACTTGGCATAAAATGTCTGAGCAAACCAGCTGAGCTTGAGCTAAATCAACAGAAGGATCATCATGTAAGAATGTAATTTAAGAAGATCACAAATATTAAATAAACACATACTTAGCAAAATATAATCTTCATATTGGAGGGAACTGGGTCACTGACAAAGTAGAACTGTATCATAGTGCATTTAAATCACATGGAAAAAAACACATGAGCAGACAAACATGCCACACGAACTTGAGATAGGAGGAAGATTAAAAATACAAGAGCAATGGCTGAGCTTGCTGCAGTAGAAACCTGAAAATGCCAGTCTAGGGCTGTCCAACCTTTTCACATTGGGTACAACATTGGAATTTTTTTGTCACAGTAATGGGTGATGATGATATAATATATATATTTATAAGCAAACTTTGAATATTTTATTAATACTCACTATTATAACCATTAGCAATGCAGTGAGAGAACTAGAATCACGCAAGCTTGTCCAAGTGCCTATATATGTTCTCCTAACTTCATAGATGTCTTAGTTCAGTTATTCGAAAACTAAGCAGTGTGGTGTAAGCACTTCATATATGTAACATTAAAAAAGCTTATTTTAAAGAGGGTTAAAGGGACCAGCAAATACTAACTAGATGATTTGATGCGCTAATTATTATCACAATCTGTCTGCAGCTAGAGAGAATGATGGAGTCATGGAGAAAGGAGTTTGGGGTATCATGAGGACCAGAGTTTAAAATTAAACCTATTCAAAAAGTAAATATTTTATTAATCCTATTTTATTTATTAACTTCAAATACAATATGTATGTATCAGTACTTAATGTGGAGGCATACTTATATATTACTGTAATACTTGAACAGACACAGCAGAACAAGACTGGACATGCAGTGAAGGATGAAAAGCAGAGGTACTGCTATACTGCATTAAAATAAACAAAAATATGATGCGCATAAGAATGTTAAATATGAAATATCTGAGATGAAAGCCTTAGCCTAAGTTCCAGCTTGTAATGCCAGGTCTGTGAATGCTTTTCAATGGTGTGTTCAGAAATTCAATCCCAAGATTTTCTTGGAATTCATCACGCAGCTGGCCTAAACATGTAGACTATATGATCCTTTAGATGCAAAACAGAGGTAAACGGAAAACATACCACTGATGAAAACTAAACATAACATTTGGTTCACCCTTTTAGCAGTAAATGGAATAAGCAAAACTAAAATATCTTAAATAATTCATAAGAATAAACCATCTTTGGTTATAAATTATTTTGAATCCACGGATATTTTGGAAATTACGGTAACTGCACAGTGACAATACTCCAGTTGTTATATTGTTGGATTAAAATTCATAGGACTAGATACTTAGCTTCCCATTTCATAATTTTAAAATTTTGATTACAGAATAGTTGTTAGCGGAAAGGAAGTTCGAAAGTTAATATTAGTAATAGTTTTGTGATTTCCAGTGCTAGATTGCATTTTCCTGCTCCCCTAGGACAGTTTCAGAATGTTCCTATGTGTAGATTGCTAGGGCTGGTGTATAGTAGAGATGGATTGGGGATATTGCTAGGGCTGGAATGTAGGAGAGAGATTGAGAAGATTGCAAGGACTGGTATGTAGTAGAGAGATCGGGGAGATTGCAAGGGCTGGGATGCAGTAGAGACACTGGGGATATTGCTAGGGCTGGAATGTAGGAGAGAGATTGAGAAGATTGCAAGGGCTGGAATGTAGTAGGGAGATTGCAAGGGCTGGGATGCAGTAGAGAGACTGGGGATATTGCTAGGACTGGAATGTAGGAGAGAGATTGAGAAGATTGCAAGGGCTGGAATGTAGTAGAGAGATTGGGGTGATTTCAAGGGCTGGCATGCAGTAGATAGACTGGGGATATTGCTAGGACTGGAATGTAGGAGAGAGATTGAGAAGATTGCAAGGGCTGGAATGTAGTAGGGAGATTGGGGTGATTTCAAGGGCTGGCATGCAGTAGATAGACTGGGGATATTGCTAGGGCTGGAATGTAGGAGAGAGATTGAGAAGATTGCAAAGACTGGTATGTAGTAGAGAGATCGGGGAGATTGCAAGGGCTGGGATGCAGTAGAGAGACTGGGGATATTGCTAGGACTGGAATGTAGGAGAGAGATTGAGAAGATTGCAAGGGCTGGAATGTAGTAGAGAGATTGGGGAGATTGCAAGGGCTGGGATGCAGTAGAGAGACTGGGGAGATTGCTAGAGCTGGTATGTCGCAGAAAAATTGGAGAGATTGCTAGGGCTGGTATGCAGTAGAGAGACTGGGGAGATTGCTAGGGCTGATATGCAGTAGAGAGACTGGGGAGATTGCTAGGGCTGACGTAGTAGATAGAGATTGGGGAGATTGCTAGGGCTTGTATGCAGTAGAGAGACTGGGGAGATTGCTAGGGCTGGTATGCAGTAGAGAGACTGGGGAGAATGCTAGGGCTGGTATGCAGTAGAGAGACTGGGGAGATTGCTAGGGCAGATATGCATTAGATAGAGATTGGGGAGATTGCTAGGGCTGATATGCAGTAGATAGAGATTGGGGAGATTGCTAGGGCTGGTATGCAGTAGAGAGACTGGGGAGATTGCTAGGGCTGACGTAGTAGATAGAGATTGGGGAGATTGCTAGGGCTTGTATGCAGTAGAGAGACTGGGGAGATTGCTAGGGCTGGTATGCAGTAGAAAGATTGGGATGATTGTAAGAGCTAGTATGCAGTAGAGAGACTGGGGAGATTGCTAGGGCTGGTATGCAGTAGAGAGACTGGGGAGATTGCTAGGGCTGATATGCAGTAGATAGAGACTGGGGAGAATGCTAGGGCTGATATGCAGTAGATAGAGACTGGGGAGAATGCTAGGGCTGATATGCAGTAGAGAGATTGGGGAGATTGCTAGGGCTGACGTAGTAGATAGAGATTGGGGAGATTGCTAGGGCTTGTATGCAGTAGAGGGATTGAGGAGATTGCTAGGACAGATATGTAGTAGATAGAGAGTGGGGTGATTGCTAGGGCTGGTATGCAGTAGAGATAGAATAAATTATATTGTATGAGAGCGGGGAAAATAGGAATACAAAGAAGAAAGAATGTGTGATGATTGAAGAAATAAGGGAGTTTGGGGAAATACAGGAGTATTGTGTAGATATAAGAAAAGGATCTGTATCAACAGAATTTAAGCTTATACCAGCTGAGTCCTAACCATTCATTGACTTAATTTTGCAATTTTATAATACGATAATCCAAATATTAATGGTTTATATATAACAAAAGCAATTGCTTACACAAGAGCGTTGTAATACACTTGTGACAAAATACCAATAAGGCTTAAATAATATGTGCAAATAATGCTATTATAGTAATGAGTATAATATGCTACAACATGAATTAACCTTATAAAAAGTTGTCTGGGTGAGTGGAATATTGAACATTATATTTTTTTTCAGAATAACATTTGTAGGTAACGTAGCTTGCCTCAGTTCTCCCTCTGAATTTTAATACGTTTATGTGATGCCCAGGGACCACTGGGGTCTCTGGGGGTTGATCAACTAGCCGGTGCCCTGGGTGGAAGCCCCTTCCAGGACAAACATTGCACTGATTATATTGATATATGAAATGTATCTGGACTGTTATTTCCCTGTGAACAGGGTGATTATAATTGTGATATCCCCTGGATGTTTGGGTTAGGGTTTCCCTGCTAGCATGTGTAAAATAATTATTGTTGCATTGATGGCATGTGTAGCTGAGGAAACTTGCATAAACTAAATCCCCTACACAGCAGAGAAGGTCCCATTAAGCTATTCAGACGATTAGGCTCCAGCACCACAGGGGGTGGTTAGAAAGGCAGAAATCAAATGATTTACAGGCAGGAGACATGGCTCGGATCAGGGAGCGTGTCTATTGGATAAAGGAGACTGACACTAAGGGGTGGGACTTGGTGATCAGGGGTGACTAAAATGTATAAAATGTTGAATGGATAACAAATAAAGGTGCTCAGGTGGTCATACATAATTAAGTGTGTGCCCATTACTAGAGAAGGGGTCACCCTGATCATATGGGTTAATAATTCTGCATCTGCCCAAGGAAGAGTTACAACTGGTAATTTTGTTACTCTGACTGGCGGTTCTGGAGTTCTTGTTGTCGTTCTGAGGCTCCATTACTGGTCTGGTTCTATCTCTGCTAGCAGGGATAATAACAAGAATTACCACGTATCGCTGGGTGGGACCAATTGAAGGAGAGGTTGTGACTGTTCACATATGATCTTTCCTAGAAAAGTTGTGGAAGCCAGCAGAGCATTACTAACATGCTCTGCAACTTCAGTGTGTTAAAGCTAATTAATAGAATAATGAAGGAGTAATACATAGAAAGTAGGGATAAGTAGTCAAATAAAAATAAAAACCTACAATACCACTGACAACTTCAGTTTTGATTAATATATACTTTGACAATTCCATTAAAAACACATTTTGGATTCAAGAAATGTTAAAGGGAAATTATCATCACCTAAAAATTGAATATCTTATTTTGATAAAACATTCAAATTTATGAGACGTTTTAATGAAGATAGTAAGTACAAATAAAGTTTTCATGGGAATTGCAGATCTTGATAAAAAAAATACACTATGGCATTTACCATGCAGCAAAAAACATTACCAATTTGGTGTAAATGCCACTATTATTTTATTCACAATATTTCCAAAACTTCCTAGGTAAATTTTATGCGAAACAAAATAGTGACATTTTGTCAACCAACAAGTAGCACCACATTCCAAAACAGATTATACCATTTTATATTCAGGCCGATTGGAGGTAGGCTTGAGTCTGGTTGCAAAACCTGTGATGTGGGCAATGACATTAAAACAATCATGCCTAAATTCCTACCATAACTTATCTGTATGTCTGAAACAATAACTGGGATATGAATCTTAAATAGTGTGGCCAATTAGAGTCTATTTTAGCTGGATGTTTTATTATACTATAGATCCACTTAGCATTAATTAATCACACATGCAGGGAACATTGTTCTATTTGTCAATGCCTGCATTGAAAAAGCAAATGAACTCTTTGGCAATCTCAGTTTTACTGTAGAATGATGGGAGGCACCTAACACATCACAATCAGATATTTTCTCAGAAGGAGGTTCCAAACACTGCCCCAGAAGACGTTTGCATAGGGATTAAAGAGTAAATATTTAAACACAGCATTTTAAATGAAAAGAAAATATTTAAATACGTAAAACATCTTTTAAAACACATGGAGGAAATTTGTGACTTCAGTATCCATGTAAACACTCACAGCAGCTGTCAAATTAAGATCAAATAAGGAGAGGGACGGAGGGACAATTAATCACACAGGGCAATACAGGTAACTCCAGGTATCAAGAATATTGATAAATGTATATTTCCAACTGGCTCACTTTGCTCAATGTAGAGAGAATGCAGCAAAGAAAGCAGATGGGAAAAACAACAATACGAAAAGTGGAGAAAAATTGATGGGAAAATTAGAGGAAAACAAATGATATTATGGAAGCTGCACTTACAAGTTATGGATGAAAATATATATAATTAATTGCTAGTGTGTGTATTTGTATTTCAGGGAACATTAATTTTTAATAACTAATTTCAAGGTTGGAAAATTATTTTTCTATAAATCCATCTTTCTATAGTAAAATCTTGTTTTCATATTACAGGTGCGACAATTTCTAGTAAATTGGAGGATAACAATGGTTGCAAATTGTGGTTCTACAAGCCTAACTTCACTAATAAACATAGCACTGGTAATTAAATATACTTGAAGAAAAGAGACCCTCAAATGAGGTAAACATATTTATTGTTAAGAAGACGCAAATAAAACGAGTTACTTTAATATTGACTGAACCTTTATGTTTACTTAGGGAGCTTTTGTTAACTAGCTACATAGGCCAATAATGGCCAGGTTTAACATACAGTAATAATGCAGCTCTGAACTGACTGAGATTAAATATACAGCATATAGAGTAGGAGGAACACAAAGGCCAACACAGCATACCTTTACATCAGCACATTTGCTGTCAAGACCAGTGGATAATAGACATCCTATTTTGAACTGTTAAACTGTCTTTCTTTAAAAACAACTAAATGTCACAGGATACCCATTCTAACCTATAACAGTTATTATAATAATGAAACAATGGGAGTAATTAAACTTTTTTTTGTTAATATATTATGAACATAAAGCATGACAGAAATTGCTACAATAGCTAACCATGTTGGAGGTACAATGGCGTAGCTTTACCTTGGAAGTTACCGTAAATAGATTGCCAACCATTCATAGACTATCCCAGTCAGAAATACCTAACATTGTACAGAGAAGAATAGTTTAATGTATCCATTTTCCTTTGAAACTTCCAAGTATTCAAGATCTGTGGAATATAATATACATAGCTTTGAAACATGTCACACACACTACGAAAATGCTGCTTGCTATAGATTAATCCAGTTCATTTATTTCAAACTGTAGATGCCGAAAGAAATGTTGACTGTAAAATAAATCTAACCAGGTTATCTATGCTGCCAATGCTATAGTTTGCTATAGTGTTTTAGCGAGGAAGTAGGGAGTTTTTGGACATTCCCTTGTTGATTATTCTGCATAGAAGCTTTCAATGAACTGTCCTTGTGTACCTTGGGTAAAATAGGAGGACAAGTTTACAGATAATATATTAATAAAGATAAACAAAACACACAAAAAACTAAAAAGTTTTACACAAGAAACACCTACTTTAGCTCAGGTTACTAAACATAAATATATTTACTGGGTACAAAAATAGAATATATAGACTATTTGGGAGTGAAAGCCTATACATGGAGATGAAATAAGTAAGTCACAATGTTATATGCATCTTTCCTTTAAGAATTTTTTTTAAAGGCAAGTACTATGTGTGTGTCTATATATATATATATATATATATATATATATATATATATATATATATATATATATATATATATATATATATATATATATTAAAACAAATGGAAAATAAAAACCTGAATGGGGTCGGGTTAGTGTACAACACAAGAACTCACAGAACATTAGCAGCATATAAATATGTTCTGTTATGAGGTCCCAAACCAAACATTGGATAATGTGCAATGCCCTAATTTCAGTAGTAAAATTCCTGCATGTATGTCAGTTCACAATATGTTAACAGTACAAACTGCCTGTTCCCTTGACAATTTATGCCACATGCCAGTTTACTTCATGGTAGTTTGTTGCCATGTATCAGAGGTATTACATAAACTGAGATGTCATCCCCAGAGCCCAGTCTGTCATTTGATATTCTCCAGCCTCTGTCTTTCAGCACTCCTCTAGCCCGCATCACCAGATCCTGAGCTGCCAGTGTGTATCTGTGGGACAGAAGGTACACAATTAAAATCCTAGAACAGTGTGAGTTAGATTAATGTTGTTTGTGCATCATGTTGGAGTCTGCACCCTGTATTGATTGCATCAGCACTTAGAAGATTAAACGGCAACAACATTTATTATTTAAGAACAGCAGAGCGTTCATGCACATTTATAGACTCTAGGGATGTCCGTGAATGCTGGTCCATTTTTGTCAATAAACTTCTATGAACATTACACATTTTAGTTGCTATCACTTGGCACTCAAAGCACACTAAGAAAAGAAGGAAAAATGTAATTTGTTTTATTTCCTTACTTTCATATTGCCCTTTAAAAGGAATTTCAGGAACACAAAAATATGGAACAAAAATGACATACTGACGACCCCAGTATCACAGAGAAATAGAAGTGAAAATGTATACAAAAGTAATTTTCATTTCTGAAAGTAGCTCATGGCAGCAATGACTTGTGGGTTATGCTCCGACCTCTGCTAAGGAGAGAAACTAAGCTTCTTTCTATGAAAGACCACTCACCTTGAGACCTAATCAAATATGAAAGGATGGAAATGTCATTGCTATCATGAACTATTCCAGGAAATTAAAGTTGCTTTTATTTTTGTTTAAATTTTCCTTTTTCCTTGATGTTCACGGTAGCATTGACTTGTGGGTTACTATCCAAACTTAACTAATAGGGAAGGAACAAATAGATTTTATGCTAAATATTTATTAATCCAATTTCAGTTTCCAAAACGTTCAGACCAAATTTTGTCTCTTGCTTAAAATAAACATTAAGATTTTAGTGCTTTAGGAAAGTACTACAGGAAAGCTATGCCACTGAATTGTAAATGTCTTCTGGAGAAAAATTACTTGAAATAGCTCATGTAAATACTGCCCTTGTGGAGTGTGCTTTTAGGTCTTCCAGAACTGGTTCACCTATAATTGGATATGCTTTCTTGATCGCCTGAATTATCCATCTACCTATGGTAGCAGATGCAGCTTTCTCTCCTTTTTTACAAACTGTAAGTTGGAAGGGACAGTACTATGTTAAAGGTCTGAAGTTTGGGATTTTCTTCTTGGGGAATAGAAGGCAGACAAATGTTCTGGTAGTTATGGAATGAAGAGACTACTTTCGGTAGAAACTGAGGAGAGGTCCTTAGACAAACTTTCTCATTCTCAAAGGAGATGTATGGATTATCACAACTGGGGGCTTGTAACTTGGATACCCTTCTAGCTAATGTCACAGCTACCAGGAAACAGTTTTGATTTTGTACCATAAATCCATAGATTCCTACATTGGTTATAAAAGTGTCCTTGAGATACCCTTCAAACCCGTAGTAAGGCTTTCCTAGGTGGTCGTATTTTAAAGACAGCTTTCATGAATTTCATTAAAATGGAATTGAAGGCCCACTGGATGCCAGTACCCCAACATTTGGCTAAAGACGAATTGAGCATATCTACTTCAGGGAAGAATCAAGACCAATCTGCAAATCTTCCCCATATTCTGTACCTTTTTGTGTGACACTTTATAAGCAGTGTCAGAGCTTCCAGAATCTTGTTGATCTTGCATAGAAGGAAATATATTGTCAGTAATAGCCACCCGCCTGTAAAACCTATTTATATTTGTTTATTTATCACAGTCCGCATGCATTCATGTCATTATGATCCAATAAAAGGACAAAAGCTTTTCAGTATACAGGATAAAAATAAGTTACAAGATACTTGCAAATATGAGGAAGGAGTTAAGTCATGATCTTGGAGCTTGTGATTTTTAATCGTGTAAAGGGAGAACCTTTGGTACTACACCAGAAACCAAATACAGGCCCTATTGCAGAAAGAGAGACGGTAACTCCACCTGCTAAGAACCGTATTCAAAAATGGATCCCTGAGTCCTCAAAGATAAGTTCCAGTAAGCAGAGGATTGGAACAAGACTGAATAGGTCAAAAAGAAAAAAAAAATATGATTCCCTAAAGGTTTAACATGGTCATATCTCCTATATCATGTGTGAGATCATACAATCAACACCATATTGCGCATGTATCATATTATTGCTCAATGGAAAAACAATAGGTTCTCCCTTTTCCAATATAGAAAATGTATAATGACCTATGTACTTATACCATTACAAATTCTAGTATTCTTTAAAAATATTATTGGTCTATGTGGGTGTGTGTTTATTGTTAAGCAATAGGGTTAATTGGCATTTTAAGTATGTAGTTCATTAGCAATCCAATAATTAAACATAGTCTTAACATTCTAAATACTATTTATTAGTTTATTCATCGGTGATAGTATAATAAAAATATATATATTTCAACAAATATCTGGACTGCAAGATAAAACCTCAAACATGCTTTTTTTCCTCAATTCTCAATAAAATATAAATAGTAAATTCCTTTGTTACTATGTAAAATGTGATACTGTACTTGCTTATGATAAAAAACAACAATGGTGTAACTCATTTCTGACAGTTTTTAATATTAACTAGCGAATTGCCCATCAATAAATGACAGACATAAAATTGTAAGGCAGATAATGCTGTTTGGCACACAATGTAAGGCTTTTGGTCCTCTGACTACCTTCGGTGCTCATTGCAAGCCTCTCCCCTCATGTACTTTTTAGTGGTCTGAGCACCTTTGGCGCTCATTGCAAGCCCTGCGCTGAGCGACGTAGGTGATCATTGCGAGCCTCTCCCCTAATGTACTTTTGTTCCACTGAGCACCCCGGTGCTCATTGTAAGCCCTGCGCTGAGCACCTTTGGCGATCATTGCGTGTCTCACAATGAGCGCCGTTGGAGCTCATTGTGAGCCTCTCCCCTGCTCTTTTTTATATAAATATATATTTTTATAATAATTCATTAAATAATAAATATATATACTTTACTTATTTGTAATTAATATATCCAGCAATCAATATCCTGAAGAACTAACAATGTGTTTTGATTTTTCTGCAGTATGCAATGTACATTTGGACTGTTGCTGACCTGAGATGTAAGGTGTGCAGTGTAAATAGGCTGTGTGCGCGAGGGCAAACCGTTTGTTTAGATGTGTAAAGCGCCATTTTAGAATGGTAATGTTATTAGTTGCAAGTTAGTGTTGTAAAATGGCGGCGATTGTGTTTTTTGGATGTGAGAGGTTCGGCTGCTAACTTCGTATTTTTTTTATCTCGTATTAGTTTTCTTCGAAGTCCCTCTTTCCAGTCTTATGTGCCTGGCAGTGTTTTGCGTCGTTAGGTTTCGTGTAGCCTCGTTTTCATTTTTTTCGGCCGTCATTTTTCTTGTTGCTTAGGCGCTTTTCGAGTGCCGAAACTGCGCAAATTGTTTGTAAATTCTCGTACAACCTCACTCCCTTTTTTCAAAGTGTTATGGGCCTCAATTTTCCACTTGATTTTTTCAAAGTGCTACGGGTCTCGCATTTTGAATAATAGTCCCGCGGGTCGTATGGGATGAGTGCCTATGGCACATATCTCCACCAGCGCATGGAGCGCCTTTGGCGCTCCTTGTCAGCAACTGCGGGCTCGATGCAACAACCCGCAATGCTCACAACTATATATGTGATGGTTGTTTGAGATTCTCAAGTGCCTAGATTGTCATACAAACAGTACATAACTGACCATGATACCTGGCATTATTTTCCGATGGAAGCTGTTCTTTATCATGTCCCTGGATTCTAATATTGCAGACTAGAAGGAGGGTGGGCAGAAATACATAACATATCCACTCCCCATACTGCACAACATTGCATAACATGTAATGCGTTGTGGATCAGGCACTGGCAATCTTAAAGGGGTGAGGGGGGTGAAAGCCTTTTGGGTTCTTGTCCTGGGAGGCAGATGTTCATATGTTCAAATATATTTATAGGTATTTATTTACTAAGTTTAGTAAATTTAGCAGAATTATTCCAATAATAGTCTTGATGATTACATAATACAGTTCACACAAATGTTTGCTATGTTACAAAATAGGAAACGCTGGATTAGTAGTGAATTTATTAGCTGCTCTGATGCACTACATATTGAAGAGACAACTACTGGTCTATATGGCCATTGCTTGACCACAATATTTGTGCAAAACTGCTTTCTTTAACAGTTTTGTATTAGAAAAAACATTGTGAATTAAGGGGTGTGTTTTTTTTTAATTTTTATTTGTAGGCTTTTTACATTCATAAACAGATACTGGTGTGGTAGTTTGCTATGCAGTGATCAAAGGTTTTTTTTGAAAACAAACTACTGTACACAGTATGACATTTTACATTCAATAAGTACAGGTGAATATAACAGATCCTATGTGCATCTATCTATGATTAACTGAAGCAGCATGATGGGACGCTGCTAAGAAGGAATGACAAGACGCAAGTAGTGTACAGTATACGGAACAGGAAGCAGTGCCAACATGATCACTGATTAGACATACATATCACCCTTTTATTAAGTGCCATTTCCTAACCTTACTTCCAAGTAACTGTAGACAAAAAAAGATACAGGCCACAGGTAGTGTGTGCCAAATAAGTATAATGTAACCACTCCCTGCAGTCTCACAAATAAGTCTTATGAAAAGATTTTCAATTTTCTCATTTGTGAAATAGAAATCAGCAAATGTGAACATTTCTTTCCTGAAGACTCCAAGGGGGTTAAAACTAATACATTTATGGATGACACAATGTTCCTAAACATCTATAACAAATCACATATATAGTTGTCAGCAGTGACAGTTGTCAAAAGTTGTTGCGAGGGCCGCAGTTGCTGGCAAGGAGCGCCAAAGCGCTCCTTGCCAGCAACTGTGGACTTTAGGCGTGCAAATGCGGACCCTCGCGAAGCAAGGGGCCGCTTTTGCGGAGGTGGAGGCTCCCACCGCGACCGCAAAATTTACGGACATAGCATCCACAAATACAAACTGCGGGACTTAGAAAAAAAAACATTACGACCTCGCAAAAATTTGACCTTAGCGCCCGAAACCCTCGCACATGAAAATATTAAAAACACAATAAATATACACAACACACACATAAAAAGCTTACCTACAGCAAGGGGGGGGGGGGGGGGGGGGGGGCACCCAGGACCTCTAAAACTGAAATTACACCTCAATTTAAGTAGAAATTCAAGAGTTTATACACCCGAAAATCCCCTAAGCAAGAGAAAAAATGGCTGCTGAAAAAAACGAAAACGAGGCTACAGTACCCTAAACGCGCAAAACAGCACGAAACACATACAGATTGTTCGAAAAAGCCGTACGAGGTCTAAGAACAAGGACGCAAAATCAGCCACAACCGCGTACCACACATTAGGCACCATTTTACAAGACTAACTTACAGAATGCGGAAGTACACAGCTACCCTAACGGATTTTCCTTGCGCACGCAGCCTATTTACACTACACACATTGCTGACACTTACACAGCAGCTACACAACAGTGAAAAACACACATTGTATGCTGCAGCAACATCAATACAGATTGTCAGCTCTTCAACACAATGCTTCCTGCATATATTACTTCAAAATAGGTAAAGTATATTCATTTATTCACTTCTTAATTATTTCCAACGCTGCTCATAGCACACAAACAAACAACAGCCTTGCAGGGCCGAGACTCGCAATGAGCGCCGAAGGATCT
Organism: Discoglossus pictus; assembly: GCA_027410445.1. Classification (NCBI taxonomy): domain Eukaryota; kingdom Metazoa; phylum Chordata; class Amphibia; order Anura; family Alytidae; genus Discoglossus; species Discoglossus pictus. Next base: position 291,308,647 of record CM050167.1, on the reverse strand, counting down.
CGGAACACCAGCAAAATTAATGTCGCAACCAAACACCATTACCTGCCTTACAATCTTATTGCCGTCATTTTTTGACGGACAAGTCGCTAGTTACAGTATAGTATTAAGGCACCAAACAGAGACAGTGATGATATAAGGAGTAGGCTGCAGTAAACAATCTTTTCAAAACAAGTATTTGTGGAATTTTATTATAATGATAAGGTTACACAATGAGATACACAACTATAAAGGTTTAAATTATCAGAGTAAGATTTACTATGCAGAAAAAATAAAATGGGCATAACCCCCCTAAACCCCCCTGTATTTATTTCTGAAATATGAACCTGGAATAAAACAGAGGCGCTCATCGCAAGGACTGTAAAGTAGAAGGGGGAGGCTCGCAATGAGCGCCAAAGGCGTTCATCGCGAGGCCTGCAAGTTAGATGAGGGGAGAGCCTCACATGGTGTGGCAAACAGCATTGCGAGGCTTAACATTTTATTGCCGTCATTTTTGACGGGCAAGTCGCTAGTAATTAATAAGAAGCCACCAGAAACCACACTATGTGATCCATGAAGATCCTAAGCAGTATTTAAGTGTTGTACGAGAACCCTTTTCATGTGTGGTCTAAAATATGTTCTTAATTTTATACAAGACTGTAGCAAATAAAGTAGAATGATATGCATGATATTTATAATCAAAAAACACTATAATAAAATAAAAAGGCTCAATTTTACACCCTTCAACGAGCTTAAGTTATTTTACAATATAAATTGTACATAATATACTACTAAAAGAGAAGCTATGAAGTTAGTGATCTGAACAGCTTCTTATCAAAGTATTTTAACATAGATTATTGTGTACTCTTCTCAACATACAGTTTTATTAGCCTAAGGACCGATAGTTTTCAATAGGTATTTCAAAGTGATAATTTCAAAATATTAACTAATGGTGCCCAAGACAAAATTATTCAGTTTTCTAATTTTTCTCCCTTTGAATAGAACTTATAAACAGCAGCTCTGAGTCTGACTTTGCATTCATTTGAAGTGTATAAAAAAAAAAATGAAAGAAAGTATCAAGCTGTTAACACTGCATTAGCCTAAAACTTCTGTACAAACCTGCAAGGGTCGTCAGGATCACAATTTGCTAGAAAATTTGTAACCGCTTCAGACACTTCTTCATTCAACAAAACGTCCCAGAGACCGTCCGTGGCTAGTATTAGTACGTCATCAGCTCCATGCTCATATTGCAATAGGTCATACACTCTTACCTGGAGTGAGAAAGGACAAAATCAAGGTTAGACAAGTAATTTATTTAGGGGATTTGTTCTTTACAAACAGCATTGTATCAATGTTTGTGGTTCCAATTTGAACTCAAATTTGATCTCAAAGGAGTGTGAAAATGAGTAGTTAGACACAGCAGAAAAAAACAGATATCCTGTTTGTCCCCAAATGCAATTATATTAGTTTTAGGGGGAAAAAACACACACTTTTATAAAAGAGTAAAGAAAACACCTATGGAAGTATGTTATCCTTTTGGATACTGAAACAGAATCCAACCACACACACATTTTTTTGCTGTCCCTCTTAACCAAATATTTATACAAAAAAAGAGGACATATTTAGAATACAAGCAACCCAGTATAAATGAAAGAAAACATACACTCTTGTTCATAATAAATCATTATTAAGTATTTGATCAATGTTGAGAGATATTGTGGGGAACTATTTTTTTTTTTTATAATACATAAGATCCTTCCCCCGCTAAGGAGATATCCTGAAAATCAGACTCCGTCAATGTTATGATCAACTCAGGCTTGTATCCACACCAGTTTAACACAGTTATGTTAGTATCAAAAGATATTCTCAATAGATAGCATATAATAAATCAGATTCCAACAAATAAGTTCTCAATACTGTAACCAACTCAGGCTTATATCAACAATGGTCAGCACCAAGTGGCATCAACTACATTATATACTGTATGAACCGGTGCTGAAAACCTAGTATCCTCAAGGGTATGTTCTGTTTGAAAGGCTCCACAAGATGGATGACATCAAAGCTTGCTAGGGTCCATAGAAAAAGATAGAAAGGCCTCTAAAAAACAGTACTCAATCAAAAATGCCTTATATCCCCCCACAGTTCTCAAGCTTTTACCACATGTTTTTCATATACAAATAACTAAATATCATAGAAATAGGGCGAGATGTAATAGAAGAGGAAAAATCCTCTTATTCTCTGGGAAGTCATGGTGTAAATATAAAAATATTTAATGCTCCCCCCCCCCTCCAAAAAAAAAAATATACCAATTCTTATCCAGGATAATCCTGAGCGCGATTTTTATATAAGAATATATCCAATCCCCTTTTAAAGTTATCTATTGAATCCGCTGTCACCGCCTCCTTTGGTAGAGAATTCCACAGATTAACCACCCTTACTGTGAAGAACCCTTTTCTTTGTTTAAGGTGAAATCTTTTTACTTCTAATCTCAAAGGATATCCTTGGCACAAAAAAGTTCACCTGACAAAACCTTGTATAGACCCTGGATATATTTATATAGGGTAATCATATCCCCTCATAGATACCTTTTATCTAGAGAAAATAAGTTTAATTTGGTTATTCGTTCTTCATAACTTAGCCCCTCCATTCCCCTTATTAATTTTGTTGCCCTTCTCTGTAGTTCTTCCAACTCTAAAATGTCCTTTTTTTATGTAGTGGTGCCCAATATTATACTCCATATTCCAACTGAGGTGTACTAGGGATTTGTATAGTGGTAGAATTATATTTTCTTTCCTTGCTTCTGTACTTTTCTTAATTCATGCTAATGTTGTACTTGCCTTTGCAGATGCTGCTTGACATTGAACACTGTTACCTAGGTGGTAGTTCACAAGCAAATCCCTTTCAATATCTGATAGCCCTTGATTTTCTCCATTAAGATTATAAATTGCATGGCTATTTTTCCTTCCCAGGTGCATTAAATCTCAACTGCCATTTAGATACCTATTCCTTTAATTTATGTAAATCCATTTGGAGGGAAAGTACATCATTATGTGATTTAATTACCTTGCACAACTTTGTGTCATCGGCAAAAATGGAGACACTACTTTCCAGTCCCACTTCTAAGTCATTAATAAATATGGTAAAAAAGAGAGGACCTAATACTGAACCCTGAGGAACCCCACTTACCACATTAGTACAATCGGAGTATGTTCCATTTACAACAACTCTTTGCTTCCTGTCTTTTAGCCAGCTCTCGATACATGAGCAGATAATTACTGCAATTCCTGTATCCCTTAATTTACACAATAGTCTTCCATGTGGCACTGTATCAAAAGCCTTTGCAAAATCCAGGTTTCTACTAACGTCCTCATAGAAAGTAATTAGATTTGTTTGACATAACCTACTCCTCATAAATCCATATTGATTCCTACTTTTAATCCTGTTCAAATAAACAAAGTTTTCCCACTACAGAAGTGAGGCTCACTGGTCTATAAGTACCCGGATTTGCTCTTGCACCCTTCTTAAATATAGGTATCACCACTGCTTTTGCCAGTCATCTGGTGGCAACCCTGTGTTGAGTGAATCTTGGCTATTACAGAACCCAGTTCCCTCAGTACCCTTTGAAGTATTCCATCTGGACCTGCCGCTTTATTAACATCTATTTTATCCAACCTCTTTTGGATTTCTTCCTGTGTTAACCCATTATTTAGTGAAGGTAGTGTGGCCCCATTATGTTGCAGTGACCCCATCACTGGTACCTGCCTTGTGTATCCCGAAGAAAAGAACCTATTTAGCTCATCTGCCTTATTATCATACAGCCTGTTTCACATTGTAATGTTCCTATAGCTTCCTTCCTGGCCTTTTTCCCATTAATATGTTATAAAATATATTGTAGGGTTAGTCTAATAGCTCTTTTGCAAGCCTTGTTGGTTTCCTTGTACTTACGTAAGGCTGTATCTGTCGCCTCTTGTTTCTATAATTAAATGCCTGTTTTTTACTCCATATCTAGATCTTTTAAATCATTGTTAAGCCACATTGGATGTGATTTACTCCTTTTACTTTTATTCCCACATGGTATACGGTAATAAGTATGTATATTTAGTAAAGATTTACAATTTGTCCTTTTATGTTCAGTATTTTTACCCATCAATTCTTTGTCCCAGTCTATACTTTGTATTGCTTTAAGTTTTTGTTGGCCCCTTACAGTTTTGTTTTTTAATTCAATCTCAAATGAGACTGTATTGTGATCACTGTTTCCCAAAGGTTGCCCTATTTTAACATTTGATACTATATCAATATTATTTCTGATGACTAAATGCAAGATAGCCTCATTTCTAGTAGGTTCTTGTATAACCTTATATTTGGGGCTTTATAGCATACTCCTACCAATACTTCTTTTAGAAGTTGGATTACTGTAGAAGGAATCCAAAACATATACTTACACAATTGGTGCTGTTCCATGACGGACTGTTTCGCTACAAACAGTATCTTTATCAAACACTTGCTTCATATTAGCATCATATGACAGGCATTTAAAGCCCATAATAGATGCTTTAATGTGTCAGTGTCCGCAAACGAATGGCTGAACGTCTGCTTTGCAGACAGGTAAGGATTAAATCAGTCGTTTGTAGGAACAGGAACAACCATTCACAGTTTGAACAGAAAAAAAATGGAATTGGATAAAAAATGTTTATTATGTGTTCCTCTAAACCTCAACAAATAGCATAAGTCAAAGCAGAAAAATGTCTTAGTGTGTCAATCCAGCTCTGCGTTTTATATATGTAAAGGGTTGTTAACTTTGTGCAATTATAAAACAATCTTGCATGCTAACTCTTCTGTGATGAATACTACATAGCCTCCTCCCCATTGCCTCTCAGCCTTACTTAACTGGAGATATGTCTTTCTACTCTAATAATCAGTGAATTATTGCCATTTAAATTAAAGGTTTCCATGTTGCAATCTTTAAAAGTCATTGGACTTAAAGGGAAACCATGTATGTGCAAAACTCATAAAGCAGCCACATTTCATGCCTTCTGAAAAAAAATTGATATATTGCCAAAATGAAAAGAAAATAGAGCAGTGACCCTAACATTTTTCCACATACCGTTATAACGCACAAAACTATGCTTTCTCACACTTTTACATCATTTAAAAAAAATCCTCAGTACAGCACACAGATTCCTGTATGCTTTCCAAACAGCTGCGGAAGCAAGACCTGGCAGAGTAACAGCTACTCCAAATAACAATATTAGGAAATATATCATTACATTTGTCTCCATACCAAATGTACAGATGTGGTATAATTTAAAATATTAGCATGTGCTAAATGTTAATTTTACTGTTTGATAAAGAAAAAACTAATTGAATGCAAGATTTTGTGTTCCTGGGCATTGTAGTTTGATATGCTGCACATAATACATTTCAATTGAATACACAGTTCAAAATGTTCATGAGCTTAGTAGGTTCAGTAATTATAAACTTTGCTTGAGTTTACACAATCCAGACTCTACCCTACAGTTTAGATCATTCCAAGATTTTAAATGAATCTTTTGTTGAGCGTCCACTTCGTTTTCCCCGGGCCAGCATTCCAACTGTCATTGCACACTTCTTGAATTCCCAACGAAACCTATCAAGGCTCAGACAGTGCTCGCTGAACACTTTAATTAGTCTAAGAAAAATCAGCAATTTAAAAGAAGCATGATGGCTTTAGCAAGCACAGCCAAGAGAAAATTATAGTCAGTATTACAAATTAAAAATCGAATGCTTGGTCAGACATGTTGGTTAATCCTTTCAATTCAGCAATACATCTGTGGTCCACAAACTTGTATAAACATGCACTGTACTTGGCAGAGCTAAATGACCTGGATGTTTTAATACACTTCTCTTTAGTCTTCAGTCTTTGAAAAAAAAAAAAAACCCGTTTATAATATAAATGCTGGGTGCTGTCGAATATTTTACAAACCTTTCCTTAGAAAGCAAACTTAGCAGGAACAGATTTGTATCTCTGGAGCTCCAAGGCATTGGTTTCTAATGGACCTTCCTATATTTGCTTCCATATGTTTCAATATAAATAAGGTCAGCATTTAATTTTTCAGATGGTAAGCAAATTACACAAAAAAAGAAAATACACAGGACTATATAGGCGAGCTAGCTCTGGATTTCCCTGCCTGTTTAGTTTCAGAGTGTATATGGTTATCTTTGTCAGCCTTCAAAGTGTGCATACACATCAGACGCCAAAGAGATATGGAAATAGTTTTTGAATTTTTGATATGTGTAATTAATAGTGATGTCGCGAACATAAAATTTTCGGTTCGCAAACGCGAGCCGCCGCAAATGTTCGCGAACCGGCATAGACTTCAATGGGCAGGCGGATTTTAAAACCCACAGGGACCCTTTCTGGCCACAATAGTGATGGAAAAGTTGTTTTAAGGGGACTAACACCTGGACTGTGGCATGCTGGAGGGGGATCCATGTCAAAACTCCCACGGAAATTACATAGTTGATGCAGAGTCTGGTTTTAATCCATAAAGGGCATAAATAACCTAACATCCCCCTCCCTCATCATCCTCCCCTGTATCTCTTTACCCCCTCCCTCATCATCCTCCCCTGTGTCTCTTCCCCCCTCCCTCATCATCCTCCCCTGTCTCTTTTCCCCCTCCCTCATCATCCTCCCCTGTGTCTCTTTTCCCCCTCCCTCATCATCTTCCCCTGTGTCTCTCCCCCCCCCTCCCTCATCATCCTCCCCTGTGTCTCTTTCCCCCCTCCCTCATCATCCTATCCTGTGTCTCTTTTCCCCCTCCCTCATCATCCTATCCTGTGTCTCTCCCCCCCTCCCTCATCATTCTCCCCTGTGTCTCTTCCCCCTACCTCATCACCCTCCCATGTATCTTTTTACCCCCTCCCTCATCATCCTCCCCTGTTTCTGTTTCCCCCCTCCCTCATCATCCTCCCCTGTGTCTCTTCCCCCCTCCCTCATCATCCTCCCCCCTCCCTTGATGATAGGGGGGGAAGAGACACAGGGATAAGTGTGAGGGGTGTTAGGGTAAGGGGTGTTAGGGATAAGGGTGAGGGGGTTAGGTGTTAGGGCTAAGTGTGAGGGGTGTTAGGGTGAGGGGTGTTAGGGATAAGTGTGAGGGGTGTTAGGGTAAGGGGTGTTAGGGATAAGGGTGAGGGGGTTAGGTCTTAGGGATAAGTGTGAGAATGTTAGGGTTAGGTTGATGGGTGTTATGGATAAGTGTGAGGGGTGTTAGGGTTAGGGTAAGGGGTGTTAGGGATAAGTGTGAGGGGTGTTAGGGTTAGGTGTTAGGGTAAGGGGTGTTAGGGATAAGTGTGAGGGGTGTTAGGGTTAGGGGTGTTAGGGATAGGTGTGAGGGGTGTTAGGGTTAGGGGTGTTAGGGATAAGTGTGAGGGGTGTTAGGGTTAGGGGTGTTAGGGATAAGTGTGAGGGGTGTTAGGGTTAGGTGTTAGGGTGAGGGGTGTTAGGGATAAGTGTAAGGGGTGTTAGGTGTTAGGGTGAGGGATGTTAGGGATAAGTGTGAGGGGTGTTAGGGTTAGGGGTGTTAGGGATAAGTGTGAGGGGTGTTAGGGTTAGGTGTTAGGGTGAGGGGTGTTAGGGTTAGGTGTTAGGGTGAGGGGTGTTAAGGATAAGTGTAAGGGGTGTTAGTGTGAGGCATGTTAGGAATAAGTGTGAGGGGTGTTAGGTCTTAGGGATAAGTGTGAGGGGTGTTATGGATAAGTGCTAAGGTGAGGGGAGGATGATGATAAGGGGGGGAAGAGACACAGGGGTGTCCTTGCAGCAGAGATCAAAAGAGTCCTTCAGGACTGTATTGCACACTGTGTACAGTAGCCTAGCTATGGTTTTCCCTATTGATGCAGTATCACCTACACTCAGCCTCCTATCAGTAAGACTGCAAGTTAGTTATGATTCCAAAATGGCTGCTGTCCATGAGGTAGAAGGGTGTGGAAGGCAGGGTATGATGCTGATTGGCTGGAATGTGTCTGCTGACTGTGAGTTGCAGGGTCAAAGTTTGCTCAATGATAAAGTATAGGGGGCGGGTCGAATATCGCATATGTTCGCAGTTCGCCGCGAACGCGAACATGCTATGTTCGCCGGGAACAGTCCGCCAGCGAACTATTCGCGACATCTCTAGTAATAAATGTAAAGTAATGCAGCACATTGTATCGAATTCCCATTGACACAGTAGAATCATCTGCCTGATATACAGGCACTTCACTAGTGCCTCAAATGCATGTACGGAACATGTGCTGTCGGTATTCCAGTAATGCCACAAAAAATGTTTAATCGGCATAGACACAACTGCAACCGTGATAGCTCAATGCTTCCTGCTCCCTCTCCAACCCCTAATCCTCATAACATGCTCTAGTAAGAGTGTGCAGTTGTTGACTACCACAGAGATCTTAGCACACAGGGGCTAAAACACATTTAGATTATACAATAAGTTTTAAACTAAGCACCCCCTGGCCTTGCTTCTTAGTGTTGTTACTTGGCATTCAATTGTGTAATTTGTTTGTTTAATACATTAGTAACATTACGTGAAGGGCAGCTAACAGTGACAACTACATTTCATAGCAACCTTTAAATAGGAAAAAAAAAATTACGTGGCAAAGTTGTATATGTGTTCCAGACGTTTTGTTTCTAAAAAACAAACAAAACAAAAAATTGTGAATGTAAGAATTAAGTAAGGAAATAGCAACTTAAAGTTATATCTAGGATTACAATTGGTATCTACTATTTATTTCCATGTGAATTTTCAGTGGTCTTGTTGGAATATTAAAAAGCGTTTATCAATTTTATGCAGCAAAACAGCCATTGTTTGAATTTATTTATTAGCCAATTTTTAGATTGTTTGGTGCAGAAAAAACAGAAATAAAGGAGGTATAAGTCTATTTGTACAACATATAAAGTATATTAGACAAATACAAAAGAAAACACATTTAAATTAATTGTGATAAACTGAACAGTCGACTAAGAACCCTATACTAATCTGGTGCTCAAACTTAGGGGAATGAAGTAAAAAGTCATACAAGGTACAAGGTTTGCAGGTTACATTTTTTTTTTTTTCAACAAATGAATTATTATTATCATCGTTGTACAAAGCAGTTTCCAAATATTTATGGTTTTATCAAAGGATGGCAACATCTAGCAACATCAATCGGGTATTGTCAAAGCTGGCGTGGAACACTCAGTCCTGGTGTCTATCCAATATGGCCCCCATTTTACTTCATTCAAATATACTTTTTGACTTCTTTCCAAACATGATCAAAACTTTAAAAATCATCTTTATAATGGACTCACTCCTTCCAAATCCATGTAAGGACCTAATAATATTACTATTCTTCCTTTAAAGAGATTATCGACTTAACATGTTTCTACTGAAGATGTTGTACCACTTAATGTACACTGAACCAAATCCAACAATGTTCTCTACTGCAAACGTTACGTGTGTTAGAATCAAGGATACTGAATTCTATTCATACAGTTTAACGAAGTTTTTTTTTTTTTATAAAGAAAACCATACTGATTAATTAAACTTGGCTATAGCAACAGAAAGAGAGTCCTAGATGTGTATTTTTGGTCGCCTTCTATTAACACAGTTGTTGCAATCATCTAACAGCAACAACTTCTGGCATGGTCATTCACATGGGACACAGGAGCTACTACTGTACCAGGCCCCTGTGGGGTAAGGGGCTGGGCTGCCATAAGGAAGAAAAATCTTTTGCTTCAGTTTTGACAAAGCAAGCAGGACAGGAGTGGAGATAGTGCTAACACAAATAAACTGTGATTTATGCTGTGGCTGTATGTAGTTTAGCCCTCCAGCCTGAGGAAGGGAGTGTGAGGGACCCCTGTTGTGTGCTGCAGGATGCAGCCATCATGGAGAATAGTGTGCGGAAAATCCTGTCTGTGCCACACCAGCATGGAGAGAGCAAGACAGGAGAAAAAGATGCTACAGGTATGAGCACAGTAAGCATGATGAAATAGTCACAATCACATGGCAGAGAGTAAAGAAGCATGAGATACTGAAGGGCTATGAGGAGGTAGGATGATCATTGATCACTTACGGAATTGCACTGGTATATTTTTTCTGCATTGAGGTATTATAGTGCAATTTATAAATCATCATTAAACTTTCAGAACCTTTAGCAAAAACGTATCGGATCACATCTTTTGCAGAAGTAGTTTTAAACACATAATGAAATATAAAGAATAATACTAATAGGTGACTAAATAGTATGTCATATATAAATATTACCTGTAGATGTTTATCTACCAAAAACTATTAAACAATAATGGAGCTAAAAGGACAAGTTGAAACGCAGAGACGTTTTATGCTAAGAATCTCAGCCGCTAGCTTTTTAGCTCATGCTGAGAATCTCATGCTTAAGGACATCATTAAAAAAACAACAAGCACCATTTGGAGAACAAATGTATTGTGTATCCTTGAATACGAGAACACATATAAATACCATAGCTTGTTCTATGAGTGTTTGACCCACTTAGTAGGTACTACTTAACTTACTTAACTCCTATAAAATACTAGCCGGAATCCATTGACAAGTACTTTTCTGCTCAAGGAGATTGTCTAGTTAAACCCCCTTACAACAAACACATTTTGGCCTTCATTGGAGCTCATGTATTAAAGTACAGCTGAACTCGCTAAATATATTTACTGTAATATAAATACTTATGCTTGCTTGATGGGCGTCTTGCCTACTCAATTTGAAGTCTCTTTCAGTTTGCTTGATTCCTACAATTGTGTATTTTTGATTTCCAGTATAGTAATATATTGTTAAAAATGTTTATTACATGAACATCCCATGTACAGACATATTTTCAAGAATTAACTTTTTCCTTTCTCAAGTCTAAGATATTGTTTCAGACTTGATGAAAGAAATGCCTGTAGAAAGTATGCCATTCAAAGAGAATGTTTCTAAGCAAATACATTTATATACTACAAGCTTATTACAAAACCTAATTCTACGCATGGGAGGTGCGCCCAAATTGGTTGCTGCTTTATGATGGTAAAGCACCACTGTGTGCTAGGACCGCTCATGAATAGAAACAGGGAGTTAATGGATGGTGCTTGAAGCACATCATGCCAGGCTCAGACTTCTCTTATACAGTGGATATACAAAGTCTACACACCCCTGTTAAAATGTCAGGTTTCTGTGCTGTAAAAAAATGAGACAAAGATAAATAATTTCAGAACTTTTTCCACCTTTAATGTGACCTATAAACTGTAAAACTCAATTGAAAAACAAACTGAAATCTTTTAGGTGGAGGGAAGAAAACAAAAAAAGAAAAATAATGTGGTTGCATAAGTCTGCACACCCTCTTATAACTGGGGATGTAGCTGTGTTCAGAATTAAGCAATCACATTCCAAATCGTGTTAAATAGGAGTCAGCATACACCTGCCATCATTAAAAGTGCCTCTGATTAACCCCAAATAAAGTTCAGCTGCTCTAGTTGGTCTTTCCTGAAATGTTCTTAGTCACATCCCACAGCAAAAGCCATGGTCCACAAAGACCTTCCAAAGCATCAGAGGGATCTCATTGTAAAAAGGTAGAAGGGTACAAAAGAATTTCCAAGGCATTAGATATACCATGGAACACAGTGAAGACAGTCATCATCAAGTGGAGAAAATATGGCACAACAGTGACATTACCAAGAACTGGAGCTCCCTCCAAAATTGATGCAAAGACGAGAAGAAAACTGGTGTGGGAGGCTACCAAGAGGACTACAGCAACATTAAAGGAGCTGCAGGAATATCTGGCAAGTACTGGCTGTGTGGTACATGCGACAACAATCTCCCGTATTCTTCATATGTCTGGGCTATGGGGTAGAGTGGCAAGACGAAAGCCTTTTCTTACGAAGAAAAACATCCAAGCCAGGCTACATTTTGCAAAAACACATTTGAAGTCTCCCAAAAGCATGTGGGAAAAGGTGTTATGGTATGAGGAAACCAAGGTTGAACTTTTTGGCCATAATTCCAAAAGATATGTTTGGCGCAAAAACAACACTGCACATCACCAAAAGAACACCATACCCACAGTGAAGCATGGTGGTGGCAGCATCATGCTTTGGGGCTGTTTTTCTTCAGCTGGAACTGGAGCCTTAGTTAAGATAGAGGGAATTATGAACAGTTCCAAATACCAGTAAATATTGACACAAAACCTTCAGGCTTCTGCTAGAAAGCTGAACATGAAGAGGAACTTCATCTTTCAGCATGACAATGACAAAAAGCATACATCCAAATCAACAAAGGAAGAGGGCTGTGCACAGGAGATGTCCTCGCAATTTGACAGATTTGAAGTGTTTTTGCAAAGAATAGTGGGCAAATCTTACCAAGTCAAAATGTGCCATGCTGATAGACTCATACCCAAAAAGACTGAGTGCTGTAATAAAATCAAAAGGTGCTTCAACAAAGTATTAGTTTAAGGGTGTGCATACTTTTTCAAACATATTATTTTATTTTTATATTTTTTCTTCCCTCTACCTAAAAGATTTCAGTTTGTTTTTTAATTGAGTTGTACAGTTTATAGGTCACATTAAAGGTGGAAAAAGTTCTGAAATGATTTATCTTTGTCTCATTTTTTTACAGCACAGAAACCTGACATTTTAACAGGGGTGTATAGACTTTTTATATCCACTGTATAAGCATTTTTTTAGTTGCTACCACAGACATGGTGACATTGGCTAAGGAGTAAGGTTTTAGCCCATAAGAGGCTCAAATCTAATTATTGGTAAGTAGTATATACATGGATGAGAGTATAAGTAGATGTTACTTCTTTTTGGGACAATAAAAAGCCAGTATGTTATTTATGTATGTATGTTTCTCAATGATAGCATTTTCAGGACAGTGTCCAATTATAAGAAAAAGATGCAAAATCAAAGGAAGTATGTGCAATACCACCTTGCACAGATCATTCAAATTATCGATTTTATTGGGTACATGGGAACAACAGAAAAGCAAACTAAATAATCAGTTCAACAGAAGATATTAATAAACTTGTACACTTCAACGCCATCAACAACAAAGTCTAAAACAAATGATACACCAACTGGAAACGTTAGCAGAAATCAGAATAAGATTAATACACTTTGAGCTAGAAAACAAAAATGTTGTTAGCATGTGGTAATAACCAAGCAAAATAAGGTCTTTGTTACAAAAGCAGAGAAGACATCAGTGGGTCCTAAAGAGAGACAGATAGCAAAGTGCAGCACATGGACAGGATATTAATGATTTTAGAAAAGATGAGGTATGCATGGATGACATTATATAAGATCATGGAAGGTGAACTGCAGAAGGTGACAACTAAGGGGATGTTCCGAGAATCTGATGTTTATGTTAAGGCAACAGTTCTGCTGACATTTGCAACAAAACTTACCATCAGATGCGGTATGTTACTGAACAATTACTTTGTGCCATATATACAATATGCTTGTAGGAAATCAAATGTTAACAAACATTAACAAGAGGATTCTTGGGATATTTTAAAAATGTATCTGTCAGAGTACTGAAGTCAGCTGTCTAAGAGCCTAAATTTACAGGCAAAGTAATGAAAGCTAATTATGTGTTGCTATTTATCTCATTTAGAAACTGTGCAATTTGCAGAATAATTAAATGTGCATAGGTACAAAAGGCTGCAATTTCAATCTGATTTAAGTGATATGTTATCTGCAAATTGGAAGACTAAACACAGGAACGAAAACAGAGATCTGATTGCACGCAGATCTCATTCCTTCTTTATTTTACAGCTTAAAGTCTCTTGTATTTCAATAGCTTTTGTCTTTTCTGTTCTGTGATCCATCTGTGTAGCTCTGTGCTGGCTTTGGTATATTTCCAGGTGCAAAATGAAGCTCTTACTTCAAATACAAACATCCTGAATTGAACACAGGGATGTTAACTTACATATAGATTTCAAATAAACAATATGAATCATAAATTTACATCCAGTTATGAACAAAAAACCCAAACAATTCTAAAAACTGATATTAAGTTCATTGTTTTTTTTTTCTTCTAAGAAGAAATTTGTATATGTTGTTCTTACATTGTATTATTTAAAACCTTCATGTAAATTAATGAAAACTGCAACAGTTATGTCTTAATGTTTCACCAATATCTTTTCTATTTTAATTTGCTGAAATTATGACAACAATTATGTTTCTTTCAGCAGCTGTTATTTTGGTTCATGTCTTCCCAATTATAAATGCACAGTTGATCCCACAAGAAAATAACCATTCTGCAGAGTCATCCACTGAATCCCATGACTAAGCCCGGTCAGATGGCGAAACAGTAGCCGTCGGGACCACCACGGGATAGAGAAGTAGGCACTGCACTTGTCCCAATGTTGGATTTGGTATTAAACCGCAAGTGTTTGCAGTGGTGTTACAATACAGACTAGCAGAGGTCTGATAATTATCCTGGTTGCTTATATTTTACCAACATAAGGCATATTCAAATATGTATTATACATATGTATTCATTCATATTTCAAGTAATTGAACAATGTCAGTGCTTTTCTCCCTATTTCCCCTATAATTTTGTTCTTAACCTCACTCTCCCTTTTTAAATTGAATTTATGTTTCGTGACCCTAATGATTATTTACTATCCTATAATCCTATGATTAGCAGTCTCTACGCTATAGGAGGATTATTATGGCTTTGTTAGAGGGGCTGTCCTACTGGGCGATTATTATGTAGATGTACTATCTATACACTTTGGTGTCTGTGAAGCTTTTTTAGCTTTTATAGTTTCTAAGATTTACGACCACAATTGTGACGTCCATTTTTCATCTAGTGATTTTTTCAGAGGTCTATTAAAACATTTGTTCATATCCATTATTTTAAAATCCACTGTACACTAGCAGCAATTTTTCCATTTTATACATTCCCCTTAATAAATATAATATTTTTGTATTAATAAGTCGTATTTCTACTACTCATCCGCTGAATCCCACAACCTCACTGCAAAGACATCCACGTAACCTGCTAGGTCCCAGCTTAGATTTCACTGAAGGTACAAGCAGAAGCCTGTAACTACTACACATATTAATATAGGTCTGCTGGTTCCACATCCATAATCATCTTCTGTTTATTCACTTAATGTAATCTGCTATCTTCATATTTTAAAACCTTTTTATAACCTCTTTTGGTGCCATTCCAGGTTTCTTTTTCTCACTTACCACTCTACCACATGTCTTTTTAAACGCTCATCTCATTTACCTTTTCATCTCCATATGCTACCCCATTCCAATCAGAAATTATGTAGGTTCAGAATGGGCTTTGTGCTAGTGACTTGCTTCATATTACTGGTTGAAGGGGGTATTTCATAAATTATGTTGTTAATAGGGTGAGTCGCAATAATATCAATGTTGGGGTCACTTTGATATATGATGTTGCTGGATAATGTAAGGTAGATCTCAATAAGTAATGTTGGGGTCACCAAGAGAGTATGTGTTTATTATACAGAACAGTGTGGGTATTTGGCCTTAACAGCAGGAGTTATGATGTATTAATGTAAAGAGGGTACCCAGGCATGTTGGGTATTGAAATATTAAAATTTTCTAAGGGAGTGTGATAGAATATATCACTGGGGGCTATCTGTTTTAAGGGACAGAATTTATCCAGGAGGGGTGGGGGTATATAGACACTTTGTCTTTAAGCAAGTGTTTATAGTGCTGGCCTCCCTGCGGTGCAGCCTTCCTGACCAATCCAAGCACTAAGATGTGAAGTGTTTATTTTCTTGAGCAAACAGACATCAAAAGGCCCTGCCAGCTACACCAAAGAAAGTTAATGTGTGAATTATCCTACCCGTGACAAAAGGTCTCATTAAGCTATTCAGCCAAGAAGGTACTAACTAGAGGTAGATTGGATAAGAGGACTGTTGCGAAAGGGGTGTGACTTGGAGTGACTAAACTGTATAAATATGATGTGAGAAAATAAAAAGGAGTCCGGGAACATGCATAAATTGAGGTGTACAGATTCTTCTGATGGAATATAATATTTCTAACCGAAAGGGAATATTATTCTGTAAGGACTCTGCCTGCAACTCTGCTCCTATCCACTGGGTGTACTATTGCGTTCCTGTATTCCTGTAAACAGGAGGAATGGGTGTTAATGGATACTAGCCAGACTGGGTCCAGAAAGAGAGGACTCAAAATAATTGACAACCCAGAGGGATTCCTGTAAGGCAGGTAGTCAACCTTGGTTAGTCACATACCCCATTCCAGATATAGTGCCAACACAAATAAGCTATGATGGGTCACTTTTTTTTTACTTTATTCATCTTGGCAAGCAGGTTGTCGTTTGCCTTCTCACCTGCACATTTGTATTATTACTTTACTGGTTCTCAAAAGTTTGAGAACTTATCTGCTGGTCCTTAAGGACAAAAATGGATGAGGAACACACAACACTTTAAACATATCACCACCAGTAATCATAGTTAAATTATTTAACTTATATGCAGTTAAAATGTACTCTATTTAAGTCAGTGCAAAGCTATACAACCTTTAGGGTTTCACACATAGCATCAACCATTCAAAATGTTCAGAATCTCAAAGGATATCTCTAAGAGTACTGAGATGTACCAACCAGTCCTAAGATCAAACAAACGTAAAAACTGATTGTCATGGCTCTACAAACCTAAGTATCACTAGTTTTTCTTCAGTAATTAATAACCAATAATTCTGTAGCTTTGCCTCTGTCAGTTATGATTCATATACGGATCCCTTTAAATCATCTTTGTTACTAAAACTAATATTTTTGTCTAGTCTTTTTCTGTCTTTAATTTGACCGTGCAACCAAAATTCAAGAGAAAAATAAAATAATGGAAATTAAAACACCTACAACACCCTGGTTGGATAAGTGTGCACATCCTTTTATAATGGGGGCTGTAGCGGAGTTCAGAGTTAGCCAACCACCTGCAAAATCATGTCCAAATGTAAGTAGCATTCAACTGCTATCAATTAAAGTGACTCTATATAACCCCAAATAAAAATCATCTGTTACGGTAGGATTTCCTTGAAACTTTTGTGGCTCTGCCCTACAGGGATAGCCAGTCATCAAGGACATAACAAAACATCTTCAGAATCTTACTGTTGAAAGGTACCGATCAGAAGAGTATAAAAGAATATCAAAAGGTATTGAATCTACTATGGAGCACTGTGAAGATTATCATCAACAGGTGGAGAAAAAGTAACATCACAAGGTCATTGCAAACATCTCGATGACCCTCCAAAGTTGATGCCAGTAGGAAGAGAAAACTTATCAGGGTGGCTACCAAGAGGCCTATAGCAGTCGTTTCTGGCAAGTATTGGTCACTCCTTACAGGTGAAAATGATCTCCTACATTTCTGGGCTATGGAGTAGGGTGGAAAAACGGAAGCCATTTCTCACAAACAGAACATCCAGGCCCATCTACATTTTGCACGATTAGGCGCAGGACTGTAGCAGACTTCCTGCTGTGTGCTCTGATAAACTTGAGGCCTGAACTACACCAGAGTGCAGGAAATTTGCTAATTATGCAAAAGTAGTGAAGCTAAGCACAACAGAGCAACAACCAGAAACATGCAAAGGTAAGAGCTTTAAGTATAAATACTAGCATTACATTGGTTTAAACATTATAAGTCAAGCATGTTTATATATGTACTTTCATTTTAACAGTGTTTATTTTTAGAGTAGAGTACAGTGGACATTTAAGTATACTCTGTATACACATAATGTATAACTATTTACAAACACAGACATGGGTATACACATTCTTTAGAGTATGAATAAATTCAAAGACTACCTGAAACATAATTATAGTAGTTTTTAGTTGCTTTAAAAACTAATGGAACATAATAAAACTGGGAATAAATTGAGACTGTTAAAGCATATATTCTTTATGAAAATCCCAGAGATCCCTAACCCATGAACTAACAGTCTGAATTAACATTCAGTCCTCAAATACTGAGGTAATTTAATGGACCAAATACCTATTAGCAGAGCTATCAATCTGAGTGCATGTACACATTCATTTTCCATTTATTTTACTAATAAGAAGGCACTAACTTTCACATTTGATCACCAGCAGATTTAATTCCTGGAATTATTCAGACAGCAACTTCTTCTGTAAGAAGATTAAGTAGAAGAAAATATTGAATTACCTAACCCTTAGCTCTCAACTTGTTTTATTACTGTCAATGTACTTGAAATCTAGCCATAATCAATACCTTGGCTTTTCACTATACTTTCTTTGTATGCTACTGCAGCAAGAAAGAAGCCATTTTATATTCTCTCAAGGTTTATGGCTTTTCCATAATGAAATGTAAAGTAATTTCCTATCACAAATCTGAAGAACCAGCATGAAGAGACATCAAAAGTGCCCCTGACACACATAATATGTTTGTATTTTTTAAGTAAGCGAGAAGTAGGAATATGTACAAGAAAGACTGCACATGCCTGGTAAACAAGTCATGCTCTCTACAACATTATTAAATCAGACTGATTTTCCTTTTGCAGTTAACCGTAAGAAAGCCTAGGAGGAGAGATTGAAGATGTCAGAAAGGCTGCTGGCATACAAAGATTTCACCTCTAAGCCACTGAATCAAAATCCCTTGGGTTTGAACCATTACCATCTAAAAAGCTTTCTGTGGAACGCATGAAATGAGATGGTGGTCTCATTCCAGTTGACAAAGAAATATGTCACCAATGTCACGCTGCATGTCAGTCTGGTAGAGCAGATCAAAAATAAAATAACAGTCTAGAATAACACAAAACAGAAAGTATTCACAAATCAAATTGATTCTTGACTTCCAAACACTGGTGAAAATAAAACATGGAAATATGTTTCAAATTTTGAGCTGCCTTTCACAGAAAAAAAACATAGTTACACAATATAGTTGATATTTGGCAGTTTGTATCTTGATATTTAAAAGGGTCTGACCCCATTTGACTAGTTTTCCTGTACTTGACAGTCACTAGCTCACATTTTCAAGGAATCCTTGTATGGTTCTTTCAAATTAAAACAAGTATATCTAATTTTGAACCTTGAATTACATATAACTTGATACGCAATTTAATGAGAAGTAGAACAATAAGTAGTACTTAATAATGATTAATATTTATTTATAAACTACCAACTTTTATGCAGAGCTATATACAAGGAGAATATATATATATATATATATATATATATATATATATATATATATATATATATATATATATATATATATATATATATATATGAGGATATGTGACATATACCAGTTCAATCACTTCAATTGCATGTTGATACAAAAAGGAGCAAATCCTGCTTTATAAATATTTACAATAATGATAAAGATTACATAAGTTATCAATGACAAAAAAAGCAATATTATAATTCAAACAAAGTCACTCCTTAACATAGCTGCATTCAGAAACATTACTAAACATTGGTTGCAGCAAGAATCAACTATAACAGCTACATCTTTAAATGGCCATTAAAGGCATTTTATTCTTTGTTGCATCTGAAAGAGGATATTTCATATAACAGTGTGTTTCCGGTTTCAAAATGAAGCTCCTGGAGCAAGAATAATACTGTGAATATATTGATCAAATCACCCTACCTTATAACACATTCCTGTAAAACGTTAGAGATGTAGTTTCTAGGTTTTTGATACTACAACAAAAGGTTTTTGGCCTATGGATGTTTATGGGTAAACAAAGGAACAGCTGAGTGTGGGGATTTTTGGTAAAACTATTTTTTACAGAGTTTGGGGGAGGTGAGAAGGTCTCTGTTTGGGATAGGTAGTCACAGGCTAAGGAGGGAGTGTCCAAGACATTCAATCAAAGCCCAGAGTGCCAGTCAGTCCAAACCAGAGAGCCAAGAGAGCAAGGAAGGATGCGATAGATGAGCCCAGCCGACCAACCCTGACCAGAGATCCTTATGGAGCATTAACTGGACAAGTAATGCTTTTGGGGTCGTATTTAGCAATATTATATCAAAATGTATTTTTATATAGAGATGTAGAATTTAAAATAAGTGTATTATTTTATAAATAATGTTTTTATCCCTATTGTCTTATCTTTTTGTCTAAACCCATTGTGTAATAGTATCTTGATTTATGTATACCTACTAGTATTACATTGTTTAAACATTATAAGTCAAGTATGATTATGCATGTACTTTCATTGTAATAATGTTTCGTTTTAGAGTACAGTGGTCATTTAAGTATACACATAACGTATAACTATTTACAAACACAGACATGGGTACACACATTATTAACAGTAAAAATAAATTGAAAGACTACCTGAAATATAATTATAGTAATAGTTTTTAGTTGCATTAGTTTATTTACGGCCCAAAAAAACCCCAATGTATTATTTATAGAAATTATGTATTAGTTTCTTACATATATCTATTCCTAAGAAGGTTAGTTGTTGTTCTCCTTCCAAAATGTTGTACAACATTGCTTCTGTACCTGTATTAACAATTCAGCAGGCACTGGGGATACTTTTCTCCCTCCACAGTGAATGTCTGAGCATGGTATGCAGGTAACCCCTTCAAGACTTACCTTACCTTACTTGGAGACCTACAACTAGATCAAGGGTTTAGGCTCCTGTATGCAACACCAGAAAGTTATTGGGGGATGTAATTGTATCCGATTGGTGAAAATATGTTTTTTTTTTTTGCCAGAATAGGAAATGGGTACTGTATCCCTATTTGTTATTATGTCATTTTCTGTAATAGTATCCTGTTCCACTTACCTCAGGGATAGAAGAGAGAAAAGGTTTAATATAAATATTGGAGTCATGAACTTTCAGGTCGTGGTCTCCAAGACCCCGGGTTACACCAATTGTAGCCATCACACGCGCCTGGGGGGAAATTAAAGCAACAATTACATTGATAAACTACAGTTACTATATATCATTTATCAGAGCGCTAAAAAAGAAATAAAATGATTAAGATCTTGCAATATTTTCAGTTCATAAAACATATTAGTTTATGTTCAGGAGACAAAAATGATTATGTGTATGATGTGCTTTGGGTTGTGCTTAATACATAGGTAACATAAATAATACAAAATTTAGGGATACTATAACTTCAAGATGGAACAAAGTCCACTTCCAGTAGCCAACCATGATACCTAGTCCACTCCCAGTACAGAGATCTGACCAGGTCTTTGCACAGGTGTGAACACGCGGTAGTGTTAGTTTGGGCTCCATAGACTTGCATAGGACTGTCTACGGGGCTGATTGAGACATCAGGTAGGGTTAACTAGGATGAAAAGCAACAATTGAAACACTTTATTTTAATAGACAAAAATCAAGAGGTGCCAAGTATTTTGTAAGTGATATCCTTTGACCCACAGTCTTGAGCCACTACTTTGTATCCACTTAAATCATTCAATCAGCCCAGGCCCCCCATACATTTTATGTGAAGCCGTCTTGGTAGATATCTGTATGGAAGCCCTGGCCGGCTAAAAAGTAGGAACAAAGGAGACTACCACTTTCATGATCATATGATGGGGTTTATGATGAGTTGAAATAAAAAGACCTGGCACATCAGTAATGGAAATCACCATAACACTCAATGTTATACACTTAGTGTGCATTTTCTCTCATTGTTATAAATAATGAAATGTCCCTTAATAATGGACTAGTGGATATTTAAAGCTATTGTGATAAACTTCTAAATAACAGGTCAGTGTCATGTTTTCTAGTTCTTGATACATATAAAGGCTGTCCTTGTTTCATATTGTTATCTGAAAGGAATACACAATATTACTGCATATTTTAGCTGGAATTACTCTATGGTTCTTTGTTCATCATCACATTGTAAGCAAGGATGGCAAATGCATTTGCAGTTATTCTCCAATTCACTGACCTGAAGTCAAGGATTCTGTTTTACAAAAGTACACATATTATATACAAAGTACATACCATAAGTAAGAGATACATGACTGCATTTCATCAGCCATTAGGGTGACTAAACCAATTTTCATTTTATGATTACGGCAAATAATAAGCCTTTCAATTTTTCCTTATTCCTATAGAATACCAGTGTTTTATTGTGTGTTCAACTTACTGGAAAACATTCAGTGTACGCTATTAATACAAGTTTATGTAAAATTGTCTTCAGCTTTTATGTAAAACTTACCTTTTTGCCTTCTCCATATATAAGGGGAAATTTTAGATCATCCTCTTCAATGGTTTTATATGCCCTATAGGAATAAACAACATTCATAGTCAGTAATTCTGCGTAGGAAGTCTTGCAATTTCTGTTTTATTTCTGACACGTTTTTTTTTCTTAAGCATTTGAATTTATTCTCCAAACTTAGTAAAAAACATGGCATATCTTATCAACGTTCTATAATCTCAAAACATATACAGTACATTTCTCTGTGCCCAGAGAAGCCTGAGGTATCATGTTCCTATGATTTCATGATTACTGCAGGTTCAAGACACGAGGCTGCCTGAGTAACTGTACGGTTTTATGCTTGTGCTTAAGGAGCAAGAATGTGTTTCTAGAATTAGGGAAATCAGTTTAGCTTCAAATTCAAGTAAAACATTTTTATTCAGAATTTTACTTCAAGGAGTACATAAACTGCCAAATGTGCTTTGCACCATCAATTAGAGGGTAGAAATTCATGTGGAAAAGTTGTTTACATTATTAAAAATTGAGCAATAATTGAATGAATAATAAGAAATATTAACTTTTGTTCCTGCATCTAATGCAGATTGTGTTGGTGTAGTGGTAATTACAGTGCCTTGCAAAATATTCACCCCCCTTGACTTTTTACCTATTTTGTTACATTACAGCCTTAAGTTCAATGTTTTACTAATCTGAATTTTATGTGATGGATCACAACATCATAGTCTAAGTTGGTGAAGTGAAATGAGAAAAATATATACATAAAACGATATTTTAGAAATAGAAAACAGAAATATGGCATGTGCGTATGTATTCACCCCCTTTGTTATGAAGCCCATAAAAAACTCTGGTGCAACCAATTACCTTCAGAAGTCACATAATTAGTGAAATTATGCCCACCTGTGTGCAATCTGCAAGTGTCACATGATCTGTCATTACATATACACACCTTTTTTGAAAGGCCCCAGAGGCTGCAACACCTAAGCAAGAGGCACCACTAAGCAAACACTGCCATGAAGACCAAGGAACTCTCCAAATAAGTAAGGGACAATGTTGTTGAGAAGTACAAGTCAGGGTTTTCATTTTTTAATGATCCCCACGAGCACCATCAATTCTATCATAACCAAACGGAAAGAACATGGCACAACAGCAAACCTACCAAGAGATGGCTGCCCACCAAAACTCACCGACCGGGCAAGGAGGGTATTAATCAGAGAGGCAGCACAGAGACCTAAGGTAATCCTGGAGGAGCTGCAGAGATCCACAGCAGAGACTGGAGTATCTGTACATAGCAGGACAATAAGCTGTACGCTCCATATAGATGGGCTTTATAGCAGAGTGGCCAGAAGAAAGCACGTTTTGAGTTTGTAAAAAGGCATGTGGGAGACTCCCAAAATGTATGGAGGAAGGTGCTCTTGTCGGATAAGACTAAAATGTAACTTTTCGTCCATCAAAGAAAACGCTATGTCTGGCGCAAACACAACACATCACATCACCCAAAGAACACCAGCCGGGACTGGGAAACTGGTCAAAATTGAGGGAAAGATGGTGCGAAATACAGGGATATTCTTGAACAAAACCTGTACCACTCTGTGCGTGATTTGAGGATAGGATTGAGGTTCACCTTCCAGCAGGACAATGACCCCAAACACACTTCTAAAGCAACACTTGAGTGGTTTAAGGGGAAACATGTAAATGTGTTGGAATGGCCTAGTCAAAGCCCAGACCTCAATCCAATAGAAAATCTGTGGTCAGACTTAAAGATTGCTGTTCACAAGTGCAAACCATCCAACTTGAAGGAGCTAGAGCAATTTTGCAAGGAGGAATGGGAAAAAATCCCACTGGTAAGATGTGGCAAGCTCATAGAGACTTATCCAAAGTGACTTGGAGCTGTGATTGACGCAAAAGGTGGCTCTACAAAGTATTGACTTTAGGGGAGTGAAAAGTTGTGCACATTGACTTTTTTCTGTTATTTTGTCCTATTTGTTGTTTGCTTCACAATGATAAAAAAAAAAAAAAAAAACATCTTCAAAGTTGTGGGCATGTTCTGTAAATTAAATGATGCAAATACTCAAACAATCCATGTTAATTCCAGGTTGTAAGGCAACAAAACACAAAAAAATGCCAAGGGGGTGAATACTTTTGCAAGGCACTGTAAGTTTTGATTCACAAGTTACTGATATAACCTTGAGATGACATTTACCCAATGCAGCTATCTATGGATGTGATCTCATTGTCCTTGAGCTCAGCAGAATCATCCTAAAACAGAAACTCTTTGTTCTATGCCAGCCTTCAAAAACATCTGAAGAGTAAGACATGTAGGTATGAATGCTTTAACAAAGCTCTAGAGATTTTTCTGTACATCTGAAGGAACACTAGCAAAGGAGGGAAGTTCAGAATGAATGCAGTTTAGCTAAATGATTACCTTGTGTGCTTTAATTGCATTCTGTTTATAAAGTCTGCCAACATGTTTACAATTTTAATCCTTGAGGAAGACAATTAAAATTACAATTGATAGACCGTATTATTTTTATTCTTACATCAAATAACTTGTATTAGAAATGTTCTAATGACGTATAGACCACAAATTCAAATCAGATGATACAGATTTGACTATCAGTAAGTCTTTGCACATCTTATACACGGAAAGGTTAATAATAGACTTGTGAGAATACTGCATTTACTCAACACTCAAATTTGCTCAGAATTTCAAATCTACAAATGATGGCATACCATGTGGGGCAATGTCACAATACATAGGAATGACATGTTTTAAATGCAAAAGTTCAATTGGTACATGAGGTTATAAGCTATGGTTAGCCAAAGCAAGGTTTGCTAGAAAATTAATTAAAACAATATAATTTGATCTGCCATATCTCTTGTTATAGAATGGCGCAAGACACAAAAAGGGAAAAGAGCATAAAAAAAAAAAGAAAGACAGCAAGAGCGAAAGAAAAAAAAAAAGAGGGGTGAAAAGGGCGGTGGCAGGTACAAAGATTGAGAAAGATTTAGCAGGAAACACAGAACAGTTGGAAGAGACAGCGTTGAATGACCCAAAAGAGGACATTTTTATGTTTTTGTCCTTAAAATGTAGGTCTACTAGAATATAGCAATAGCCCAGACTTGGAAATCATTGGGACTTAGAATTCATTGTTTTCTTTGCATAAGAAATACAGTATTTGATGTATCACAGTGTGTTTTCTTTTTGGTTTTGCAGTGTGCCAGAAAATGAGATCTACAGTACAGACTAAAATATGGTCTCTGCATTTCCTTTTAGTAATGAAGTTTAAACAGGTTTTGCTTAATATTTTTTTTCATGCAAAAAACAGCTTTTATATTGTTTAAAACATGCTTTTTTTTAAATGCTTGAAAAAAGTAACTGTGTTCCATGTCAATCTAACGGCAGCCCACTCTTCAATTTGAGGTTCAGTATCCCTGGTGGTCCAGTGCTTTCACTACTGTGACCTGGGTTCGATTCCAAGTCAGGGAACCAAGAGGTCTACCCCCCTGAATCTGAGCAGAGTTGGGCCTGGTTAGTACTTGGATGGGAGATCACCTAGGAATACCAGGCGCTGCATGAGGGGGCCCACTAGAGAAGGAACTGGCAACCCACTCCAGTATCTCTGCCATGAATACCAAATAGATCAGCAGAAATATGTCCTGTTGTGTTATGGTCCATGAGGTCAGGGAGCGTCGGAAATGACTGAACAACGCAAAAATGCCATAGATAACAGTGCATTACATCCACTTTAGCAGTTCATAACAAAAAGTATTATGTGGACACCAATTTAGAATACAGGGTTGATAAAACCAGAGTCATTATCGGGTTCCCAAATTACCCAGGATCCACTGTTGCAATACAGAACCTGGTACATAAAAACTATAATTTTAAAACAGATCCACTTAAGTATCACAATTTTTGGTTCTTACACCTCAGTAAAAAAAAACATAAGATGCCCAACATAGAAGAGGTAAACTAAGAATAAAGAATAAAGTAGAGAGAACGTATTGCTTTTTTATTTGTAAAGAACCAATATGTGCGCACAATTTAAAAAGATAGTGAAGCTGCAATGTTTTATCTTGTGCCTTAAAGAGCAGTATAAAAGTTACATAAAAAATAATACTGCAAATGTGAAGAATATGTACTTTTATAATTATGCAAAGCAGCATCATCTGTGTGAACTCTAATTAGGCTTTGTTAGGGCACTGCACACAAACTATAAAGCTAGAGGAATATAATTTAGACAAAAATTAAAGTAATTTTTATTTCCTGGATAATTAATTCCCTGGATAATTAATTGGCTCTGCTCACTGATAGGAAAAGAACAAGAAACTACCCCATAAAAGGCTCCTCCGCAGCCGGCCACCTTGTTTTAAACTCAAAATGAAATGGGTACGATGAACTGATCCAAGAAATAAAGATTATTTACATTATTTTGTACATTTTCATCTGTTTTGGAAATTCATGGCAGTAATAACTTATGGCATTACACCCAAGCTTATGAAGGGTGGTACAAAAAGAAACAACCTAAAGAATGCAGAGAAATGTATTTTATTAGTGATATGCATACTGAATAACCTTTAGGCTACACTTAGCCTTGTCAATGGAAAGCACATCTAGACTTGTAATATCTGATGATGGTGTTGAAGGAAGACCAAACTTCTTCAGATTAAATGTTTCAAAATACAGGCCATGAAGTAAAGACTGCTAGTAGAGTCACCTATCAGTGCTGTGTGTACTGGTTTGCCCAATAGATAATTCATTGTGAGACTGGTTGAGCAATCCATTAACTCAATGACAGAGTCTTTATCTCCATTGCTAGGACCAGTAGGGATAACAATAATATTTTCAGCTTTTTTTCCAGGGCTTTAGGTCTTGACAGATGAAATGTAAGACATCTGACTCCTGAGGAGCTGATGGAAGAATCATTTCTTGACTTAAATGAAAGGAGGAGACTACTGCAGGAAGAAATCGAGGAGCTATGAAGTCTGACCTTGCCGACTTCAAATGAAATGGAAGGATCTTTGCAAGAGAGGTGAGAAACTCAACTGGCTGAGGGGATGGTGACTAAAAACAGTTTAGAAGAAGTCAGAAGAAGAGTTCAAATGGATATTTTGTTAATCCAATAAGTATTACAGGAACAATTCATGGATCTAATAACCATATTGTCCAGGGTCCACTGTGTAATGGAGAGAGCAGATAGGGGAAGAAAGCTAGATTTTAGGGGCACTGTAGCTGAGGCCAATATCCAAACCTTTCTGGAAAAAGGAGAGAACCAGATGAACTGATGGATAGAGAATGTCGACATCAGGAAAGCAGGTGTCCATTCTGCAAATCTTCTCCATATCTTATAGTAATGGAACATGTTGATTGTTATCTAGACTTTAGTTATGTAAATTACTTCTGCAATGTTTTCTATGATCCTTTGAAGAACTTTTGATTAGTTTAGATGATATCCTGGGCATTTTGTAGAAAGAAAAAAGGCTAATAAAAGCAGCAAACATACAAATATCTGGTGCAAATAAAGAGCAATACAGTGCACAAGAATGATGCTTACATGGAATTGCAGTACAGAAGTCGAGCGACCATGGGTGACATACTGACAAAGGGGAAGCACCCTTAGGAGCTCACTGGAGGTCTAAACATAGGCCCAATGACAGAGAGAGAGAGGGTAACTCTCCCTGCTATGGTCCCTAGGCAAAAAGGGTCCCATGAATACTCAAAGAAATAGCATCACCCAAATGGGAGGACCGGAACAATATTGCCTATTGGTCTGGGGAGAGGCATTTTATGGGGTATTTTCTTGTTGTTAGGAAGGAGGGACAATTAACTCTCATGTTAACTTCCAGGAAAAGTCAAATAACATTGTTGAAAAAGCATTTTAGCCAGGGACTAAGATAATATATATTTTAACTATTTTCATGCCAAGAAATGTTCTGTAATGTTTACAAAATGTTCTTTTAAATGCATGATAGAAAATATGCACACAAAATTTTGAAAAAACATTAGCAAAGCATGTTGGGAATGGACGTTCACTAGTATCTAATGGGGCCTATGACGAATGCCAATTAACCCTTTATTTCAATGATCACTGGATAACTTAAGCACAGCTGCTTAACATTTCAGTTTACAGAACACCTGACCTTTAAACCCTTAAATGCTTTGGGGAAATAGATAGTGACTTCTTATAGCACATATTTACATCAATGTTTAATTAATTCTTTGAATTTAAGCTCTTTTGAGCAGTCTCTACAAAATACAGGTCAAGAATAAATTGAAGCAATCATTGTTAGCTTGATGATCTATACATTTCTCATTGCCTTAGTCTCCTACAAAGCAAACAGTAAGAAAAATGTAAACCCATCAAATACTCAATACTATTCCTAAGAACATGCTTGCAAGAAGCGGACTAACGCTCCAACTGACAATATGAAAATTGATTAGCTCTTTAATGTAAACTTCTTACTAATTACACGATTACAAACAAAATATGAATTGTATCTACAACAGCGCTAAGTGTTTGTATGCACGGTTCAGTCACATTACTATGACCACCAGCTAATATCCCGAATAACCGCAGTGTGCAGCACGGACAACAGCTAGACGGCATGGTAGTAAGTCAATAAGATGCTGGAAGGTTTGTAAGAGTATCTGGAGCCATGCAGACTGCAGTGCATCCGTCAGCTGCTTAAGAGTGCGTGTAGGAGGAACCATACAGAGAACATGGTGATCAAGGGGGTTCCACAGGTGCTCAATGGGGTTCAAATCAGGGAAATATGGAGACTAGGGAAGTACTTGAAAGTCTTCGTCATGCTCCTCCAACCACTCCTGGACAATTCTGGCCGCATGAAATGTTGCATTGTCCCATCGTCTCCAGGTCAACATGTATGGGTGAACTTGATCTGCAAGGATGGATAGATAACCCAGTGAGTTGAGAGTGCCTTCCAGAGGTATAAGGGGACCCAGACAATGCCAAGAAAACATTCCCCAGACCATAGTGCTGCCGCCATCAGCTTGTGTTCTTCCAACAATGGTTGCAGAGTGTTTGTTTTTCGCACTTGATATGCCAACGTCCATCCAGTTGATAAAGCAGAAAACGTGATTCATCAGAGAAGTCAACCTATTGCTAATCAGAAGAGGTAACATTTTGGTACTGACATGCAAATTGAAGCCGTTTCTGAAGAACCCACGTCAGCATGGGTGCAGTGATCAGTCGTTTGCTTGGGAGCCCCATATGCAAAAGGGTTCCCTGTACTGTCATTTTAAACAAACATCTGGTAACCCCCTGGTTCATTTGGATGATGAGATTGTATTGTGTTGGTTGGTCCTCACAAACGTTTGCAGCCGACAATTACCTCTGACATCAGTGACACGTGGTGCTCCGCAGTTTCAACTCCGTTTATTCACAATGGTGCCAATTTGGCCAGCTACGGTACACTTTAACCACTGCAGCAAACAAACAGTTTACAAACCGCAATGTTTCAGAAATACTGCCACCCTTGGCCCAAAAGCCAATGATCATCCCCTTTACAGGTCGAATAAATAGCATGTTTTACCCATGACAGTGAAAATTGATATGTTTGAAGAATGCCTACATGTCACCCTATATACCCCACCAAGGCAGCTCATGACACATAGCGTATTTCATTGGCTACTCGCTGCTGAAGTCAAAAGTAGTCACAGCCCTGTATATACAGTGCCTTGCAAAAGTATTCACCCACCCCCCCCTTGGCATTTTTCGTGTTTTGTTGCCTCACAACCTGGAATTAAGGATTTGCATTATTTCATTTACAGAATAGGTTTCATTGTGGGGATGGTGTTCTTTGGGTGATGTGATTTGTTGGGTTTGTGCCAGACATAGCGTTTTCTTTGATGGCCAAAAAGTAAAATTTTAGTCTCATCAGACCAGAGCACCTTCCTCCATACATTTTGGGAGTCTCCCACATATCTTTTCGCAAACTCAAAAAGTGCCATTTTGTTTTTTGCTGAAAGTAATGGCTTTCTTCTGGCTTATTGTCGTCCTATGTACAGATACTCCAGGCAGTGGAACTCTGCAGCTCCTCCAGGGTTACCTTAGGTCTCTGTGCTGCCTCTCTGATTAACGCCCTCCTTGCTGGTCCGTGAGTTTTGGTGGGTGGCCGTCTCTTGGCAGCTTTGCTGTTGTGCTATGTTCTTTCCATTTGGTTATGATAGATTTGATGGTGTTCTTGGGGATCATCAAAGATTTGGATATATTTTTTTTTATAACCTAACCCTGACTTATCCCTTACTTGTTTGAAGAGTTCCTTGGTCTTCATGGCAGTGTTTGGTTAATGGTGCCTCTTGCTTAGGTGTTGCAGCCCCTGGGGCCTTTCAAAAAAGGTGTGTATATGTAATGACAGATCATGTGACACTTAGATTGCACACAGGTGGACATCATGTCACTAATTATGTGACTTCTGAAGGTAATTGGTTGCACCAGAGCTTTTTATGGGCTTCATAACAAAGGGGGTGAATACATACGCACATGCCAATTTTCTGTTTTCTATTTCTAAAAAATCGTTTTATGTATATATTTTTCTCATATCACTTCACAACAGACTATTGTGTTCTGATCCATTACATAAAATTCAGATTAACAAAACATTGAACTTAAGGCTGTAATGTAACAAAATAGGTAAAAACTCAAGGGGGTGAATACTTTTGCAAGGCACTGTATATATAAATATAACCTAACAAAACTTTGTAAAAGTCTCAAACTTATTGTTGGAAATTACAATTAATTTGAACACAGGAAGCAAGAATCAAATGTCTAACTACATGAACCACAAGCAAGCTTCAAAAGACAGTAAAAATATTCTATACATTGTACAAAATTGGATTTGGATTGAATTGGATTGGATTTCTCTTCCCCCAATACAGAGCATGAAGTTTAGCTATTTGGAAACACAATTTGGTTTAATAAGCCTCAAAGTAAAAGCTAATAAGACATAAAGACACCAGTCTGGAGAAAAACATTCCAGGTACAGTATAGAGTCACTACTTGAAGACCCTTAAAATTTAATGGGATGAATGTTCTGGGAACATTTTATTGTATGACTTCCTAGAAGATAAAAGACTAGGGTTTCTGTAACTGGGTTTCAGAGCTCAATTTATAAATCAATTTATATTAAAAGCAGGTATGTAGGCTGGTGTCCGTTACACAAAGCATTTGTTGGCATCCAATCTGCTTATCCACTCCTGGTTCAGACTGTTTAAATGCTCTGTCAAAGGACACGGATAAAACCAACAGAGGAAATTGCTCCCCCACCTCCACTGTATTCGTATAACCCAAGCTTATATTTCACAATTAAAACACAAGCTAATCATCTTTTTTCCCTTTCTTGTCTAGCCATCCCCATAGCGAATATTAAGCACTTTGTTAGCAAAGAGAAGTCTGAAACTCACACAATCAAAGGAAAGGTCACTCTGAGTCATCTGAAATGGATTTAAAGTGAAGTTTCTTTTA